>KN714617.1:179696-364587 GCA_000812005.1 Coccomyxa sp. LA000219 | reverse complement strand
TCTCCATACATCCCTGTGGGTGAGCCCTGACACCTAAAGCCTGTTTAGAGTGAGATCCAGTCAACGTCACAAATCCGTCGAAGTTGTCCTCCAGATTGGTATCCGACAGGAGGTCACATGTGCCCCATAGTCCCTCAGCCGGCAGAGGGATGCTGAGTAGAGCATGAAAGCCTTTGCTAACTAACTCCAAGGTGCACTTGTCCTTGAAGCTGAGTGGCCGAATGATCTCTGCCAGAATGTCGCTGGGCAAGGAGTTTAAGGCAGGTCCGTCCCGTCCAAGCCTCTGCTTACTGGAGCGCAGACGCATTGCAGGACAAGAAGGGTGTCCAGGAGGAAGACCCTGGTGCAGGACCTGCGTCAAGACTTCAACACCGCTGATCGATGTTGTACAGGCGAAGTCGCGTGAGGCCAGTCCCGGCTAATGACAGACTCAGCAAACGGCGTCCTGAAAGTGCGTGTGAGGTCGCGTCAGAGGTCTTGAGTGAGTTTCTGTCGCGATGATCGCCTGCCGCTGCCCAGACGATTCTGGGCTGCCCTACTCGGGCAAGGCACACTCTGCAGGGTGTTCCGCAGAGACTGAATGAGAGCCTTCAGGCCGATCTCTTGATGTGGCCATTGAGCAGAAGTATGCTTGAGACTAGATGCAGCTGGAAGCCAGGTGCATCAGCTATGCCAGTCAACTTTAGCTGCACATACTTGCACAAATGCCCCAGAAGTATTTCACATGCTCATTCAGATTAGCTAATTTCTGTAAGCAGTTCTACACGGCCTGTGACACAGGTGCATCCTATGTGGTACCATTCCAGTACTTTCACAGTGAGGCCACTCTTTGCCTGCCTCTTCTTCAAGTAGTAACGTAAGTTACAGGAATTTACAAAGCTAGCTAGCGCTCGGTCAAGGTGGCACCACTGCAATTTTCTTGCAGAAGCGTCACGAATGTTATTTCTCACAAGTGGCTCTGTCACACATATGCTCGGATAATGCTGGGACCTGAGCAATGTCACACATTATGACAACCGGAGAACTAGATGGGCCTTGACAGCTTGTATACAGAGTACGCGCCACAACATCTGCCACTTTCGCCTTGTGCGTCCGACTCAAATGCTGTATACTGTCTCCGTATTGCAGCATATGGGATAGAGGCAGCTGCAAAGAGGCTGAGCCTCGACCCTCTGCTTGCTTGTGGGCCGTGCAGGCCTTTAGACTGCTAGATGGCTTTGACTCTGGCAAATGCCAGAGCTATTGGGAAAAGGTACAACTGCCTGCGGAACGACCGCTTCACTGCTGCAGTGTTGGGGACTGGGGCGGCTGCGCAGAAGGCGCTGGCTCCATGAGCGGAAGCCGGCACAGCGGGCAGGAAGCTGCCCCAGCGGGCAGCAGGAGCAGGCGCTGATAGCAGGGCACGCACGTGCCATGCTGGCACTGGAACAGCACCCACTCCCTATTTGCTCTGAATTTGTCCCAACATACCTGCACAAGCCTCCCATCAGTGACCATACAATATGAGGCCTCTAGCATGTTGCTGCTTCTCCAGCATGACAGCATTAACAAATATGCTCTAACTTGAGCGTCGCTGCTTCCATCACGAAGCATGAGTGTCCTTCACTGGTCTTGAACCATGCAGCAGGGAAAATGACACCCACATCATTGCACTGCAAAGACAAAATCTTCGACAGATAGCAGCAGGGGTTAGGGCGCTCTGTGCATACCGGGCACTCGCGAGCATGCCCATCCATGCTGGCTGGCTGATCCATTGCCTTCTTCGGCACCATCTCCACCCTACACACCCCTCCCATTGCCCCTGCAAGACAGCAAACAACATGTCAATGTTCCCTAAGACGCCATGCCTCTGCTCACGCCAGCATGCTGCATGACCACGGCTTGACATTGAACTTGTGTAAGGCCGAAGTGCAGATATTTTTGGATGTCATCTCTCACTCACCTTGTGCTTGCTGCATGTCCAGGAGCGCTCTCCTCCGCATTGCGTTCCTGCACAGCACGCAAGGCTCTCAGTAACCCGCATTGCAATAGAGATGCATCAGACCTATCTTGACCCTCATTGCTGCCACTCGAATGGCATGAAAGGGCCCTTACACAAGATGCAATGCTGCTGAACCCTCCTCCACGCACCTCAAACACAGCAACAGGCTGACCCTGAACAGGCCGGCATACTATGTTGTTTTTAACAACATCTACGCCAGCGTGGAAGGTGACTGATGCCAGCGCTGCACCTGTGCGTCCACCAGCCGAGGACCAGCACACAGAGCACGAAGGCCATGACCATGCTGCTGACAACCACCACCACAAAGCAATACTGCCCCTTCCCCCGACAGAGCGCCAGGCCACCCGTGACTGGGCAGCAGTTGGGCGGCGGCCCGCAGCAGCAGCCTGACACCGCGTTGGGGTTGGCAAAGGGGTTTCCCGTGCTGTTGTAGCAGCAGCACTGCATCTGCAGGCATACTCCCGCACTCAGCATCCCTGCTGGTACCTGGGGATGGGTATGAACGCATATTCGTGTAGGTAGACTATTTATTCGTCGACTGCGCAGCTCCATGTTCAAAGTCTACTCCAACACTAAAGTGACACAGCGCTGCTGAGCCCTAAGGTAGACTATTCCTGGAGGTCGTCATTTGGCATTCCAGGTGTTGGTCTTGGCAGCAAGGATGTGCACGTCATAAGCAGCCACATATGCACGTCATTGGCCACAGTCTGCCCATGCGCGTGACATGTGTATCTGCATTACTCAATGCCTGGTGCCTGCATGGCTTAAGGAATGGCCCACCGATGCCGGGGGTGGACTGGGGGCAGACAGCGGAGCTGGGGCGGACCACGCGGGCGGCTGCTGATCGGTGGAGTAGAGCAGGTTCCCAGAAGTGCTATTGCCTGATCTGGACTTGTTGCCCAGTGGCCACAGGCCCGGGCCGGAGGGCCACACCGCCTTTTCAGGCACCTGCGTCTGATTGAACGTCTGCGCTGAGAGGCCGCCCGGCAATGGTGAGGGCGCCCCTGTGTACAGCACGTCTGGAGAGGCGCCGCCAAATTTTGTGCTAAATGTTGCCTGCAAAAATCTCCTGGCGGAGGCCGCTCCTGGGGAAAGAATTGGCGCTAAACTCCCGACCTGTGCATGCATGAAAGACATGAGCGGTGATGCTCACAGACAGCACCATGCGTGACCGCACACCTGGATGATGAAGAATGCAGCGCATTGCACAAGGAGCGCCACATGCTCAATATTGCTGATTGCATGATGCAAGTGCCAGCTCTATTGGATGGCTCCTTCATGCAACCAACATCATTGTGTTTCCACCTCCAGTGAGGTCACCTGTACAGTGATGGACAGAGCCCTTGTGCAATTGCTGTGGACTTGCAAGAGGCCCCTTCTAATCGGCGCTGCCGGCATGCCACTGATAGGACCCTGCCAGAAAGCACTGGGGGTGGGCCAGCTCCCTTGTGCATGGCTTATGGTACAGCGTTTTACAGCCTGCAGGCTGCTCAGCTGGGCTTCAAGAGAAGGGTCAGAAGCTCTGTACGCATCAATAAAAGCCCTGCATATGCGCATGACGTCGGCTGGCCGGCCGGAATCCACATGGTACACATCTGCCATGAATTCAATAAACCATCAGCCACCGACCTTAGGTCCCCTATCAGGCAAGGGTAAGAGCTCATGGAGAGCCTGATAGGTGGCATGGTTCCCTCGAAGGCGAATGTGAGCACGCTGCAGCCTGAAGGCGACCTAGGCAATTGCATCTGCCACCTGCGTTTCAGTATTTGGTATTTCAAAAAGGTCTGCGTCAATGCTAGCTCGTCGCGTATATCATTGATGTCTCAGATTTATGTACTGGGCTCCTGTGCTCCCTTGCAATCGTCTAGCAGGTCCACAATCAGTGCTGCAAGCACTATTTTGTTCAAGAATCGGAACTCACCCTTCCTTCGTCATCAGTGGCGCGAATATCGGCAATGGCGCAGCAGTGATATTTGATGTCCATATGTGCATAACAATCAATGTACACAGGATAGATCTCGAGCAACGCTGCGACCACATGTTCCGGCACGAAACCCTGGCAAGGGACTGTCAACAGTCCCCTGCCTTACCTCACGTCATTCGTGAGAAGAGGCACGCATCTTAGGCTCTACGCCTCCTACATAGCATAATGTCCAGTGCGCAGTTGATGACCGCGAGAGGAAGGCTGAAAGTCGCAGCTTCGATTGAGTGAGAAGCTACCGTGCTGCCAGGTGGATGTCGGAGTATCTCGGCTGGTGTATGGCCACAGTCGATTCCACCTGAAAGCCCCTTATGCAAGGCGCACGCCTGTCCTTGGTTCACACGACACACCGTCACATTCTACCTCCTTCCTACAGCTGTACATGCCTACATGTAGACCTAGCCAGTACTGACTCAAGTCTGAAGGAGTTCCTGAAGACCTCAGGGCCAGTTCCTCATATTGAATGGCCGCAGCTCGGCTCAGTCTGTGCGATGCATACACTTGATTGGCGCATGTCGAGAGCACATGTCAAAAAGCAGCCGTTTTGAGCTGGCTGCTCATATGAGCGGCATTCAGCATCACAGGCGGTAGATCTGTGGAGCCTGCCCCAGTCCCACTGCCATTGCAAGAACCACCAATATGTCAAGTCGTCTGGCAATCTACCCTTTCTTGTATCACTGGTTGCCAAAGCTCAACAGATCGACGATGTCTCACATCCTTAACCTACTTGTCATTGCACACTGCAACCGATGCAAAACACTTTGCCTTCACATTGTTCAGGCGATGAGACTGTCATGGATCCTGAAAGGAGCCCACTGTGCAATGTGCACCATCCCAACCTGTGCAAACCTAACAGCATCAAAAAGGCCAACAGCGCAACAACACTTTTGTCATCCACCGTATCACGAGAACTGGGTGACAGCAGTGCCAACAGCGAGGACTGCCGCCAGCGCAGCAGGCGTGCCCAATTGCATCTGGGAGGCGCGCAGCTTGAGCGCTGCCTGCGCTGGGTTCCTCCGCAGCGTGTGCAGCAGGCACAGCGCCAGCGTGAGCAGCGTGAGCGCGCCAGCCTGGTGGGCTGTGCCCAGGCTGGGAGGCACATACATGAGCAGGGTCGAGATCCCCAGAACAACCTGCACATGACATGGGTTATCAGATGCGTGTCACAGGATCACAGGACGCATGTGAAGTGAGCAGCGATTCGGTTTGTGCCCCAAAAGGTACGGGATCCTATGCCCGCAATCACATAGAAAGGGAGTCTCACAGTCTCTCAAGTTCTCCCTCATCTCACCCTGGAGGATGCCATAGGGTGTAGGCAAAGACAGTTCCAAGCTTCTCCACACACGTGCCAACTCCCTCACATGGCCACCTGTGCTAGGCAGGCATCCATGTTTAGGAGGTAAGACGCGTGTGTGAAGCTGGAGACAGAGTGTGGGGATACCCACGCTCCACCGGCCCTCAAAGTGGGGGGTGCAGAGGAGTGGGATTCCCAGAGGCCTGCAGACATGTATTCCGGTGAAAAGGGCAGCAAACAGTGCCCACCTGCAGGCCGGCCATGGCGAGCATGCCGTTCACTAGCAGCCGGCAGGGCCGCGGCAGCTGCAGCGAGCGGGAGGCGGCCCAGAGCGCCATGACGCCGCCCAGCGTGCTCAGCGCCAGCGCGCGGTGGTGTAGCTGCACGGCGGCGGTGTTCTCAAAGGCGTTGCGCCAGCCCTCCATGGCCCAGTACTCCTCCGGGACGAGGCGCCCATCCATGAGCGGGAAGGTGTTGTAGGCGTGCCCGGCATCCAGCCCAGCCACAAAAGCGCCTGCAGTAACATGAATGGCTTAAGAAAAGCCAACATCACAGAACTCTAAATGTAAAACATATTCAGTCTTGCAGCAACAAAGTCGGCAGCAATTTCGTCATATTAGTTTTGCCTGTGACAGCCCAGACCATGCATGAGTGCGGCATGAACACCAAGCGCAGGACCGAGCATTGTCACAATTTGTGCAAGGATCACCCATCACTTGGAGCACTAGCAACCAGAGCAACATCATGGCAATCCGCTATAAACGCTGCCCTGAAGTGCTGTATGAGTACCATGCCCCAGAGATCCCAATCCATGGCATTCGGGCCCCACCTGAGAGCGCCGTGACAGCAATGAGGCCCGCCAAGGGGTGCGCCCATCGCCTAAGCGCATTTACGCCTGCCTGGGCTGCACTGCCAGCTGGCAGGGAGGCGGCCGGGGATAGAGGGTATGCCAGGGACAGCGTCGTCCAGAGCAAAGTCCCATAGATGATTGCTGCGGAGGTCAGGTGGGCTGCCAAGCGGTATGGGCTCACTCTAGGAGTCTCCCACTCATTCTTGGCTTCCTGCACCACGAAAAAGCATTCATACAACAGGCTATTGATGGCTATGCCAGAACCGGCAGCTGTACCTTTGCTGTGCTGCACTTGGCCACAGGAAACTGTCAGCAATGCAGCACGCCAGAATCACGAAGCATTGAGCCCACTATCAACGACCAGAGGCCAAGCTCAGGACCAGCAGGGGCTGAAGAATTCCTTTGCAGCTGACAATTTGCAGTGCATGGTTACCAAAAGTGAGCCAGTGTCTCAGCTCAACAGGGTGAATTACACATGCAAGGCTGTACATCGCAGGGATTACCTGAAGCCCGCTGCGGACCATCCACCAGCCCACAAAGCCCTGGGTTGCGCCCATGGCGAATAGCAACCCCAGTCGCCTACCCAAGGCCCCATTCACCCAGCCCCGGTACACAAAGTAGGCGGCCGGCACAGCAAACACTAGACCCAGCACCCTGCCCCACATGCGATGTGTGTACTCCATCCAGTATATGAACTTGAAGTCATCCAGGCTCATGCCCCTGCAACCCATCCCATGTTTCAGCACCTCCACAGCCATAAGCTGACAGTACTACTACATCCGCACAGGACATGAGGTGGTCCACATACAAGGTATGCCAGCTTTTCAGCCAGCAGGTTCATAGAGGGTGTTGAGACCCCACCTGTTGACTTTCTGGTACTCTGGAGAAGCCCTGTACTTGGCAAACTCAGCCTCCCAGTCTGTCTGCACATGTCAAAGAAGCTTGTCAGCAACAACCCACCCCTGATGGCATGCACCCAGCTCACTCATCCGTAAATGCTCAGACACGCATTGATCTGCGACCTCCTGCGGTCCAGAGACACATACTATTACCCTGATGCATGCACAATCATGACATGCTGCGAGTTGAAGGGAGAGGGGCTCAACCTGTGATCTGGGAGCGCGCTCGCCCGTAAACTTCCAGTCAGTCATCGAGAGTCCTGACCGGGTCAACCGCGTCATGCCTCCCAGCACAACCATGCTGAACACCCACCCAGCACACCCACCGAGCCACACCACCAGCGCCTGCCTAGCGCCTGGACTAAGCCCCTTCCCCAATGCATCCATCACCTGCATGATAGGGTACCCAGTCTTTGACTCCATCCCTAGAGCGCCCAAGCTACCTGTGGCAACGCTGTGAGCCTATGATGGAGGTCAGCGTGTTCAAGATCAGTCAGAGGTACAGGGGAGACATCACTCAGTCTGGGTACACCCAAGCAGTGGCTTTCCAGGCTGTAAGCACGCTCGGCAGCAAGAGCAAGGCAGACAAAGCCAATGCAGCATCAGGGATGGTCAGGACTAGGACTACCGCCGCACCTGGCTCTGATGTTGGGCTGCATGCAGGATGCCTGGACCTTGTGCAGCCATGGTGGCTTTCGAGCGCGTCCATTGCATGCCAAGGTTCGCCGCCTGCCGCTGCAACGGCTGTGGAGCAGGAGGACTTGCGCGAAGACAGCCAGAGAAGAATGACCTACAGCCTGCTGGGGCTTGTAGGCTCTGAAGCTCCTGCAGGAGAAGGGCACCTATCTCACATTCGTTGTTCTCAATGCGAATAAGTTCAAGCGCAAACGACATGTTGCCCGTATAAGCAAGGCAGTCGGGAAGTCCAGTACCTTTCCAAGGCATTCCCTCAACGATATGAGCTGCTGAACCTCATGTCGAGTATGGTGGGCCAGAGGGAGGTTCGGGCGCGTCAGCAAACTTGAGAAATTCCTCCATGCAAGAGAAGCACTTGCATCGCAAGAGCTCTGTTTGCAAAACGTCTGGGATACAAGCCTTGTGACAGAGGATCGGGCTTGATCAGACGCAGCGATATTTCTTGCCCAGCCTGCAAGGGACTGCATGCTGGACAGACCACTCCTCAAAACCACATCACTTGAATCAGTCTCAGGTGGGGTAGATGCCTGACGTTGCCTTCTGCCAGAACGTGAGATGGCAGAGCTGATGCTGCTGACACGACAGATCTGCCACGAAGTCATTTTCATAAGCATGCCCTGACAGCCTTCCCAGAAGACAAGCTGATAGAGACGGACCCTTGAGCAGAGATAGAGACATGAAAGTCGCATCTTGCTCTTACAGCGTGCCAATCGCTGAGAAGGCATGTGCAACTCATGATCTGCAAGTAGAGGTTGGCCTTGCAGAGCTGTCATGTTCTACATGTCTGCTAAACTTGCTTATACAGTCACAGTCTGCGTCCTTGCATTCGATAGTCAGCAGTCTGCAATTTGTCTGTCAACTGCAATGATTCATCCCGTCATCTTGGTGACTTGCACGCCCACAGGACACGTGACACATGCAAAGGCTCACAAGCACGCATGACGAGAGCTATTCAAAGGCTGCATCAACAATGTCCTGAGATGAGCCTATGGAGCTCGGCTTCGCTCGTGCAGTTGTATCCATCTACATACGCAGTAGCTAGTCTCCCTGAACAAGGCAGCGAACCCTTCTCAGCAAATGCAAGACGTGTTGTTCATGATGCCCAGTGCTGCATGGCCCCCAATGTCAAGTTAGTGCATCAGATAGCGTGTAGCGAGCTCTGAGCAAGATGTGGGTGACCAAAGTTCTGCTTACCTGCCATTCCATCCCCTGCAGCCTCAGTCACCCCTTCGTCGCCTTTGTTATCTCTGGGATCCATATCACCGCCCTCCTGCGACACATCAGTACTGCATATTGAGGTCTGCTCAGAGAGAGTTCAGATGCAGCTGCATACAGCGTCTGAAACTTGACCCAGGAAATGTGGTGTTGAGAAAACCACTGTATCGAGCTGATCAGATGACCCTGCAAGATCAAGCAACATGGGGATCTAGTTCAAGCATTGAGCGCTGAAGCAATGCTCTGCTTCTTTCCGCATCTACATGACATGCTGAAGGCTGGCACAGCAACAACATGGTCCTCAGAAGGGCGGTACTGCTGCATACCTCCCAGGGAAACACCATGCGGCTGAAGCAGCAGCCGCTGATTGGGCACACTGGCAGGTCGCAGCTTCTGTCCAGGACTCGCTCTGTGCAAGCCTCGCCACAAAAATGTGCCAGGCCGCATCTCTCACAGACATAGACAGTATTGCTCAATTGCCTGCACACATGACCTGCCATCAGATGATGTCTTAATACCTGCCTTCACCAACATAAAGGCTCGAGAGCCCAAATTTCCCTGATTTATTGAGCTGTGCGGTGCTGTCTCTTCCCTTGCTTTGCATGTCAGACAATTCCATATGTGAGTTGTTGCTTACAGACAAGCTGACAGCTCGTATGCAGCTGTTGTCCGGGTCATCAACAGATGACTCCCAGCACAACTGGCTTGAAATGCAATCCAGAGTGCTGGGCAAGAAGGGGCTGTGGCGCACATGTAGCAGCAGCGCGCTTTGCATGTGTCAGCAGGGGCTGGCCCAAGCATGGGCAGGCCCCTGGACTTGCGCCAGGCTGCCACCTGGCCTGCTGACTGTGCCTCGGCCGACAGGAGGTCCTCCATCACTCCCAGACTCACTGAGCGCTTGGCCGCAGTCATCTGCAGCATGAATAATGACGGTGGTCACTGATGCATGGACGGTGATGGGTCCACTCATACCTCTCTTCAGAAGGTGGTCCCCTAAGTAGCTGCTGACTGGCAAGCATGAGTCACATGGGATGCACGATGCGCATGTTGCCCGGATGTGTTTCCTGATAGCGCTCGGAGCGGTCAAAAGATCACCTGGGCATAGAAGGGTTTCAACATGTCTGAGACAGACTGCAACACCTCTTTCAGCTCAGCCGCATCCCTTGCCATGTATCTGTCCTGCAACACAGACGCAGGCTTTGCATCAGCTGCAGCCATTCCTTGAAGATCCCTACATTTTCAAAGTCATCTGCTCATCAAAATCTTTGAGCTTCGCCTTGTTATAGCGTCAGCTGCAAAGAGACCAGTACAAGGACAGCAGATAAATCACCTTCCACGCGAGCGGCCATTCCCACTCCTTAGCAGCCTCTGTCTCCTCCCGGACATTCCCAAACCTGGATAAAGCAGGCATTGCATCAGTGTACAGGGTGCGCTATAAACAAGCATGAACTCTGACATATGCGGCAATTAACAATTTTGGCCCCTCATTAGCAGAGCTGGAGCAGCGCCAAGGAATGTGTCGAGAATGCACCTGGCATCAAAGAGGCGCCTCCACAGCATGTTGCTGCATGCAGCTACTCTGAAGTGGCGGCATACGGGAGCTGCTGCTGTCAAGTCCTCGGCAGAGAGGAAGCTGAGGACCCTGAACACGAGCTCTGAGGGAAAGACTTGCAAAGAGCCCTGCAAGCTCCCTGGGAGCAACGCCCCTCTCGGTGCAGGGAGCTCTCTACCATTCTGCTCAGTAGTGCCAGTGCTGGAGAGCTTTTGTTTCTTGGTTGTCGGGCCGTCTCTATTATGCCCATCAATGCTCACCTTCGCTCAGGCATAGTACTTGATCAGGTCTTCACTTGGAACTTGTGGGCCGTCGAGATTCATGGAGGTAACGAAGGTGCCCGACTCAGTACAATATCAATCAAAGCGCTACAGGAGGCATCTGGTGTTTGGTACCTCAGGAGAAGCTGGGCCTGTATCACCCTCTGACAGAGCTTCCAGCAGCTCATCGTCAAAGGCGTTCGCCTCTGCCTCCTCTTCTGCAGCCCTAGCTGAGAACGCCTCTTCTGTTGATTTATCCATGATTCGATGCTGCTTGGGCCTTAAATAGTCCCGAAGCAGCGGGATCTCTGGGGACTTGGGAATTATGCCCTGCCCGTTGCACCACAGCAAAAGGTCCGAGCATTGCTCAGGAACCAAATTTCTGGCATGAGACTCGGACCAGGATTGCAGTGCCTTGTTTAGGGTAATCGTTCGACATCAAACGTCGGTTTCTTGCGGGAAAGCACAGGGATATTGTGCATTGGGGCGAGAGAGGCAATAGACCAAGACAAACCTTGTAGCAGCAATGCTGGCCAGTCTGCAGAACAGGCTGGCTCTGGAGCATGCTACATCAACGAAGGATGATGTCACTCCAAGTGCGACCCTCGCAGACCTGACATTCCAAAGAGTGCCCCACTTGTCACATCCTCCGGGCCATGTCTCGAAGCGCCCTCGCTCTGAGATGAGTGCTCACCGGTTGCTCCCTGGTCCTAACTTCTGAACTCAACACTTCTGCTGCAATACTGACCTTCTGCATGCTCATGCAGTGTATCAACTGGAGGAGATGTGGGAACTCATTCGCAACCTTCCTAGCGAAGCAGTGGCATCTCTGGTCGATCAGACACGGAAGCGTCTCAGCCACAAGTCTCCAATTGTCAAGCAAAAGGTACTGCCAGCACCATTCCCGAGGTTGCTGCTTTCCTGTGTTTGAGCATCTGCTTGTCATTGCTGTGCTCATCTTTGCTAAACTGTGTCTTGCAGACCCTGCGCCTCATCAAATTCATCTGCAGCAAAGGGAGCTCAGAGTTCAAACGGTCTATGTCTAAGCAGGCCAGTGAGATCAGGTGCGCGCATCTACTCATAGTTGCTGTATTCACAGCAGAAATGGTATTTCCGCGTCTGAGTGTAATGCATCCACGCGCGCTCTGCTCCTCCTTTATTCTGTGGAATGTCCTGCTGCCTGTACAGAAGTCCCGGACCCCAAAGCTTGTCTGCCTGACACATGCTGCACCTTCTGTGCAGATCCCTGACCTACTTTCGCGGGGAACCTGATCCCTTCAAGGGCGATGTGCCTAATCAGAAGGTCCGTGATATGGCGAAGGAAGCTCTGGACGCTGTATTTGCAGCAGTGGACCTGAACCCTGTACCAACCACCGCCCCTCTACAGGTCAGAAGCAGTGCATACCCACCTTTTGTGCAAGCCCAGCTTATTCTGTTGAGGTGGCGGCAAGCATTGCACTCACATAGGACATGCTGCATCCCCACAGTGCCCAACAGGCCTTCCCAGCACCTTGCATGTGCGGTTCGCCACTGGTGATATTAGACATCGCCAACGTTCCTTCGTAAATTGCGCTTTGATGTGAGGATGTAGCATACGTGTACAGTTGCAGCTTTTCGCTCCCCAACACTGGGCCTCCTGGTGCAGAGCCGGATACAGGGCTTTGGAGGAAGCAGCAGCAATAGCGTGAGCTCTGTCAGCGCGCAGAGCGGCAATGCAGCCTCCAGCAGCAGCAGCAGCAGCCGCATGACAGGGTTTGGGAACCCCAGGTTCGAGGGCGCAGCCAAGAAGAGCAGTAGCGCCAGCCTCAACGTCACTTCTCCCAAGGCAATTCTGGGAGCCATCAGCAATGCAGCTGGCTTCAGCAACCCGACCAGGCAGCAGCTGGAGCGCAGCCTCTCCCAAGAAAAGGTGCGGATCCCTTCCCATGTCCCTCCCCCCCATTCGCAGCACATCTCAATCTCATGCTGCACAGCAATGCGGCAGGGACTACTGTAGATTCCTCGGTGGAGCCTGCAGCAAGCAGGCACCTAGGGCCTCTGCCTTCTAGGCTGTCAAAGTAATTGCTGCATGGTCTCTGCTGTGCTCCACGCGTAGGCCCGGGTCAGAAATGATATCTGATGCTGAGCACTGTGAGCAGGTGGATGCGTACGGAGGGGAGGATGATCGGCCGTCAGGGTACCAGCCCCGGACCTTCGGCACGGGCATGTCTGGTGGGAGCGCCTCCTACAGCTCCCCGCAGCTGACGGCAGCAGAGGAAGGCAGTGAAGAGGTAAGCACAATATTATCTCTCCTATGATAATTCACGATTGCATCCACTCAGAAGGCTATTTTATTGTCTGAAGTTGTCTGGGCCTCATGGACAGTGGTCAATCACCTTATCTTGCTTGCAATCCAGCTGAGGCCTAGCTCTCGCCCTACGTCGTAGGCTGATATGTTGTACCACTGACACTGACTGTCATGCTTCTTTCGATGGAGTGGCAAATGGCAGAAAAGCGGGAGACCAGACCTTCGTCTGGCTCCCGGCAGCCGCATGCATTCCTGGGGCTGAATCAGCACCTCTAAGCTGATGATCTGTAAACAACCTGCTTCAGAAGCGAGCAGTGGAGGGCATCTGTGCTGTGGGTGGACTCCGGGCGCAGCCTAGCCGAGAGGACCTCAGAATATTTGTGGAGAACGTTGCCTCTCTCAATGGGGCCCGAGTTGCGGAACTTCTTCAAGCAAAGATGGTAATCAGCGTTTCAAGCCCTCACTGCATACATGATGTCCTGTGACTTCCTGACAACATTCTGCTGCAATGCTTTTACATCTATACGCATGGCAGTGTCATGGCGCGCTCTCTGCTGTGCCCAAGATGATTGGGCCTTGGCAGGAGGCACTAAGAGCCGCCTTGGCAGAGTGTTTGCAGGACAGCAGCTGAGCCTTTGCCTGACGAGCTGCTGGTTATCGCGCCCACTTATGTGCTATTGCAACCCTCATTGCAGGAGGGCGCGTCATGGCAGATCGTGCTGCGCGCTCTGCATGCTGTGGAGGCCGTTGTGCAGCAGGGCAGCACAGCAGCATGCGGGGAGGTTGCTGTACACTTTCAGGTAGCTTCCTCAAACCATTCCTGGTTTAGGCTGATGCGCATTTGCCCTGAGGTTGTACCCCACTGCTTGCATGCAAAATGGCAGGAGAGCTAGCAGAAGCATGTAACATGTGAATTGAGATCTACCTCTAGGCTTCTGCCACATGCTTCTGCAACTCTTCTTGCTCTTTTATGTGCAAAGGATTGCTTTTCTTGGAGCTTGCTCAATGTATCAAAGCTGCAGATGGTGGCGCAGTCTGTGCACGCTTTGGACACCAGAGTTGTGAGAATCTCAGCAAGCGCCAATGCAATGAAAGTCTATCAACAGGAATCCTGGCCGGCGTGTTAGCTGCCTTGCACAAGGAAGTTGAGCTGTTTTGTGGCCTGTATGTAGACGAACCCTTCCCCCGTCAGGAAGGTGGCCGGGTCGCCGCAGGCTTCCGTGCGGCAGCGCGCCGCTGCGCTTCTCAAGCTGCTGGGCGCAGATAGTGCCGAGGCGCCAGCTGGCGCGCCGCGTGGCGCCCAGCCATCGTCTGTGGCGGACCTCATGGGCGGTATGGACGAGCCAGACAGCGCTCCAGCCCCTGCAGCTCGCAGTGACCACATGGGTGAGCAGCTTTTTGTTGTGCTGCCCTCGTGTTTACAGCTCTCGTCTGATGCCCTGGGCCCTGGTTCTGTATGCCCCGTGATGACTGGTCAGTTGTGGCTGCGTTCCATCATCTTAGCTTGCAGTCACCGAGGCAGGAGCAGCGCCCTCTGGCCTGACATTGGCAGAGTCATTTATACATCACTCATGGCTCCAACAACAGAGGCCTTGAAGACACACAAGAGTGATAGACAGTTGTGGAAGGTTTTCCTCAGTGTCTACTCTAATGAAGTTCAGCCTGTCGCAGGGGATCTCTTGGCAGGGGGTGATGCATCGCAAGCCTCTGTCCAGCACACTGGAGGCCTCCTGGATGAGCTGGCTGGACCTGCCAGTACTCCATCAGCGGCTTTCGCCCACTCAAATGGGACTGCAGGAGCTGCGGCAGGAAAACCTGAGGCCAGCTCGGGACAGGGTGCTGCTGACATGTTTGGCGGGCTCTCCCTTGGCGGTAAGATTGGCATACAGGCTAGCTTTCTCAATCAGGCGGGCGTCTCAATCAAGTCAGTGAAAGCAGCTGGCTTGTGCGCTGTCACAAGTGTATCAGAGACATGGTGTACCTCAACGTGATGTGTACAGTACTGAATCTCAGCAGAAGCTTTGCACACTCACAATGCATGACCAGTAGAAAGTCTCTTGTGCAGGTGGCAGTGCCACAGCCAGTCATCAGGCCAATCACGGAAGCGCAGCTCCTGAGGACCTCTTTGGGGGACTCAGCACCGCCCAGCCAGCAGGCAGCAGCGCAGCAGGCAACGGGGACATGTTTGGAGGGCTGTCCCTGGGGGCAACACCTGGCAGCGCCAGCGCTGCGCCGCTCACTGGCGGCTCTGGAAAGCAGGCGCAGACGGCAGCAGCGCCGTTTGACGCGGATCTTTTTGGCGGGGCCATGAACGGCCACTCCAGCCAGTCAGTCCCCATGGGCATTCCACAGCAGGTGACGCTCCTGCAAATGCTCTTTCCAGTCTGCACGAGAGAGCAATCTCTGTAATATGTATTGCATAGGCAACGGGTGCCACTGTCATATCCGAGGCATAGCGCAGCGTCTTGAGTTCACTGAAAGCGTTCTCAATGGCCTCTTCCTAGTGCAGAGCAATGGGATGGGTGGAGATATATTTGACGCACACCCTGCCGGCAGCCCGGGCCTCATCAGCATGGCATCCCCTGTCAAGCCACAGCAGACGGGCCAGTATGGCATGCAAGGAGGTAGCTTGCACCCCTCAGCTTTTGCTCATGCTGTCCCATTTTTACAGAGATGTAGGGTACAGAGAGAAGGCCTCAACTCCTTAGAATGACATATGCTGTGCAGGGATGCAAGGTGTGCCCTGGCAGGTGCAGCAACAGCAGATGCAGATGCAGCAGCAATATGGCATGATGTCTGGTAATCACGGACAGTACGGCCAGCACGGCCAGCAGCCGCATCACATGCAGCAGTATGGGCAGACGCAGGCAAGGGCCGATCATGACTTACTTGTTGGACTAGTGCATGTCCAGAGCTGCAGACTGTGTTGACCATGGGCGCACTGAGCATCCTGGCCATTGTCATATGGTCAGGTGAATGTGGCGCTCATGTTCAGCAGCGCTGTAGCGTATTGTCCAGATGTCAATCACATGCCTTTTGCATATCAGTTGCATCCAATGATGATCGGTCCCTGCACATGACGGGCCATTGCAAACTTGCAATGAGTCCTTGCTGATGGTCAACTGCAGGCAGGCCACTTCGGGCAGTACAATGGGGGCATGCCTGGGCAAGGGCAGCAATACCAGCAGGTGCCTGCGATGATGGGCAGCATGGGCTATGGGCAGCCCGCTCCAGGGCTCTTCTCGGGCGGCGGGGCTCTGCCCTCTCAGACCAGCACTGAGCAGCCCAGGCTGGGACCCAAGGAGTCCACTTTTGACTTTGTTGGGGTAAGCAGATTTTCCCGCCTACGATATAAACTGCTTGCTGCTGCTGAGCCGATCCTGCCTCTTGACGTGGCCCAATTGGCACATGATGCTGCAAGTGCTTACGGCAAGTTCTCTGTATAGTACGACACACGTCAAGACAGATCATGGTCGTCATTTCAATGGCTAGTTGGCAATGCCAGGACGAGTCATGCAATAGCATGTAGCTCACATTCTTACAAAGGCCTGCGCATGCTGTTGCAGGATCACATCAAGGGATTGCGGCCGGCAAAGTAGGTGCAGCGCACAGACAGCTTTTGGCAGGCGCAAGCGCGATCGCAGCATTCTTTTGGCTCAAGACGGAATGAGGCCTCGCATGAGATTGCACTCAATTGGCGCCGCGCTATGCAGAAGTACTATACAGAACGCACTCTCATGATGCAAATGGGCTCCGCATCAGCTCTTGTCAGGGCTTCGGCGGGTTTGATGCGTCGGGCTCATGCCATGACTAAGAGGGGACGGTTACGCTGTGAATGCTAAGCGCAAGCCCTGTGAGAGCATTGCCTCCCCTATGGGACGCATTCAAGAGAGAATCGTTAGAGTGCTCTAGCTGAAACAAGACTGTAGGACGTTGCCCTAGTAGAGTACAGTTGTAGAGGGCAGTAGCAGCGCAGAGCTTGGACGATGGAACTTGTCAGCTGTAGCCGTGTAGGGTTACGGCCGAAGCATTGAGGTTGCATACGTCGTTTGAGAGCATGCTGCAGTCACACATCTGAAGGCGCAGTCCTGCAGTGAGCTCAGACAGGCAGAGGTATGTCCCGGGGCGCGGCAGTTGGTATGTAGCGTTGATGGAGCCTCTGCATGTGCTTCTGCCTTGAACTGCTTTTGTTACAGATGTTACTGCTGCAGCAGTAGCTGCCTTCAACAAGGACAGCAGTTGGTGTATGGTGGCGCTAGCAGAACGCACAACTGCCTTGGCTTGCCATCTAAAACTCTTGACAGTGCACCCATATCGATTCTTTGGGATGTAGAGTTCTGCGGGGCCAATGGCTTTGGCTCAGCATAATCCTCAGGAGTCTACATAATCTGTCCATGCATGCATTTGTGCTTGAGGGCACTGACAACATTCCCATTACTTCCACACATGACAGGCATCTGGCCCAAGAGCGATCCAGTTCAGGGACTGGCTACTCGGCTGAAGTGTCAAAGCTACCATCCTCCCTCAGACTCGATGCATTGCCAAAAGTGCTTGTCTTTTCCATGCCCTTTTCTGGGCTCTCTATGGCATCAAACTCATCCGCCACACCCAGCTGCATATCTGAACGGCGCCTTGCGCCACCAGAAGGCGCGTTTCGCTGCATCCGGTCTCGCACGCGAGTCTAGAGCACACCGCTGCTCTACAGCTGCTCCTCGTCCTCGTAGTCAGCTTCCTCCTCAGCAGAGGCGTCCTGGTACTGCTGGTACTCGCTGACCAGGTCGTTCATATTGGACTCTGCCTCTGTGAACTCCATCTCGTCCATGCCCTCGCCTGTTCAGGCAGGCACCATCTCAGTAGGGAGCTCTCGACCAGCTTCAACCTATACTTGAGCCCACCACAGCAGTGCCTCGAGATCAGTGCTGTGCCGCAAGATGCGCCCGTGCTCATGCATGCATCATCGGCGATTCGCTGGTAGCGCTTCACAACTGAGTCAGTTCCCTCAAGCATGCCATGGGCAAGGTTGCCCACGATGGGTATACACCAGCATAGCTGTAGCGCAGCCTGAACATGGAAACCCTGATGGTGCGGAGCGCTCGCACACCTGTGTACCAGTGGAGGAAGGCCTTCCTNCTCAGGAGTCTACATAATCTGTCCATGCATGCATTTGTGCTTGAGGGCACTGACAACATTCCCATTACTTCCACACATGACAGGCATCTGGCCCAAGAGCGATCCAGTTCAGGGACTGGCTACTCGGCTGAAGTGTCAAAGCTACCATCCTCCCTCAGACTCGATGCATTGCCAAAAGTGCTTGTCTTTTCCATGCCCTTTTCTGGGCTCTCTATGGCATCAAACTCATCCGCCACACCCAGCTGCATATCTGAACGGCGCCTTGCGCCACCAGAAGGCGCGTTTCGCTGCATCCGGTCTCGCACGCGAGTCTAGAGCACACCGCTGCTCTACAGCTGCTCCTCGTCCTCGTAGTCAGCTTCCTCCTCAGCAGAGGCGTCCTGGTACTGCTGGTACTCGCTGACCAGGTCGTTCATATTGGACTCTGCCTCTGTGAACTCCATCTCGTCCATGCCCTCGCCTGTTCAGGCAGGCACCATCTCAGTAGGGAGCTCTCGACCAGCTTCAACCTATACTTGAGCCCACCACAGCAGTGCCTCGAGATCAGTGCTGTGCCGCAAGATGCGCCCGTGCTCATGCATGCATCATCGGCGATTCGCTGGTAGCGCTTCACAACTGAGTCAGTTCCCTCAAGCATGCCATGGGCAAGGTTGCCCACGATGGGTATACACCAGCATAGCTGTAGCGCAGCCTGAACATGGAAACCCTGATGGTGCGGAGCGCTCGCACACCTGTGTACCAGTGGAGGAAGGCCTTCCTCCGGAACATGGCCGTGAACTGCTCGCTGACGCGCTTGAACATCTCCTGGATGGCGGTGGAGTTGCCCACGAAGGTGGCCGCCATCTTGAGACCCTTGGGCGGGATGTCGCACACGCTGGACTTGACGTTGTTGGGGATCCATTCCACAAAGTAGCTGGAGTTCTTGTTCTGGACGTTCAGCATCTGCTCGTCCACCTGCACACATAAGCGGCACATGTAAGGCCCAGCATACTAAGACCAAGGCGAAGTGACATTCATGGGAGGTGTGTCACCCTTTGTCAGGCCACGCGCGCAAGTCAGACAGCACATGTGAGGCCCTCTGCTTGATACCAACACTGCCGGCTGGTGCTTGTCAGAACTGTGGTCTAAGGTGTCAGGCGACTGGAGTGAACAAGAGTGAGCTCTGGCTCACATCCCAAAGCCTTACTAGACATGCATCAGTTCTGGAAGGTGCGACCCGGGCACCCTGTCGAGGGCTATAGGCGCAGGGCGTACCTCCTTGGTGGACATGCGGCCGCGGAAGACGGCCGAGGCGGTCAGGTAGCGGCCGTGGCGCGGGTCCGCGGCGCACATCATGTTCTTGGCGTCCCACATCTGCTGAGTCAGCTCGGGCACGCTGCGCGCCAATGTCATTGACCGTCAGAATGAGCATTGGCAAAGTCTCAATTCAAACCTGCCCTGCTGTCACAACGCATATCACTTGTCACCTGATACATCATGCTGCATACACATGTCTTCTAAGAGGCAGGGAGAGGCATGACATGACATGACCCTGTAACAAACCGGGCCAGATAAGCCTCTCAGGCGTGTCCTGAGCAGGGCGCACCTCAGGGCGCGGTACTGCTGGCTGCCGCGGCTGGTCAGGGGGGTGAAGCCGACCATGAAGAAGTGCAGCCGGGGGAAGGGGATCAGGTTCACCGCCAGCTTGCGCAGGTCAGAGTTCAGCTGCCCTGCAGCAGCCAGCCACATGATCAGGGGCGTGTATCACTTTACTTAGCCGGCAGCGGCAAGTCCGCACCAGACATGAAAGCTGAGAGCTATCAGAGGCCAAGCTTCATCATGCATTGGCAACACATGTGCAACAAGACCATTATCCAGTGCATAGGCATGGGTGCGCCTTGCCCTCACAGCCGCACTCCAGAAGTCCTTGATAAACCTTCAGGAAAGCCAACGACGCACCAGGGAAGCGCAGGCAGCAGGTGACGCCAGACATGACGGCCGAGATGAGGTGGTTCAGGTCGCCGAAGGTGGGCGTGGTGAGCTTGAGGGTGCGGAAGCAGATGTCGTACAGCGCCTCATTGTCCAGGATCATGCACTCGTCCGCATTCTCGACCAGCTGGTGCACTGACAGCGTGGCGTTGTAGGGCTCCACCACTGTGTCAGACACCTTGGGGGAGGGCACCACCGAGAAGGTCTGCAGCAAGGCAACACGTGCTCATGGATCTGTTGCCATGCACTATCCAACGCCATGGAGGACTGCCCTGTCTGATGTCCAATGCAGAACTGCGGCTCTCACGTTGCATCATCAAGAACGTAGGGACAGCATGGTTTGCACCAGGTGGACAGTTTAGAGACAGGTCTGCCAACTTCGGCGTGAAACATGGCAGGGCTGGAGGCTTGCCAGCATCATGCGGTCAGGGTACTCCTCCCGGATCTTGCTGATGAGCAGAGTGCCCATGCCAGAGCCTGTGCCGCCACCCAGTGAGTGCGCCACCTGGAACCCTGCACAAACCAGAAGCACATGTCATACGTTTGCTCTCTTTGGCTGGATGCAAGTCAAGGTGCAGCAGGTGCCTCTAAGGCGCAGGCAGGATTCACAACCGCTTGTCCAGTGCCTTGCACACCCATGTGACAGCACATGCGCATCAGATTGCATATGTCTCTCTACTTTCCATGTCCTGTGGCAGAAGGATCTTTGGAGAGGCAACTATGCTGCCCTAAATGACTCTGTATGCTCAAACCTGTTGAGGGATCGCCAGCGGCTGTCAAGTACTTTCATGGGGGATTCAGTGATGGAACGTAAATGATAGGCCCTGAGCAGACCTTGCAAGCAGTCGCAGGACTCTGCCTCCTTGCGCACCACATCCAGCACCGAGTCGATGAGCTCAGCGCCCTCTGTGTAGTGCCCCTTGGCCCAGTTGTTTCCCGCACCAGTCTGCAAGCATGCGCATCTTCAGCAGCGCCAGAAAGGCAATTGGCGGAGAAAGTGTTATGGCAGGGCGCCATACTGCTCATGCAGTGCTCTGCATGCCCACGACAGTTGAAGTTGAGAAGACCTCGATGCAATCCTTCACTGCAGACACTTTGGTCGCTATGACCTTGAGGTTTGCGGTGTCAGCTGCCAGACATGTTGTGAGAGGCAGAATGAACTCACCTGCCCGAAGATAAAGTTGTCCGGCCGGAAGATCTGGCCAAAGGGGCCAGAGCGCACTGAGTCCATGGTGCCTGGCTCCTGCAAAAATGGCAGCATGCTTTCGCCCTACATGTGGTTGTTCACCCTAGCATGCAAGACTAGCTCTGTATTCCAGGCAGGAGGTGTCTTTGTACATCAGAGGTCTATGAACATGCGTATCTAGTCAAGCCATGAGCGCAGGCACTGGTCTGGGGACAAACATATAGCAAGATGGAGGGTGCTTACCAGGTCCATCAACACAGCACGAGGCACATATCGGCCTGCATCGCATTTAAGTCCTTGTAATGTGCATATCGAGATGACATAAGGGGCGTGCAACCAGAATGGTCATCAAAAGGGGCCAGTGAAATCAGCTGGGGACTTGCCTCCACTTGCTTCGTTGAAATACACATTGATGCGCTCCAGCTGCAGGTCACTGTCGCCCTGCACGTCGCAGTGACATAAGGAGCGTTTTCATGGCGCTCAGAGCAAGCACGGCGAAGAAGCGAGGAGGATGCTGCTGCTGTCTAAGAATATCTCTCAGCACGTACCTGGTATGATCCCACAGGGTCGACGCCATGCTCATCACAGGTCACCTGCAAAGCATTTAATAGGCTTATTTACCGCAAAAGACCGGACGCGCAGCCCGCGATACTCAAAAATGGTGAGCATGCATCTTCTGCTGTACTGTCTGCTGTCGTCTCAGATGCCGCGCTACAGCGCGCGCCGCAGTCTTTGAGAGGCATATAAGCAATCTATAATTGCACCTAAGCCAGCATGCATGGCAGGCGGCGGGAGCAGCGCACCTCCCAAAATTTGGCGCCGATTTGGTTTCCACACTGACCCGCCTGGATGTGCACAATCTCACGCATGGTGACAAGCCGCCTGCAAGGGCTGCGAGACACCTGAAGCGATGAAGCGGTCCGCAAGCGGTGTGCTGTAGAAGCGCTTTGTCAGGACTGGGGCGAGGGAGCAAGAAACGTCCAGGATCCGCAGCACGAGCCCGATCAGGCAACCGCAATTACAAAGGCGCCAAGCAACAGGTCATGGCAAAACAGGGTCAATGGACATGTTGTTCGCATTTTCCAACTTTATTATACTGGATACAGAAGATTATTGGATTACATAGCGCTACACGGGTGCTGGTCGCATGTTAGACAAAGGCACAGACTACGATGTCCAGGGTAGTGGTGACTAGGCATGAGCTGGGCCCCACCTCGCCCAACAGTGCTCTCCAAAAAGAAAAGGAGGGAGTAGTCTCGTAGGTCTGAAGCACAATGGAGCTGGACGAGTATCTAGAGCATGCGGAGGGCTTGCTAGGCATAAGCCCCACTGCCAAAATAACCAGTGTGCAGCTCACTCCAAGGTGGGACATTCTCAACCCTTTTTTCGTTGGTAGGGCTTTCGCAGTGTTCCGATACCTTAATGATACCTCTTGGGTGAACAGGTCCGAGGCAGATGAGGACTTCATCCAGGTGAGCAACTTTGAGACAAGATTGCTGGGAGGCTTCACTTTGATCTGAAAGCCATACCCGTATGGTATCACATGTTGGTCACCTTAAAGCCAATTGGCACGGTGTCTACCTGCAGGCAGCCTACCCTCCCTTTGCAACCGCACCACCAGCTGCAAACCCCAGACAGCACAGCAAGCAAGCGCTGGCCAGTCTCAGTCTGAGACATGTCGACCCGCGGGTAGGAAGCTCCCCTGCCTGGTGCACATCAGAGATACAGCAGACCTGCAAGCGTGCCTCTCTGTGGTGTGGCTAAGTGACAGGAAAGCGCAAAGCCATCCCCCTAACAGCTGCGCTGGGGTGCAGAGCATGCGCTGGCTCTCCAGCCTGCAGGACCGCGACATTGAGCTGCTGGAGCTCATGGAGCAGCACAGGCAGCTGCAGGTGACATCCCTGATTATGAATGCACTGCTTCAGGCCTCACCAAAGGCGCCCTTCAAAGATGGTGTCAGCACACACAGCAAATGTATTGCTCAAAGAATGTGTGCATCAGGGATCGGCAAGGTTCGTACCAGATGCAACATTGGGCACCGCGTCTGTATGGCAAGTTAGGACAAGGAGCTCTGCATGGCGCCTTGCACCTGCTCAAGTGCCCGCCAATAGGCCCTCATGATCCCTACCTCAGCAGCAAGCTGGCAGGGTATGTGAGGGGACTGGACCTCACATTGCTCAAGCTGGTGTATCCTAAGGGGCAGCAGCCACTGCATCACAGGTTCGCCTGGAGGAGGCGCGCATGAACTGGGACGCAGCGCTGGCGTCAAAGGACCGCGCGCTGCAGCAGTTGGAGGAGAGCCTGCGTGCAGAGAGGCAGAGCTCCCAGCAGCACCAGGCTGCAGCCGGTGAGGGCTTGATACCACTCCTCCTGATGTCATGATACTATTCCACCTTATGTCAATCTCACATGCAGCACGCAAACCAAGCCACTGTGAGATCACTTGTTAGAGACCCGCGGAACAGCACTACAGGAACAACAAGGTCATGATGACCTGGATTGGAGGGACCGGCACAGGATAGTAGGACTGCAAAAACATGCCCAGCTATGAAGGACATGATAGCGAAGGACAGCGTGCACCTGCTCTTGGCCTGACAAGAGGCTACATGTGCAGTGGAAGCTGGCGAGAAGCTTGCCGCAGCCACAGATGGCGTGCAGAGGCTGCAGAGGGAAGCTAGTGCGCTGCGTCAGCAGGTGATCAGCTGAGGCATGCAGATGATGCTGCATTTTTGTCGATGCACAGTTCATCAGAGGACTTGCTGTCACTGCTCAGCGCACCTTGAGCAACCATGGAGTCGAGATTGCGTCGAGCTGAAGACTAGACACCAATGTCAAAATGAACCAGTGACCTGCTGACATGATCTTGGCGGTGCTTGATACTCCTCAAGCACGCAGACTCACCTGACCCCTGATGCTGGCATGTTTCCCAACCACAGACACAAAGATGGATACCTGTAGTTGCTCTACTACAGCACCATACATTCCGACTCTCCCAACAGGGCTATATGGCACATCGCATATGCCATGCTGCGCAGGTTGGCACAATGGAGGGCAAGCTGACAGAGGCGCAGCGCAGGGAGGCACTGCTTTCCGAGGAAGTGGCGGACCTGCGCAAGCAGCTTGAGCAGCGGGCAGCAGAGGCGCAGCACTGCAATGCCAAGGCAGAGGTGATCCTCTCAGATGTCCATCATTCTCCTTCTTGATGCCTCGCAATTAGCTGACCTGGGGCTCAGCCTCTCTCACTCAGCGCAGTCATTGCTGCATGAACCACAGTGTATCCGTACGCCTGCATCCCGCACATCCTAAGAGCTGGAGATTGCTGTAAGTAGACATTTGCTCTTTTGCAGGCTGCTGTGCTTGCGAAGGACGCTCTGCGGCGTGAGGTGATGGCCATTCAGTCAAATCTGCATGACGCTGACCTGGCACAGCAGGCGCAGCAGCACATGGACTGCGTGAGCGACAGCCAGCAGGACTCCAGGCAAGTAACCAGCCTTTCCAACTGACAGTCGTTGCTTTGCCTGCCTGTATGCTGACCCACACAAGTTCCTGTGGGATTCCTCTTGCCTGGACGAGCGTTGGGGCTCTGGCACTGCAGACGGATTTATGGAAGAGCACTATGACAGCACAGGCAGCGCCTGACGAGGCGAAGGTGAGAAGTTCATAAGGACAGACTGTTGCTGCAGGGTGTCTGCGGAATCCAGTAAGGAAGATGGCGATGAGGCAACTTCTAATGACCCAGGCAGCCTGCAATCCCAGCTGGACAGAACAAGGGCAAAGCTTGCTGCTCGTGATGCCTCTGCTAGGAAGTACAAGGTGCGCAAGCATCCTGAAGTTGAATGCTCTTCACGCAGCAAGAATTGAATGCCTCCCTGCAGGTCTTGTGACCTTATGTGATAGCTTGCCAGTCTGCACCACCTTCAAAGACTGACAGCACACCGCGATTGGCTGACGCAGGAAGCTGCCAGGCTGCTCAGGGACAGGGCCCTGGACGCTCTGAAGGCAGCAGCAGTGGCGCAGGCCGAAGCGGCGCGGCTGCGCGCGCAGCTCATGCTGAGTCACCCTGCGCACAACAGCGCTCACGCAGCGGTGCAGGTGGGTTTTGCATTTTCTACTTGTTCTCCTCAGGCAAGTGTCACATGCTATCAGGGTCAATCACTAGGTGCTTGTGCAGTACCAGCTGATGGCAGTCCCGCGCAGGCTCCCGCAGGAGCCTAGGCAGCTGTTTTCTAGCATCTCAGCGTACATTGGGCTGTTCCCTGCCAATGAGGTTGACAAGAACAGGCACACCTCGTGGAGGACCTGCAAGAGGGTGCCATATCGAATCGGGACAGTATTGTAGCATCCCAGGCTTCAGTGTGATGGCCAGATCCATCCGACACGTTTCATCTCCTCACCGTGGCTGGACCATGCAAGCTGTGCTGCAGCCGCTCAATCAAACCACGCATTCCTCTGCAGGCGGGTGGTGCTGAGGAGGGGCCTCATAGTAGGCTTATTCAGGCTTCTCACAGGCTGAGAGAAAAGGCTGTGCTGGAGCAGCTCCATGCGCTCGAGCAGAAGCTGACTCAGCAGCACGAAGAGCACCTCCAGGTAGGAATGATGAAGCAGCTTGTCTTGCCTCTCATGAAAGCCATGGCATGGATGCACCATGTGTTTACAAGTTTTCGGCGTGCTTTCATGTATTGGCACGTGCGCCGACAAGGAGTGCATGTCTGCCACAAGGTATCAGCAGGTCTGGAAGCTGCGAAGAGCCTGTCAAGGTTGCAGCATTGGCAGGGCACTGCAGCATCTGAGCATGCAACGATACATTGGGGTGCGGTCTCATGACGGCTGGTCTGCGCAGACACTGGACGAGCGTCTGAATGCCGCAATGAGTACACTCGCAGACGCAGAGCAGCGCCTGAGCCTGGCAGAGCAAAGCGGAGCGCAGCACAGGCAGCAGCACAATGCTGCTCAAGCCAGGTGTGTGCACCACTGTGTATACTCACTGGCTTCATTGGGTGCTGTAGAAAAGGCTTCACAGCCCTGCAGGTTCTATGGGCATGTGCAGAGGAATGTATCATTACAGCTGCGTCTGAATGTGCGCTGACGTGAGTGGCATCATCGCATGGATAAACTGCAGTCATGTACCACAAGGAATGTGCCAGCCAGTGGTCATGATAGACAGCGCTCTCACAATTCTCCTCAGTGAAGGCCTGAGCTTCGCTGTCTCTTATTGTCCAGTACCTGACTGCCTCCGGTTCTGATTGGGCATGAAGATCTGGAGTCTGCAATTTGTGCTGCACCTTACTCATTGAATGCTGGATTGTGTTTGCGTGCAGGGCGGAGGCCCTCAGTGGTGAGCTGGAGGTGACTAAGACGTGCCTGGCAGAAGCTGAGGCGCAGCTCGTCGAGTCTCAGCAGCGCATCACCGCCCTGTGCGGCCAAGTCAGGCAATCCCAGGAGCAGAGTGAGGCCATGCAGAGACAGCTGGCAGAGGCTGCAGACACGAGGAGCAGCCTTGATGCGCAGCTGCAGGCGGCCAATGGTCAGTTCGCCAGCCTGCAGAGCGGGCTCCTGGTAGCGCAGCAGCACAGCGAAACTGCCTGCGCTCAGCTCTTGGACGCTTGCCAGGAGTGCGACACCCTGCGCAGCGAGCTCGCAGATGCTCAGGAGTTCTCCGGGAGCCTGGAACAGCAGCTGCAGCATGCAGACCGGCAGAATGCCAGCCTGCAGGAGGAAGTGTCCAACTTGCAGCAAGAGACGGGTGCTATGCACCTTGAGCTTATGGACGCACGCCAGCAGAGGGAGAGCTCACGGGGAGAGACGGCAGCTGCGCAAGCACTTGTTGCCAGCCTGGATCAGCGTCTTGCAAATGCACAAACCTCCAGCTTGCAGAGGGGCGCCTCTGATTCACAGCAGCAGACCGCAGCAGTGGAGAGCCAGCTTGCGGAGGCTTGCCAGGCTCGTGTTAGCCTCCAGAAACAGGTTGCAGACATGCAAGGACATGTTGGCAGCCTGGAAGCAAAGCTGCAGCAAGCAGACGGAGACATTGCAGCGCTGCAAGGGCAGCTCAGGCACTCTCAAGGCCAGGCTGAATTCTTGCAGGAAAAGCTGACAAAATCAGAGGGGGCGGCCAGAGCTGCACAGGACCAGCTGCAGCAGGCGCAGCAGCACAGTGCAGCCCTCAGAGGGGAGCTCGTGGCATCACAGCAGCACTCTGAGGGCCTGCTACGGCTGCTGGCATCAGCTGAGGCAGGGCTGATGTCCCTCCGAGAGGAGGTTCTGGGGTCTGAAAGCGCAGACAGGGCCCTTCAGGTGCTGCTCCAGCAGGCTGAAGTGCGCATCACAGCACTAGAAGAGCAGCTCAGAAACTCCAGTGATCGGATCACAGGCCTCCAGCAGCAGCTAAGCACCTCTCAGGAGAATGGCAGGGCACTTCAGGAGCAGGCAGAAGAAGCTGAGGGTACAGCAGAGAGCCTCCAGGTGCTGCTTGATCAGGCAGGCGCGCACAATGAGGCGCTTGAGAAGCGCCTCAATGGCTCTCAAGAGCGCGCCGACAGCCTCCAGCAGCAGCTGAGCACCTCTCAGGAAAGTGGCAGCGCTCTGAAAGATCAAGCGAAGGAAACTCAGGGCACAGCTGAGAGCCTGCAGGTGCTGCTTGATCAGGCAGGCGCGCACATCAAGGCACTAGAAATGCGCCTCAATGATTCTCAAGAGCGCGCCAGCAGCCTCCAGCAGCAGCTCAGTGCCTCTGACGAGAGCGGCAGGGCTCTTCAGGAGCAGGCTAGAGTAGCTGAGGGAAGCACGGAGAGCCTGCAGGAAAAGCTGCAACAGGCAGAGGCGAGAGCCAGCCTTGCTGAAGAGCAGCTTGAGAATTCTCAGGAGCATGTCACAAGCCTTCAGCAGCAGCTGAGCACCTCTCAGGAGAGTGGCAGGGCTCTCCAGGAACAGGCAAGCGATGCTAAGGGGACCATGGAGAGCCTTCAAATGCAGCTGCAGCAAGCAGAGGCGCGCATCAATGCTGCTCATGAGCAGCTTGAGAAGTCTCGTGAGCATGTCACAAGCCTCCAGCAGCAGCTCAGCACCTCTCTGGAGAGCAGGAAGGCTTTCCAAGAGCAGGCAGCGGAGGCTCAGGGAGTGCTCGGGAGCCTGCAGGAGCAGCTGCAGGAGGCCGAGAGGGACATGTGCAGTCTCGAAGAGGAGCTTACGGCCTCTGACGCGCGCATTGCAAGCCTTCAGCAGCAGCTCAGCACCTATCAGTTGAGTAACAGGGCTCCTCAGGAGCAGGCACGAGAAGCTGAGGAGTCAGCCAACAGCCTGCAGGAGCAGCTGCAGCAGGCACCTAGGCTAATCTTGCCTCTTGAAGAGCACTTCAAGAAGTCTGAGGAGCGCATTGCAAGCCTCCAGCAGCAGCTCGAGGCCGCTCAGCAAAACAGCAGAGCCCTGAAGGAGCGAGGTCAGAAACGTGAGGGCGCTATTGAGAGCCTGGAAAAGCAGCTGCAGAAGGCAGAGGGGCACAGCGCCAGTCTAGAAGGACAGCTGTGGGCCTCCCGCAAGCATGCCGAACGTCTAGAAAAGCAGCTGGGCTACTCCCAGGAGGGCGACGTGGCTCTCCAGGAGCAGATACAAGAAGCTGAGGAGCTAGCTGAGAGCCAGCAGGAGCAGTTGCAGCTGTCGCAGAGGCGAAACCACATATTGGTGAAGCAGCTTGAGCGCCATTCTGAGCGCAACACCAGCCTTCAGCAGCAGGTCAGCGCCTCTCAGCAGGACAGCGCAGCCCTCGAGGAGCGTGTGATGGAAGCTGAGGGAGCAGCAAAGAGCCTGCAAGAGCAGCTGCAGCACGCACAGGAGCGCCTGGCAGCTACTGAAGGAGAGCTGAGGCTGTCTCAGGAGCATCTGGCAGCCTCCAGCAGAGACCTGCTGCAGTCACAGGAGCAGGTGCAGCAACAGCAGCAGCTGCAGCAGGCACAAGACCGCCTGTCAGCCTTTGGTGATGAGCAGGTCGAGTCCACAGTGAGACAGCTTGCGCGCTCACAAGCAGAGGTGAGTGCTCTTCAGCAGCAGCTGCAGCGCACAGAGGAGTCCTTGGCAGCATCAGAGGAAAGCTTCCGGCAGTCCCAGGAGCACGCAGAATCCAGTGATGAGCAGCTGGCACAGTCACAGGAAGAGGCAAAAGCCCTACAGCAGCAGCTGCAGCATGCAAAGAAGTGCCTATCAGACTCTGAGCAGCAGTACAAGCGGCTCATAGAGCAGACAGAAGCCGCTGGCCGACAGCTTGCGCAGTCACAAGACGCCACAGGAGCTCTCGAACAGCAGCTGCAGCTGGCGCAAGAGCGCTTGACTGCCTCTCAGGGAGAGCTTGAGCAGTCCCATGAGCAACTTCAGTGCGCACAGGAGCGCTCATCAGCTTTGGCGACAGAGCTGCTGCACTCCCAGGAGCATGCAGAGGACTCTCACAGGCAGCTCGCACAGTTGCAAGAGCAGGCAGAGACTCTGCAGCAGCAGCTGCAGCATACACAGGAGAGCCTGTCAGCGTCAGAAGCAGATCTAGCGCAAGTCCAGGAGCGCGCTGAAGTCACTGACAGGCAGCTTGCGCAGTCACAAGAGCAAGTCAGCGCTCTTCAGGAGCAGCTGCAGCTGAGAAAGGCCGCTCAGCATGATCAGGGCGCGCAGCACACCCAGGAGTGCCTGGAGTCGCGCCTGAAGCTTGCGCTGGCCACAGCCACAGCTGCAGTGTGCGAGCTGACAGCGAGCAAGGTGTCCTGCCTCCCCTCGCCTGCTTCATGGCACATGACAGAGGCCGGCAGTTGACTGTGCAAGGGCACCACTACCCATCTTCAATCACATGGGCATCATGACAGTGCTGCTACATACGTTGTGGAATAACACACCTCGCGCATGCAGGCGGCTGTGGCCGAAGCAGAGGGACGGGCGCAGTATCATGAAGATGCTCTGAGCAGGGCCCGCACCACTGAGGAGCATCTGCAGCAGCGCCTCACGCAGCTGGATGAGCAGCTACAGGTATGAATCATCTTAGCATATTGTTGTGTCAGATTTGCTCGCCCCCTTCCTTCACCCTCTTACGGAAACTGTTGCATCACGCTGTGGTCCATCCTACTCATTCTTTCGGCGTAAGGATGGTACTGGCGTGTAAAGCGAAAGAGGACAGCGCTTTACTCAATATATGATGCCCGCAGGCGCAGGATGGGAGCTGTGAGATCCTTCGGGGGCAGCTGCGGGAAGCGCATGACGCGCTGGAGCATGCGCACCGGGAAGCTGCCGCAGAGCTGGAAGCTGCGCGCGCTGCCTGGCAGGTCCAGAGCAGGGAGGAATGGCAGGTACAGACATCATCTCCGTTGTGCACAAAACGGGCTCTGGCTGAGTCGGTGATATACCTGAAGTGACCATCTGACCCTGACTAGTTTGGTCAGGGCATATATAGGCATGGGCCTGCGGTAATGAGTCCATAGATTGCTGAATGGCCTCACTGGAAGATGGTGCAGGAGGTAGAGAATTGACCCGCTTGTTGCTGCTGAGATTGAAGTGGATGCAATCTGGGTGCAGATGGTACAGCAGCAGATGGAAGACACCATGCGAGCTCAGGAGGAGATGACAAGGAGGCTAGCAGCGCTCGAACACAGGCCAGCCGTCCCTGTGCCTGAAGAGGCAGCCCGTCAGGTGAGACAACTACATCAAGCATGGGTAACCACGCAGTCGTAACCATATCCGGCTGCATAGCACTGTTGCAGGACATCAGGATGTCATCCAGCGAGGAAGTTCGGACGTACCCCAAGAGCCAGCCACTTCCCTAATGAGCATATCCAGAGTGATACATGCAGCAGCTTTTGCGCTGCTCAGTGGCCAGCGTCACCCATAGAGATGCATTCAGGCGTCAGGCGTGCAGCTGCAGGTGGAGGGTGAAGCTGCTGGGCCAGAGGACACAGCGCGAGCTGCGCGCAAGGTGTGGGAGCTGCGGGAGCAGATGACTCAGCAGGCGGCCCATCACCGCAGGGTGAGGCACATCGCACATGAGCCCTGGCTCTGACCCTCTGCGCTTACATGTGCGCGTCTTGACACGGGTGTGGTGTCAGCGCCTATAGCCAAAGCTGTTGCGTGGTCATCCATGAAGGTGGCGGAAGGCTGAGGGCGTATCAGAGCTGAAAGAATGAGACTGATTTTGACAAGTGACATAAGCTAGGCTGCAAGGCACGATGGGCATGGGAGCACATTCTGTAAGGCAGCATCATGAGCTTGACCTGCATCACCATGCTGTGTGATGGATGCAGGTGGAGCAGCAGCTGAGGCAGCAGCTGGAGGTGCGCATGAAGGCGCTGGGGCGGGCCGACGAGCGGTTCGCCCACCTGGAAGGGGTCATGCGGCGGCTGGCGCACTCGGCAGTACCAATCCAAACCAGTTGACAAGCTAGGAAACAGCGACCAGGCAGCCTCTAGAGAGTCACCGACAGTGATCACTCTAGCTCTGCCCTCTCGAGACCTAGGCAGGGTGAAATTGCATGGCGCTGCAGTGCGGCAAGACGGAACCGGTCAATGTCGTCTTGTCAGGAAGACTTACCACGTCTGGACAGATGTCTCTCGCAGATTGCTGACTTTGGGGAACTCAGAGTTTGCCCACCTTGCTGGGCTGAGGCAGCTGGCACCCTGCAGATGCCGCACCGCTGGTACCAGTCTGGTTGTGCAGCGAACGAATGGCATTGGACTCCGCTGATATGATGCCAGGATCTGGGGACAAATGTGTGATTTCGTCGATGTGTTGCCAGCCTAGCTATCTGCCCCATGTGTACATGGTACAGTTAGACCCCGCTCTTCCCATCTGGTCATGGCACAATATCTTCAGAGGTCTCAGCTCTTACAATGCCCTTCATACATTAATGGCAGACATGCATCTGAAGCATCAGCAAGAAGCATTTCATGTACACATGGCCATGCCTGGCTTTGTCAGCCTGGTGCCTTCTATGGCAGCTGACCTGCTGCAAAGATAGGCCATATCTTGGGTGAAAGAGCCCAAAAGCTCGTGCCGTTCCCCTAAAATTTTCAAGGGCACTCTCAGCCCTTGACTCCATATTCATACATGCACATATATTACACAAGGCCACACTGTGGGGTCACTCTTCAAGACGTCGTACACCTTGTCTTCCGTCCAGCATCATGTTCACTGATTTCACTGCTGGAGCAATCATAGACAGGCATCTGACACAACGGCAGGATGATAGTATGAGCGCTTGTGCTACTTGCATTATAACCTGGCCGCACCCAAATGCCATGATGTTTGTGCGAAAGCGCCCGACGCCCGGCTATGCACAGGGATTCAAGCCCATGCCTGATGCATATAAGCAGGTGACTTTTCCAGGAGACGTACTGCCTCCTAGGTGAAACGCTGCCATGGCCGATTGGTGTATATTGCCATGTTGCAGAGCAGCTGCAGCAACTCACATTTTTGGGCGGCTGCATTGTGAATGTGTAGCTGGCATTGGCTGCTCCTGTCCCTTCTATAAGCTAATGAGTGTTGTTGCCGGGTTTTGGCATGCTCACCTCCAGCAGCATGTCTTCGATAAGCTTGTGTGCAAAGTCTGGAGCATCTGCCAGGAGGCGCTTCAGCAATTTGTGCTCGACAATGGACTGCCTGCAACCATAGCTCTACTTTCATGCAGGATAGCATGCACATGCCTCAGCCATCACATGATCTAAAAGGCAATTGAAGCGTCTGTCAACCCTTTGCCAGTGACAGTCGCTGCCAATATCGTCATAGCAGTCCAGCAATGAGGACGCTGTTGCGCTTGGGAAGGTAAAGAGCTCAGTAAGTGAATCTTCAGCAGGTGTGGCACGGCAAGCATTCATGCCCTAAACTTCTAGAGTGCGTGCCTTCGGTCACTGACCGATTGCCAGGTTACAGCCTAGCTGATGCTCCGGGCATGGTTCAGTGCATGGTGTCACATACTCTGCCTCATACTCACAATGTCAGACACGTGGGGCACGTGAGGGAAGACAGATGCGACGTGGTGAGCGCACCTGTTCTCCTTTTGCCGTGCAAATGTCACAAGGGCATTGTGGAGGCCATCATGATGCAACCTCTCTGCAAGCACTGCTACTTCTATAAGGTTGTCCAAGGTCAAGCGTGACTTCAGCTGAATGACGCAGCGTTCCATAAGCTCCTTTATCTGCATACAGACGTTCAGGCCTTCAAGCCAAGCCGGTCATGTCCCTTGCTTCCAGATGCAGACCTCCTTGGGCATGTTTAAGGCATCTTGAGCGTTTTCCCTTTTAGAGCCATACATGAGTCTAGATTTGCGTACAATACCTGCAGACGGTCTGTAGCACAGATTAATGCCTGCAGCCGGTCCTGAGGAAGAGTGTCAAGCACTCCATAGATGAAGTCAAGGATAACTTTCATGTCCTCTGCAGCAACTTCCTGAATCTCCACAACCTTGCTTGTGCTCTCTGACATCTCAGCCTGCAGGTCAGCAGGCTCAATTAGTGCAGCTGGCACATGGCTGGGGTAACTATGATGTACACTTAGCGGATGGGTCTGGCCACGATCAGCCTGCAGAGATCTATCTGTAGCCTGAAGGTCCGACCGCACTGCACGCCACAAGATACTATACAGGAGCATCCTTGGGATGCAGAGCTTGCCTGGAACATGGCTCTGAAGTAGTCAGAGCTTCCTGTAAGCAAATCTCGGTGTGCAGGCAGCATCTCGTCTCCCAGTTTCAGCAAGACGTCTGCTTCTTTTGCCCACTGAAAAGCCGCATGCATGATCGCGTCAGGAACTTTTGTGACTCTTCAATGAGGGATCCCTCCACAGAGCCAGAATCTGGATCCTGCATATGATTGCAAATATGGCCCAAGCCATTGATCAACATGAGTGAACATGCATCGGCCTGTCCTTGCACAGAAAGTCACTGTGGCGTCAGTGCTTGTACAGACCACCATGCTAGTTCAAAAGTTGCCAAAACGAAGGCTCATTGCCCGTAGTCGTGTGGGTGCAGCTGGCCCACTCAGAAGGTGCCCTGCCACAAATTTGGCGTGCAAGCTGAGGCGCAATGAGGCAAGCAGACAGCAGTGCAGGCGTGGGGAGAAGATCTTGCACCTTTGATAGCGTCACGCATGTTTGCAGCACCAGTGTGTCATCCATTGTGAGTCCAGGAGACATTTCCTGTGTCAATACCGGCACCTTCCAACCATGCGAGGGCATTTGAGCGGTGAAGTTCCACTCCAAGTCTGCAAAGACATCCCCGAACTGAGAGGCCATCTGGTGCCTTCTGGTACTGCAGATCTCATGGGATGGAAGGGAGGCAGTATACAGTACCATGAACAAGGAGGGTACCAATTGGGCACATGAGGCAGAAGCAAGTGCTCAGCCTCTGATGCGTGCTATCAGATTGCTCACAATGGCCATTTGCATACACCGTGTTTCCAAGCCTTTCGAGGACTCGCTAGCCTCACCCTTTGTGACAGACTTGTCCGGGTCCTTTTGGTCAACAATGCTGGCAGAACAATAAGCTTCCAATGGCAAAGCAGCTGTTGTCTTGCAGTGGAGGAAGACCCCTGGGATCTTGCAATCATCATGTGGCTGCAGTAACATACGCCTGCAGGACATCAGCGTCTCTTGGCGAATAGCGTGTCATGCGGAATGCATGCGACATGGTTGGAACGTGAATGCATATCCTGGAGGAAAGTTAGCCGAAGGTCACCATGCTACTCCATTGACCACGAACTCCGGGAGCCAAAAGTCTTCCTCCAGGTCACTGAGATTGCGTATCACCCACTGCAGGTACCAAGCACACTCTCAACAGGTAGATCTATGATGCCAGTGGTGACCACAATCAAGTAGAAATAGACCCACGACGTCCAATGCACCACCCACCTGCTGCGAAGGGCAACTCGCCTCCAGAGAGTTGTTGGATAGATCTGCAAGGACACATTTTCATACATCAGAGCTGTTACATCCTGGCAAGAGTCAAGCAAAGCGGCGCCTTGGGACTCGCAGGAGAAGGTTGATTAGTCTACTTGTGATGGTTGCCATTGTTGTTGTTAGGTCTGGACGTGTCAAGCAGCCCAACTACAGAGTGCATCCCATGTCTCGTGAGGGTGGGAAAGTCTCTTGGATCAATCTATCCTGCACGTATATGTGTAACATCGTTTGCGCACACGCGCTTGCTATCCTGCTGACAGTCCAAGGCTGTGTCAGAGTACAATCATAGTACCGGAAGGCATGTGCCGTCACATGCGCGTACATCGGAAAGCGCAGTACAGAGCTGCCAAAGAAAAGCTGCAACCTTTACTTGATTTTTGCGCCAGATTACATAAGATGGCAAAGAGCTGTCTGGACTTATCGTCAAAATAGTCAGGAAGCGAGGACTTCTGTACAGACTCAGCCTTTCCGATCCCTTGCGCCCCGTCTGATACGCTCATGTACTCAGCCTAAGCTTGTCTGATGATGCAGGATCAATCCTGCAAAGAGGCCCTATTTGCCATACCTATTCACAGGTGGTGACTGCACAGAGGCAGTCGAGAGAAGGTGCAGAGATCTGGACTTGATAAAGCTCACTATCGAGGCTGTTTCTGTGCGAGGGGGCATTCCACACAAAATTCTTACATCTCAACATTGCCATCAGCTGGATGACATCCGTGATACATATCGTTGTAGTCTCCTGTCTCCAATTGGCTGGCACTTGCAAATCGCTCTATCAAGATGCATCACCTTGTACCCCCATGAGATCGCTGGCTATCCCATGGAGTCAAGGGGTCATCTTGGAACCCTTGTGAAAAAGCCGAACACTTGCTTATATGGAAGCTCGCGCCGTAGTAGGCCCCTCTGAATGGCCATCAAGATTTGTTTAGGCTGTGATGACGACTGCCACCGTCCCTAGGACTCCTGTGCTGCTCCCACACATCGTCTGCATATGTCCAGTGGTGAGCAGCTCCCTAGTGCTATCAGCTACAGAGTCCTACAGTGGTATTCAAAGGCTTGAAGACGTGAAAGCCATGGTGATGAAGTGTCCACCAGGCAGTCAAAGACTTGCAGGAGGTCTGCCAATGCGCACAGCTTGTCTCATAGTCAGCCTCTGGCAAGCACTACATGCCGCAAAAGCCCTAACCCACAGCTATCTAGGGGCTCCACAAGGGACGCCTACTGAAAACCTTCAGTTGCAATTTGAAGGGACCTCTGCTCTGCCACAAGAAGGCTTTTGAGCAGGTCACCATCATCTAACTTCAAATGGGCAGCGAGCGGTATTTCTACTTGAGAGGTGCCCCAGCACCTCTCTTGTATTGCGAGAAATTTACCAGGGCCTGCCAGAGCTGTCTCAGGCCTCAGCTGTTGCCATGTCTGCGCCAACCTTTCACGAGTCAGGCAAAAGTGTATGCCTGTCTCTGGACTGGGGCACGAGGAGCACAGTACACTAGCAGCTTTGCTATGACAAATTCAATGAAGCTGCTCGTAGCGTGTAGCCTTTGGAAGCTATGTCATTAATAGCCGCACACATTCTCACTTCTTCGCACTCCAGGGCGCATTTTTGATCGCAGAAAACACGTAGTACAGCCAGATTTCTGGTGCTCCTGGAAAGCAATAGTGTCCTGCAAAAGAAGTGCAGCCTTAAAAACGGTAACCTTTTTGGCATCACAGCAAAGATCCACCCTACATATCAAGACAACGCTCCTTACGTCTGTTCACACTGGGTGCATATATATACGCTCGGACTTACTGCTGCATGCAGAGCTTCATCGAGGATTGGGTTTCTCTGAGCTGGCTGCAAGTGACACCGCAGAGCTTTGCAATCTCTGTGCAAGCTACTGCCATCCCAATGCAACAGGCAGCTGCCCTCTACGGGGCAGCGTCATGTCCACACTGATGAGATGACTGTGTCGTGACTCACCGCACTCATGGCCCCGGCCGTCTGCAAGCTCTCTGTGATACTCGTACAGCTCCACAGTGGCATTCCAGGATTCAGTCATGATTATGTCTGAGCCGGCAAAGACCTCACGGGCGGCCTTGTTGTGAGCGCCGCCTTCCACAATCAGCTGGTTGATGTCGTCCTGTGCTGTGAGACTGCCGTTCAGGTGCAGGCTCACCCCCAGCGGGGCGCACTCAAAGGGTGGGGTTCCGCCCTTGTAAGCGCCATGCAGGTGCCTGCAGGCTGGCACTTCCTTACTCTCACGAGAGGCACGTCATGTAGCTGCGCCAGCAGAGAGCCACCCAGCAAGTCCACTTATGGAATCTTATTGGTCCTCCAAGCGTGACGCATTCGACAGCAGCCCTCCAAAAGTTGGCAAGGCTGGAAGTCATGTTGAGAGCTTGTGCTTGACAAGAAGTGCAACAGCAGGATGACATGGGTGTGATGCAGGGGTGCCCACCTGTAGTGGGTGGCAACCATCTCCTTCCAGATGATGTGCGGGAGCGCTGCTGAGTCAGCAGTCACCTCATCCCGGAAGGCCTGTAGGAGGTCTCTGTACTCGGTGCCCTCCCACCCGTTGTGCCAATGCCTGTGAAGCCAGATTGAGACCGTATGAGCATCTCAGGCGCCGTGCATTGACCGAGCTGAGATACTGGTTAAGCATGGGGACAATGTAAGATGTGACGGGGCGGCCCAGAGCTCTATGTATGTAAGCTGGTTTTGACACGATGGGGAGCCGTTGAGCCCATGTCATCATGCTGGCAAAAAGAGAGGCGGTGAGATGCTGATTACTGGCTGAAACAACTGACAGGAGGAAGGGGGCTTACGCAAAATTGATGACGGCAATGTCACTTGGCTTGGCCATGCGCTTTAGCAGCGGCAGGGTATGGTCTCGGACCATCTGGCCTTTATTGACCCTAATTTGGCACACCATGGTGCCCTCCAGGAGAGGCAAGCACTCTGGAGGCTTATAGTGCTCCACATGCTGCTCCAAGTGCTGAAAGGCCTCTGTCTCGCGGGCATAGGGGAAATCACCCCCATGATTGTAGTCCCACAGCTGCATAGCATCGATTGCTTTCAGCTGTGGGTGATCTCTCTTTTGCGCTGAATAGAGCTCATTGTCCAGCATAGGCAATGACTTGGTGAAGACGGGCAATCACGTGGGCAATGCCCTGACATGCTGACAGTTGAGTGTATGCTCCATGAAACCACAAAAGCAAAGCCCAACAGAGTGGCCGGAGATCTTACCGGCATCACAAGGCATCCCAATGCATGGAACAAATCGTAGGAATGCGAATCCCCCATGATCCAAAGCGTTCTGCCCTTAATAAGCGGCCAAAGGTCACAGACTGAAAATGAAAGCATGTCCTTGAAGCCAGGCACATCGCGTTCCCTGCGAATAAGGCAGTAGGTCACATCAACAATTGACGTGGCAGTGACATGTGCGCATTCAGTCGCGTGTGGTACTGGAGAGTCTTAGCAACAGCGGGTGCACATTGTGGTGCGGCACTAGGTGCCCATACGGGGGAAGCATTGTCTCTACATGCTGCACTGCTAGCAGAGCTGGCTCGCCTGACATGTCTCACATTGTTCTGCTGCCATTGCTCGTCCCTGATCAGGCGGGAGGAGTGGTGCACTTCACACTGTCCGGCTTCATCTGTCTTAGCAGGTTGCACAGCCCATCACCTCACCTGACGTACTTGACGATGTTCTGCTGGCGCTGCTCGTCGCAAATCAGGTACGAAGCCCAGCCGCCGGCCACGTCCTGCCGGAATGTGCACATTTGCACCCAAGAGTATGGGATGGGAAACTTGCACGTCCCCACTGCGCCATGGTCCTGACAGGGGCCCATATCCTGTACAAGCATTGGGGAGGAGCTTACACAGGTCGATCGAGTTTTGGCCCCCGCCCGGCACATGAGTACAAAAGCCAATGCAGGGCAGTCTGCTGGGACAATCTTGGGGCCCATGATGATGACAGATGCAGGTCGTGGCAGTACGATTGTGCTGATCAAATGGGTGCACTATGGCCTAATCAGGAACATAACATGCTGCTGCTACTGATAGAGAATTGAGTTACGTGCAGTATGCACAGTGCATGACAGCACCTGCTTCTGAAAGAGGCTGGGCGTGCTGCCGTCTGCCCCTGCAGCTGCTGCAGCCTCAGCAGCCGCGATGCCCTGGGGCCCCTCTGGACATCCCTGAATACTTTCAGCCGATGCAGCGCATGCTGCAACTGCAAGCACTGTCCAGAGAAGTCCCAAGACGTGGATGTTTGGTTCCGGGCGCCATGCTCGCACCCAAGCCATGCGCACCTGCATGTGTGGTGCTTCTTCACTTTCGTAGTTGACATAGTAGTACAAGACCTACGAAGAGTTACAAAGACCTAGAGACGTGGCGCAAGATGTCATGCTGCATTGATGTGCAGAGGTAGCTGTAAGATGATAGCCTACCTTTTGACCTCCTCACTCGATCGTGAATGCAATCCCCATCATCTACAGGGGCAGGCTTACACTAGCTGATATATATTCAGCCCAGCAGCGCAGTCTGCTCGCCAAAATGGCAGTGCCGAACGCCAGATCGGCCTTTGTAGGTGAGCAATACCTCTGAACAAAGGTTGCACAGGGTAAGCAGAATATGTCTTGTCACTACAGAACTACTCCGGTCTAAGCGCCTTCTGAGCCTTCAGAGTAGTCGTACTGCTGCTGCTGTTCGTTGCTTGTGTACTTCTTCAAGGTGGCACAATAAGTGAAAGACAAGTCTAGGCTACACCGTCACGAATGAGCTTGACGATAGCTTCCTTTCTATGAGCTCAGCTTACGGACTTCCTCGATGTATGATGCTCACAGGGTGTGAGCACTGGGAAGACAACCTGAGCCTTCCGTAAAGGTCGTCCACTCGAACTGGTGTACCGTCCAGTACTTCAACAAGAAGATGTTGCAATGACCAACGCATTCTTTGGCAGTATCGCTCATCTCGAAGATAAGCAGGCGCAGAACCACCGGCTACTATGCAGGGTTTTCGTGCCCAACATGTCGTCACGAGAAACTATATTACAAGATGTGCCTCTGACTGAGCATAGTACAACAGTTTCTCCGCCAGCCATCATATGGCCCCGGCCACTGAAAGCTCTCAATCAATCAAACATGGTTATACGGTTTTGCTTGCACATACCAAAGAGACATAGTCCTGCTTGAGATTTCTCCACGTCTTCAGGGCGCCAGCCATGGCTTTAGGTGGAACAGTTTCTCCTTGAGGAGGTATGTCCATAGCTCATAGCCGCTGGGGTTGCAGAAGTGGGTGCAATCCCCCTGCTTGAGGTGGAAGTCCCAAAGCGGCAGCGTCTCGTTGTAGGCGTTGAAGATGTTGATTGCTGAAGCCTGCGACACACCAGTTCACCTCACATCGCAACACAGACAATCGCAATGCCACGTGCTGCAGATGACGGACACTCAGGCAGATGGAACGCATGGTCAATACTCGGGGCGTGACATCTAGGCAGGGGATCGCATCATGCATCGGTGCATGTTGCGAGATGGCTTGAATTGCTTTCGTTGCCTTAACAATACAGATGTGGGGGCGCAGCCTACCCTCATGACCTCAAAGGCAACCTGGTTGAACCACCCTCCCTCCTGGACTTCCTGGCTGGCAAGCTCCTCCTCGGTGAACGCTCTGCACTTGTCCAGCCGGGGGCCTCCAGCGCTCCCACCCTTGCTGTTGTCGAACCACCTGCCAGGGAGCAGGTGCACATGTTGCCATTCTATACTCCCACATCGGTAGCTGCTGCCAATCCCGATGTGTAACGTGTACAGAGCACTTTACCCCAATCTTCAGCCATCTTAGACATGCCGATGCTTTGACAGCAAATTTTCTAGCTGCTGACTCGGGCCTCAGACAATCGCATGACGCGGTTTATGCTAAGTTTAGGCTCACCAGAAGTGGCCATTCTCCCAGCCAAAGTGCTGCGGGGAGGTGTCCTTCCATAGAATGGTGGCCAGCTCGCTCCTATGCTCCCTCACAAATCTGGCAAAGTACTCCAGATTCTCTCTGCAAGCCAAGTCCGAACACCTCAATGTCTGTGTGGCAGCTCCTGTCTATATGACACTCTAATGCCATGGAGATCTGATTCATGTCATATGCGCCTTTGCATGCGCAAGACTTTGCTATACATCTGATCTCTCATGTGTCACATAGTTGAGATATGTGAAATGCCACCCCTTGTACTCATTGATTACTGAAGACACAGACAAGGCTTTCACAGAGCGCCATGGGAGACTCCGTAAACACCGGACCTTCTTTTCAAAGGTGAGGGCTGCACACCTGTAGGCAGGGTCCCCCACACCGTAGTGCAACCCTGCATTGACTATCGCAATGTCCCGGTGGAAGTTGGGCACTGTTCGCTTCAGCACCCGCAGCACTGGGTGCGCGGCCTCCTCAATTTTGTGTATTCTGATGAAGCACAGCCTTGTACCCTCCTGCACATACCCCACCGCACCCTTCACTGGAGATTCCATAAAGCTGCTCAGCATGAAATTTCTTTCCATCCTGCATGTGCGCATGGCATCCAGAGCTGTGTGGAACGCTCTGAAGCCATCCACGGCGCATCACCCAAGCATCACTGCCTGACCAGGCGACTGACTGCGGGGTTTAGGCGCCTGCCTGGTACACTGTGCACATGGCCGGACGAGGCTCGGCGCGCTTGCTGCCCCTGTGCGGCAGCTCCTCGACATACTTGATGAGCCACATGTTGGCCTCGATGGATTCCGTCGGCTGCTGCCGCAGCTCGCTGACCAGGAACTTCTTGAGGAAGCACTCCATTGCCAGGAACCAGTAGCTTGCCTGGGAGTCTCCAATGAGCCTGCATCATCAGGTCAGGTCAGCCGGCTGCGGACCAAAACATTGTCCTAGGGCACCGCCAGGCGCAAGAGGGCCTAACTTTTGTCCTACTCGTTGAATACTGCAGAGGTTGGCGTACATACATCAGCTAAGGTAGGACTGACCAGACTGTACGCCCCTTGATCTGCTCAAAGAGGTGATCAGGCTCGAAAGACTCCAGGTCGATGCCACGCCCGCGCAGCTCTTGCAGCAGCCGCTCCACCTTGCGCGCGCTGCACTGCCCCTCAAAGTTGTTCTTGGCTCCAGTGTGCTGGCTCAAGGGATTTTCCTGCGTAGTGCCTTACCCTTTGCGTTACCCCAACGCATCACTTAGCTGGTCAATTGAAAATTCTGGTGCATTGTTCATGACAGGGCCTCCTTGCCCTGCCCGAGCCACTGATCATGCCACTGCATGGCAGAACAAACATGTAGAGGGCCCCTACCCAGAATGCACACAGCCCGCAGCAGCTGATGGCCAGTGCTGACTGATTGCAGGACCCGCAGCTTCTGTCTCTCAGATCTGTGTCTGGGTTGACCGACATTGATAGTATGTGTGGCATCGGACTCAGGAAGTCATGTGCTGCAGACCCTGCAGCAAGTGAAGGCGTGTGAGACCTGACATATCAGTACCGCGCCTCTTCAGCTTGCAGCCCGGATGAGGACAAACGTTATGTTGTAAGCACGTCATGTGCTTGTACAAGTCCTTACCGGTTCTGAGCATCAGCATTAGCGTGACGCAACCTAGTGCTGCTGCTGATCGAGGTCCGGCAAGCCAGGCCATGATACGATCTGCTTCCCCTTTGCTGCTTGTTATGCTTCTCGGCAACATCAAGTCTCCTGTGCCATTCCTAGGATGATTAAACCGTGCCTGAAGCAAGATGTCCTTGCAGAGAGCACTCTCGATACTGGTACAGGCTTTGGGTCTTGTGGCTGTGTGCTCTCCTACAGCAGCCGATCTGACGATCCCCTCGCATAGACAATCAGAGGAGACCTTAATCTCAGTCCGGTGACAGAATGGCACCTCTGAAGCTCGGTCAAGTTATGATCGGAAGTGGTTGACTGGGCAAGCTTCTATGACGCAATCGTGACATCACGCAGCATAGCCTTCATCTCGCACTGTGACCAGACCAGCATAGACTTCGCACATACACAGTATTGATGAAGGCATATAGTGAGCAGGTAGCATGCTAGTTCTGGGCATAGAAGGCTCTGCCAACAAGATTGGTGTGGGCATCGTCTCGGACAACGGCGACATCCTCTCTAATCCCAGACATACGTGAGACGCTTTCTGATGGTGCTACGAGCGATCCCAATGTGATGTTTGCTGGGCACCAACAGCCTTAGAATGCGCAAGAGCAGTCTGGCTCAGTCCAGATCATCCAGGGGAAAAAGCTGGCTTCCACATTGTTGATTTGTTTTGCAGATACATCACCCCTCCTGGACAGGGCTTCTTGCCAAAAGAGACGGCCCTGCACCATCAGGCAGGCCAACAGCATCAGTTCTTGTCCAGATACATTTGCCTTCCCAATGATCTGAGAGAATTGCCTTTCAATGCCTGCAGAAGTTGAAGGCATTCGTGTGTGCGCAGAAGCACGCAGTCCGGCTTGTGAAAGAGGCATTGGATATTGCCGGTGTCACGCCTTCTGACATAGCATGCATAGCGTACACCAAGGTAACTCCAGCACCTGACAGCTTTCATTGTTCCTGCTTCATTCCGCACACTGCTCTTCATGAGGCTGACTGTTCAGTGCAATTCCTCATGGCATGGTGACATGCTTCCTGAGCTGGGCTTGACTCAGATGACTGTATGCATGTGGTCCACCTGCTTGCAGGGCCCAGGCATGGGCGGACCGCTGGTGAGCTGCGCTGTTGTGGCGCGCATGCTAGCGCAGCTGTGGAAGGTGCCCATTGTGGCGGTGAATCACTGTGTGGGTCACATCGAGATGGGGCGGATCGTCACAGGGGCAGAGGACCCTGTTGTCCTGTACGTCAGTGGAGGCAATACGCAGGTGCGCAAGCAATCTGCGCCTACATGCGAGAAATGACGAATGCATTGTGCAGGATGCTGGAGAGGCGTACCTGGTGGATCCCAAGTTCAAGGAGCAGTTTGAGATATCATTTTGTGTGCGGAAGTGCAGAGTAAATGCTATGGTGGAGATAGAAAGGCCTGCTTAAAGCCTCCAGGCCAGAGCTATGTGTGGCACGCAGTATGGTTAAAAAAGGAATACACACCCCTTAGAGATGTGCAGGACATCTCTATCATACTGCTAGCACCCACTGATGCGAATGTGCAGTCCAAGACCTCTCTAACCTTTTATGAGTAGCCTGCAGGTCATGCTTGGGTTGCCTTGCAGGTGATCGCCTACTCTGAGCAGCGCTACAGGATCTTTGGGGAGACCATTGACCTTGCAGTTGGCAATTGCCTGGACCGCTTTGCAAGGGTCTTGAATCTGTCCAATGATCCTAGCCCAGGTCCGCTCAGATGCTGAGGCACCAGCCTTGCTGCACATCTCTTAGATTGCCTTCTCTGGAGATGAGGCGCTTCTCGACCGTGCTAAGGCCACACCCAGAATCAGCGCTTGGGTGCTGAGCTGCTGCACATGCATTTGCGGATGTGGAGCAGAGTGCCAATGCATTCTCAGAAGCTTGCATGACAGATTCAGGCTGAAGATGCCCGGTCTGAGGAGGTATGCCAGCGCAGGGTACAACATAGAGCAGCTGGCAAAGCAGGGCTCCAAGTTTCTGGAGATGCCCTACTCTGTCAAGGGCATGGATGTGTCCTTCTCGGGGCTGCTATCCTACATAGAGGAGGCTGCCAAGGGCCTGCTGGCCAAGCAGGAGGCAACGCCAGCGGACCTGTGCTTCTCCCTGCAGGTGATGCTTGTCATCCACACTCACATACAGCGCGACCAGCAACAGGAACACTCTGTTGCTGGTATTGTGCAGACAGTGATAGCTGGAGAGGGTGCTAGGGGCTGCACGAGCACACCCTCACTGAACTTCTGAGACAGGGAGAGCTCATGAGGTTGCAGGTTCTGTGCCATGGGGCGCTTCACCACCAGAACCAAAAGCCCTGGCTAAACTAGTGTGCTGTGCCTGCAGGAGACCATCTTTGCTATGCTGGTGGAGATCACAGAGCGTGCCATGGCCCACTGCAACACCTCTGATGTGCTCATTGTGGGGGGCGTGGGCTGCAACCTGAGATTGCAGGTATGTCTTCAGATCACTCTCCTCTTGCCCTAGGATCGCCACAGCATCAGCTGCTGAGATTCCTGCCGATACTTCCTCTCTTACCTGAGCTGAGATTGATATGCCAGCCTTTTGCACAACCAGGGACAGCTCACGATGAATGAATGGTTGCTAGTCTCGAGACAGGGCAGCATGAAGATGTCTGCTCCGCCATAGACGATGACACCATGAGAACTAGAAAGCGCTGAGGTTTGAAGCAGAAGCTGCGCCCAAATTGAGATATCGCTGAGCGCATCTTTGGATATGCCTGCAGGAGATGATGCAGGTTATGGTGTCAGAGAGGGGAGGCCGGCTGTACTCGATAGACGAGCGCTACTGCATAGACAATGGCGCGATGATTGCCTGGCCGGGCCTGCTTGCTTTCAAGCATGGCCAGGTGACTCCCTTTGAGGAGACCACCTGTACGCAGCGCTTCCGGACCGATGATGTATTGGTGACCTGGAGGGAATGAGACAGACAGCGTCATGATCAACACCGTCAAGGAGCGCATGAAGACACCTCCAATAAGAATTCAGGGCTCGTGCAAAGTTACCCTCCTGTGTGACCTGTGAGACTTGTGTCAACCCACCCTTGACTGAGTAAAGGGTATGGCCTGAAGGTGTACAGTAGGGCAAGTCTTGTCTGAGATGGTAGCATATGACTATCACAGTGACTAACTGCCAGCACGCAGCGCTTGAGTACATATACACTTGCTGGTGGACAGTTGAGTTTGGGCTACCCGTCAAGGAGGGATTTTACAGATCCAGCTTCTCGCTGCACAGCTAGCCACAGCCAGGACATCAAAGCAGCTGACTGCAACGAGAAGCTGCGACATGTCCAGTGCATCCAGTCTCTGGTCTGTAAGAGCTGCAGGCCTCCTGCCCCGAAGAATAGCGTGCATGCTGCGCATATGGTCTATGCCAATGACTGGGCTTGACCAGCCCCGGACTGTCTTGGACGTCCACATGCTCTGACTGGGCTTCCCATAAGCTCTTGAGGCAACATAATCACGCATGCGTCTCTGAACATGTTTCTGAATGTTGTCAACCTATCTCTCTCTAGATCTAACAAGTCCACAAGAACCCTTCGACCTTACAAATAAGCATCTGTACAGTGAGACTCCTCTAAGTTGCTGCAGTCCCCAGTAGTAAGTCCCCTAGCGTGGGCATCCTCCAAATGGTAGGTACAGTGCTCCTACCTTCATCCATCACCCAGCGGAGGCGGCCCCAGGGTTCAAGGCTTAAACTTTAAGGGCATGTCAAACCACCAGTCAATCTGCAGCCATGTCTTTCTCATATGGCATTTTACCATTAGTGCACCTCGGCACCATTATTGACCCTCTTCTGCCAGAATCAGGCAAGCACCGCTCCATAGGTCTGGTGCAGGGCGTCCCCGTTCGGGGCGTTCCTCCAAGCACATGCGCCTCAGGGCCACATGGCATCACCTGTGAGATCAGCCGCAGCCACTGATGCTGCTGCTCAGAGCCAGACTGGGAAACACTAGCATAGCAAAGCAATCTCTCCAGCCATGCCTCTCGGTCTGCCTGTCTCTGCTCATAATCCTGCGGGTGTAGCGCAAACGCTGTAGAGCGCACTGTTGGAGTGAGGCTTGTCTGCCGTCTCTCCCGGCCTTGCTCAAAGTGTATGGGGCTGTGTGGTACACATTCCCTGCAGTGCTGTGACTCACGCAACCATGCCTTCCACATTGACGCTGCATAAGTCGATGCTAGCAAAGAGCAACAACAGCTCCTGGGACAAAAGTGCTTTGCCCAGGCCAGCTGGCTGTGCGTGAAGCCTGAGTAGGCAGAGGATGGAAGCGCGCTGCCGTCTAGACAGTGACAAAGGTGATGAAGCAGATGTCTCGGATGATTCCAATGCCAAAGTCATAGCCGAAGGCTTGCCCAATCTGGATCCCGTACCGGATGCCCACATCCGGGATGTTGTTAGGTTGTACTGCACAGGACACGGCGCCAGATTAGATGTCAGGGAATGCTATCTCTGAAAGATATACCACTGTGAGCATTACTCAGAGTACTCCCATTTGGTCGTCCAAATCTTGCCATGCTTCTCACAGAACTGGCGCATGCCTACGGTCAATGTGTTCGTGAAATGACTATCAGGCAGGAGCATACCTGTTGGGAAGGTGATCAGAAGGCCATCTGATGAAGGTTCCAATGTGAAGCCGTGGCCTATTGTGGCGTCTGGCGGTAGTTGCAGGGTTGTCTGCAGGGTCTTTGCAATGTCCTGCAGCTCGGGCAGCAGCCACTGGCCGATGTTGGGGATCACGATGCCCACCTTCGGGAAACTCCCGAAGTAGCGGTCTGCAGGCACGGCAGGTATTAGCATCACGCATCAGGGCAATGCTCTGGATGATGCTGACAGATGCAGGAGTCACAGGTCAAGCATAAGGGTACTCATTACTTTGATGTTGCCTTGCGAGAAGACATTCTGACTGGCAGCGCCGTCATGAGTCTATACAGAGTCAGCTTCAAGCCCAGAGAGCACTACAGACAAAGGTTGTGCTGGCGTTGCTCACCTACACAGAAGTTGAATCCTGTGCCAAAGAAGGGCGTGGCAATGCGAACACCAGTCACAAGGGAGATGACACTTCCGGCGACCGAGGGACCATCCAGCGGCGAGGACGCTGTGACCTGCAGCGGCCCGGGCAGGTTCTGCACCGGTGTTCCTGCAGAGATATCCAAGGTGGATTCCTGCTGTCACAGCACTTAAGGGAACTGTCACTTGAACGCCTGCCACGGCAAGCCAGTGGGATCAAGGCCCTTAAAATGACCTGTCTGCAGTTGAAAATCAGCATGGCTTAAAATCACGGATGGAGACGGAAGGGAGTGCAGGCGTTTCCTGGGTGCACACAACACTTCCATCTGTCAGGGCTGCAGAGAAGCTGTATATGGAACTTAATGATCCCTCTCGACTGACCTGCAAATGCGGTCCCGTCTGTAGCGCTCGTTGGCGTGACTGGGGGACTGTAGCCGTCCTGCTGCTGCTGTATGTACGTTGCCTGTTTAATCATCCCAGGCAGCCTGTTGGGCTGATTGGGGTCCAGGGATACACCCCCCTGGTTGGTCTTGGGCTGCAGGCCCCCGTTCTGCAGCGTGACAGTGCCAGTAGTAGTCGGCGGTGTCTTTCTGGCAGGCGCCTGCATGCATGGCACCTCTCATGAGACATTGTCCTGAGAGAAGATGTATGTCACATGTGCAGACTAGTTCTTGCTGGAGAGATGGCTGGGAAACATTCAGTCTTTGGCGATTCAGGAGGTTTTGATATATTGAGCGTCCATGGATAGTGTGCCAAAGGACTTTGATGGGGATGGCCTAATGCACATGACCCATGCGAGCAGCTTAACATGCTTATATCACCAACAAACAACCTGCCTGGTCAGACTACTTGGCGATAAGGGGACTCACCACGGGGCTCTGCGCAAACTGCGCCTGCACAGGCTGCACTGGAGCCTTGTGCGAGTTGGCCTGAGTAGGCAGGGTCGCCTTGGCAGCGCTGCTACTTGCCACCGCCGCCGCCGCGCCGCCAGTGTTGGCGTCATTCTGCTGCACCGGCACATTTGCGCCCATATTCACCGCCCCCTGCGTTGACGCGGCGGCCTGGCTGCCCTGTGCTGGCACATTGGAGCCAGCATTTACCACGCCCTGCTGCGCCGAGTAGGCTGCTGAGGCGGCCTGGCGTGCCTGTGTAGGCACCTGACCCCCTGCACCCACTGCTCTCTGCTGCACCGCTGAGCTGGCGCCAGCAGGCACTGTTGAGGCAGCACTTGCCACACTTTGCTGGTTGGGCACGGCTGTTGCAGCGCTCATGACGCCCTGCTGTGCTGTGCTGCCTTCCGCCTGGGCTGCCGCTACTGGAGAGTCCACTGTATCCTCTGCAATCATTGACAAAAACTCTTCGTACTTGATGGAAGGCCACAACGGCTCAGCATTGCAAACCGCAGGAAAGCCCCTGATGCATCCCAGGAGACAAAAGCTGAGCTCACACTGTGTCTGCTCACATTGTCCACACAAGAACATTCTAGATGCGCTAGAGGGCGAAGGTACCGTTTTGCAGCTGGCAGAGAAGTCGGCATGCTTCCGGACAGGGACAGAGGTGTTGTCAATACAGTGTGGCTTTGTGAGAAATCTTACCACCGGCGACCTTCTTGTGCTTCTTTGTGGCAGCAAAGGATGTGTACGGCTGGCCGTCCAGTGGCTGGAGAGACTGAAACTGCACTGACGACCCGGGTGCTGAAGCTGCGTATTGCATCTGCGCCAGATCAGGCGCCGCAGCGCCCGCCACGCTGGCGCCAGGCGCTGCCAGCGGGGCAAAGACCGCTGAGCTGGCGTATGGCGTGGCTGCAGGGGCAGCTGCAGAAGCATCCCTGTATGCCTGCATCAATCTCCGTCCTCCCTCCGACCTGCAAGACAAGGAGCATTACTGCTGTTCTACATGTGCAATACCATTTTAGGTGGCGGCTACAAGCTTCACAGCTACGAGAAAGGCCTATAGCCAGCAGAAGAGCTCTCCTCTAATTCTTGCCATCCCCCTACCAGAACCAGATAGGGGCTGCAGCATGGTGCTCATTACCATCGATTGTCTTACATAAGCGCGGGAGTATCCAACAGTTTCAAACTTGATACACACGCAAAAGTGAATGCTTACCGTGGAGCTGTTTCCGCAGACATTGCAGCAGCTGCCTGAGCAGGTGCTGGCGCAGGTGCGCCTTCATTCCTCAGGAACGAGGCATTGACTGGGCCCCATCCATTCTCTGCATTGTGAAGCGCGCTAGCCACCTGCACATGCAGCGTAAAGTCTCGCGCTGCCTAGAAGAGTTGCTGCAGCATAGGTGTTTGGACGACTCCCTTGCATCCTGTAAGCTCGTGAGTCTGCTCTTGGACACTTGGTGCAGCACGCACAAGCTGTACATGGGCAATATGGGCACAAATGCACATGAAGTATGCGTCACTCCCGAGACGCTGTAGGGACAAGACTCACCTGTGGCCTGATAACATAGCCCCAGTCAGTGTCAATTTGTGGCGCTCGCTGATTGATAGCTTCTATGGTGTGATTTCTCTGCCAAGGCGTCATGGTGCCGTCGGCCAGGCTGCTGGAGTCCAGAGCTTGCGATGCCTGTCCCCATATGTCTCCGGCTGCTGAGGTGACTGTGTCGAGAGCTTTCTGGGCTTGCTGGTCTGTGATCAGCAGCCCCCGCCCGGAGGCTGACGCTGCAAGGCAGAGTGCCAGGCAACAGCACCTCAGTACTGAGCCCCGCTGCCGCATGGTGCTCCTGTGTCTGCTGAGGGCCGGCCCCTTGCGAGGGGCTGGCTCCTGCTGCTTGCCTCACGTGGGGTCCAGGTGCAATAGCGCGTCCAGTATGCTGTATTGCTATGCTGCGCTGCTGATGATTGGCTCAGGCCCTACCACTGTTGCCCCAGCTGATGCTTGTGAGCTTGGCTGTGTGAGGCCCAGTGTCTATCTGCATCACAGGGAGTCTCATCGGTAACCTGAAGACACGAGCCAGAGCTGTGCAGATCACTGTGATCGCCCCTATCACCCTTCTGCCTTTCTTGTGGCTGCTTGTGCCAGCCGTATGTGCGCAACATACAATTGTTGATGTTAGGAGTCCATGCACTGAGTCTGCAGGCAGATGGCAGAAGCGGTACAGCAGCCACATTGCAGCTCTGCCACCCAGAATGCTAGAGGACGCCGCTGAGCATACAAGGGCGTCCCTGCTACCCCAAACGCAACTCCGACAAGTACAATTGTCTGATTCGGTTTCGTGAAGCCCTAGCATGTCCAGGCCCCTGACCTCAAAATCCCATCAGGCAGGAATATCACCAACTAGCGCGCTCGAGTCGGAAGACTACAGCCGCACAAGAGCTATATAGCATTGAACGTACTATCTTGTATATGTCTGACCGCCGTAAGATACCAAGATTATAGTGCATGATTGTTAAAGCACGTTGCTGCTCCCAGGTACTAAATTCCGTTGAATCTCCTGAGGGGTAGGCTGGGGCTCTCCGAACAAACAAACACGTGCCAAAGAGGTCGAGAGACTGGCAGATTGCCTGCCGGAGCGCAGAAAGGCGCAATGACAATGACCAAGCACTGGCACAACTAGACCCAAAAAGACATAGTCTTGGCCTTCGTCTTTCAGTTCCGGTCAGCATACCGAAGGACTCTAATGTCTCCCAAATGTACCTTGAGCCGCATAGTGTAGCAGCAAAGCTCACCTGCAGCTGACCTTTTGTGAGGTTCCACCCCTGACTCACAGCATTCTCCAGGGCCTCATACCGCCTCGTATTCTTTCGCTAATCTTTCAGGCTGTTCTTCACCACTCTTTTGCCACTCTGGGGGTGCAAGCTGCGCTGTTCGTGGCTGAAAGGTCTCCGGAAGGCAAGGGCGTCCCGGAGCTGTCTCCAGGGTTTCGAAGTTGCCAGCGCAGCAGACTGTCCGACGGCGTGGTCATCTCATGCAAGCAGCCTGCTCACTCAGGCAACACCCATTGTAGTGAAAATTTCCCATTGATGGCTCTTTACAGGTGGGATAGTCGTGAGATTGACGGTTATACATTGGATGGTTGCACTTGTAACAGAAAGGCTGCAGAGTGCAGCATGCTGTGACTGCGCAAGCCACTGTGTGTATGGTGTCTTGGCTCAAGGATTGTGCAGTGAGACCCCGGTTTCTGGGCCCCTCCGCCTAAGAGAGACAGCTCTATTGATGTTGCGTTTTTGAAAAGAGCTCGTGATATAATGGCGGACACTGGTAGGTCCAGGAGGGCGGGTAATGAAGGCCAAAGCAAGACAGAGGCTTATGCAGCACTGCTCAAGCAGAGGCGAGCTGGTGGAAGAGTCGGCGTCACGGAAGAATGGAAGGATGAAGAAGCGGTATACGATGTCTTAGAGGAGGACAAGTATGCCGAGGTTGTGGCGAAGAGGAGAGTGCAGGGAGGTCAGCACCGCCATCAGTGTGACATGCTTGGCAGCAGTTGATCCCTGAATTGTTCGAGGCCTGAATGAAAGCCCAGAGTATTTATGCGAAGTGGTTGAAATGAAGTGCACAGCCTGAAACACTGACAATGTGTACATCGCAGCTGACTTTGTGGAGGACGATGATGGGATGGGCTATGTGGATGTTGGAGAGGAGGAGCATTGGGGCGCTGAGCGTAGTGATGCAGACGAGGATGAGGATGTCGCGGCAGAGCCTGACGCTAAGCGACAAAAGACCAGCAAGCAGGACAAAGGTGCGACTATATTTCAAGATGTATGCCTTAGTTCTTTATCTCGAAGCAGGCCTCACAGCTGGCTGCCTGTAGGTCCTAACGCCTGAGCAGAAGTGTGTCATGCAGTGGATAAGAAGAAGGCTCACAAGGTTTCAAAGGCGGCCAAGCAGAGCATCCAGAAGATGTTCACAGTGGCTGCAGGTGAGTCATATTCCTGCACCACTAAAGCGTATTTGCAAGCGCAACTTGGCAAGTTTTCCGCAATAAGCCTTCCTCAACGTGAATGCTCATGAGAGGCACTCGAGTGATAGTTCCATATTCCTGTGCAGCCAAACCTGTGGGCATCAAGAACGATGCTGAGACCAATAAAGCCTCTGACGACCTGCTTGAGAGCATCCTGGCTGGGGATGATGAACCCCCTCTCAGAGCGAGCAGGTGAATCTGCATTCTGTGTTCAAAACCTTCCTACATGTATGCCCTGACACTACCTCACTGGGCAAGACAAGCAAGCATGCATGGTGTATGTCTGTACCTGCAGCCAATCTTTGCCAGGGTGTCATGCATTCCCTCACCTTGCTTTGCAATCATCTCTGTCTGGATGACAGTGCTGACTCATGCTGAGCATTCTGGAAATAACTGAGCGGGCTGACACGCAGGCCAGCTGCGCCCTCCGCAGCAGCTGCACTGGCAAGGCCAGCAGCTAGCTCCAGATTTGGCGCTCTGCCCCGGGCGGCGGCCAGGCCTCTTGCAGCCCCAGGGCGCGCCGCTAGGCCCCTGCCAAGTCAGCGCGCCACCGCAGCTCAGCGCCTCTCGCGCGTGGCCCAGAATGTCACCTCGTATGAGACGTCCATTCGTGGGGGTGCGTACTCTCCTAGTGCTTTCGTACTTCCATGCGGTAGCCAAAGGCACTGCTGGTATCACAGTACGCATGTGTTAGCTGTCAAAAGGTACTCCATGAGCATTGTCCTGCGGAGCATAAAGCCTTTCTGGTCTCCTTATCAGTGATCCTCATTACCACAGTGCAGTGAGGGTCAGTGATGAGGAGTGTCAGGAAGTGCAGCCTGGCTTGCACATGCCTGGTATGCTCACTCAGTGAGGGCCTCCTGCATTCCTGATGCACGCCTGTACCCTTAGGCTACTACAGCTGACTCGCGATTGTGGTACTGCAGGAGACAGTCCTGCTACAGACTTTGACAGTCCCCAAGACATGGACCTCTACCCAGCGCCGCCCTTATTGGACGATGCAGACATGCCTGCTGATGATCCTCCAGAACCCAGCCCAGTCAAGGAATTAGGCAGCGCAGCAGGACAGCCATCAGCAGGGCACACAGAATGCGCTGCAGAGGCCTTGCCAGGTTCCAGCTCAGCGGCCGCTAGAAGCGTCAGCAAGGCGCCAGAAGACAATGTCATGCCCACTCCTGTGGCCAGCAAGGCAGTGCAGCAGCTGGTGCGCTGTTGCATAGCCCCTCTACTGTGGTGTTTCGCCAGTCCCCTCATGTGTACCGCATGTAGTGACAAACGGCTTCAAAGCTCCACCAGAACCTGGGTTTTACTGACACCTGTAATTCACCATTCAACCGCAGACATGCCTCCTTGGGCATTGTCTGGAGTGGCGGCGTTGATGCAATGCTCATTGCTTTGCAGAAGAGAGAGGACGAGGAGGGTACGCCATCAGCCTCTGCGGCGAGGGCCCCCCAGACTCCATGGCGGACGCCTGCGCCGGCCTTTGCTGAGCTGGCAACACCTCAGACAGCTGTCGCCACTGCCGGCTGGCAGGAGCTATGTGATGAGGATACTGTAAAAGCAGGCGAGTCTTCCTTGCGGGCCCTGCAGAGCTGATATGTGTCCAGAGCACTTTCTGGGGTACCACAAGTCGTCTGGTGTGGTGACATGTACACTCGGATAACTCTGTCCTTGTGGCAACACTGCTGCTGCATCTGAGATTGGGCAGCCATTGCCACTCTTGCAAATACTCTTACCATTGGCCCATCCAGGCTCAAACAGCTACTTGCAAGCTGCTTACAGTCCTGTGACGCTGCGCAGAGGGGCAGGATCCCACTGAAGGGCAGCAGGCAGAGGAAGCAAAGCCGTGGGTGGACGATGGTAGCCTGCCTCTCGAGGATGACAAGCTGCCGTTCTTCCTTCTGGACGCCCACGAGGAGCAGGCCACCCCTGGCACGCTCTACCTCTTTGGCAAGGTGCGCCCCACTGCGTAGTCATCTGGCTGCAGACAGGAACACGGAGGCTCATCCCATGACCTGTGTTTGCTACATCCAGGCATGAACAGCCACTGCTTGCAGACTGGCTCTAAGTGTATTGATCAAAGCTTCATGTACTTCAGTGCACATTTGTAAGCTCAGAGGTGATCTGGAGTGCATGCGACAGCTCACATGCAGGGGCAGACATCTGCTTGGAAGCAAGGCAAGGCCGACTATACACTTCACCTGCTTTTCAGGCAGACGCATTATACGCACGGTCAGTTTCCGGTGCTTGTTGAGAGGGGAAAGCTGAAGAGGAATGCGCAATGCACAGGTGCCAGTCCAGGGGCAGCACCAGTCCTGCTGCGCTGTGGTGGAGAACTGCCAGCGCTGCATGTTCTTCATCCCGCAGCCCGGGGTGTTCACCGGCGCTGAGCTGGCGACTTTGGAGGCTGACGCGGCCACCGACCCCTCCCAGAAGACTGCCCTCATCCGGCACCTCCATGTAGGATTCTGTAACCTCTCTGCCTGCTTGAAGGGAACCCTGTAGTATGCCCATTGTTTTTAGGCTCTTGTCAAAGGCATCCCTAGAAGCAGAGCATGCAGTGCGGGTCTTCACCTGCTACCATGCGAATTTGCATGTGCTGGTCTGCATGCTCATGTCTGCCTCTTCTGAAACCAGTACTGAGTCACTCAGCGCTGATGGACTCCATGAAATGCCCTGCTAAGACGCTTGCATGTAAGTACAGGAACTCGCCGGTAAGCTGGAGGCGGAGTCGAGGAAGGTGCTGAGGCATTGCGTGTGATGAACTCTATGCCGAGGCTGCACCTTTGTTGGGTACTGCGATGCTGAGGCAGTTGCATGTGGCCGCAGGAGCTGGCGGCCGAGCTGAAGGCGGAGGTGAGGGAGGTGCTGAAGCAGCATGGCGTGGACAACTTTGTGCTGAAGCCGGTGCGGCGCAGCTACGCCTTCGAGCTGGCGGAGGTCCCCCGCGGCGAGCAGTGGGTGCTCAAAGTGCGCTACCCGGCCAGCAAGCCCTCGCTGCCCCTGGGCCTCTCAGGCAAGCCTTATTCTCCTTCTTCTGAAGACCTCAGTGAGTTGTTCATCCATCTGATGGGGGTGGGAGGGAATACAGCTCTTGGGAGGCGCACATGCCTCTTCTGGGAAGCCCTCGCTGCCCCTGAGTCTCTCGGGCAAGCCCGTTCTCCCTGTTCTCTGAAAGGGCAGGGATGTTTTCCACAGCAGACTGGACTGATGGAAGCGAAAGGAGACTCTCTGGAAGCGCAGGCTGCAGTAGGCTCAGATGCTAGATGGCAGGTCTGATGTAGAGTGATCCACTGCAAGGAAACCCTATAGTGGGGGTGAGTTCTACGTTGACAGCCCTGTATCTCAGCTGCTGTGGTGTGATGCAGGCGAGCACTTTGCGGCTTTACTGGGCTCGCAGCAGAGCGCAATGGAGTCTGTCCTTCTCAAGAGGCGCTTGATGGGACCCTCCTGGCTCACCCTGGCTTGCCCCACAAGGGTGGATGCAGGCGCCCAGGTGCAGTTCAATCTGATCTGCTCAATCTCATGGGCCATGCTTGAGAAAGAAAATGTCGGCCAACCCTTAGCTGTACATACATCAGGTGGTGTGCAAAAAAGCCAGTCATAGGCGCTACTGCCATTATGGCAAAGCCTGGTATCAATTTGCTTTGAGCTGTAGGAGGACAAAGTCCACTGGCATCCTGTGGACAGATGATCCCCTGTGTTCAATCTCAGAGCTTTGCCAAGTGTTTTAGCCAGGGCGTCACTCACACAGCACTGCCTGCTCCTGCAGGTGAGCTGGTGCAAGCTGGAGGTGAAGCTGGGCAGCCCCAAGATGGTCACGGCAGGCTGCGCCAACCGCCAGCACCCGCCGCCCCTTGTTGTGGCCGCGCTCAACCTCAAGACCACTCTGGGCGCACAGGCATGCGCTCTCTGACTATCCTTGTGTATGTCAGTTGTCTCTATCCTTCTGTGTCCGTAAGGCTGTTTCCTGTGAACTTGCGCCAGTCCCTAGCTGCCGCCATTGGTGCATGCCAGAACGCAGCGGCTACAGCCCAGCCTTATCCTACAGGTCATGTCTGTAGGACTGCAGGATGCGGGGACGAGGTCATGCCAAGCAAGACAGCCCGGCAGGGTAGGCTGGTTAGCGTTGTTGGGCTAAGACTGGGTTGCGACGCAGGCTGACACGAATGAGGTCATGGCAGCAAGCGTGGTATACCTGTCGAATGTGGACGTGGACCGGCCCCTGAGCAAGGCGGCCTGGAACAACAGCCAGGCGCTGCGCCACTTCAGCATTCTGCGCAAGCTGGACGGCGTCCCTTTCCCCGCAGGTGCCACTTCGAGCCCGTCACAAATCCCTGTCAGCAGTCCTCTAACAATTCACGTCTGGCATTGGTAGCGTACCTGCTACTATGCATAGGTGCATGAGTACTTGGCAATCAGGAGGCAGGGGGCCACATGCTGCTATAGCTGCAGTAAATAGTCCGCCAGGTTCTTGCATCAGCTGGTTTACAGGCAGGGCAGAGAAACAGGCACTAAATTCATGAACATGACTCTATTGCCCTTGATTTGGAGGAGTTTAATAGTGTGTCTGTTTACGTGCAGGCTTTGAGGGCATGGTGCAGGCAGCCAATCGCAGCGAGATGGGCAAGCGCAACGGCGGCAGCATGCTGAGCGCGCAGAGCACGGAGCGCGCGCTGCTGACTAACCTGCTGGCGCGCCTGCGCACCCTGGACGCTGACGTCTATGTTGGACACAACATCTCTGCTTTTGACCTGGACGTCCTCCTGCACCGCCTGCAGCACCACAAGGTGATTGCGTCGTTTATGGCTGCAGCATGGCTCATGCCCACACACACGCATGCCCATGCATCGCATCTGCTGCACAGGCTTGAGTGAATTGCTTGTGCTACTGGGTGATAGCGGACCTCAATCCGATTAAGCTCCTGCTTAGGCTCTCATTTGGAAAGCGTGAATTTTGGGCCTGCCTCCCCTGGACAGTCCCCAGAGCAACAACTGAGGCATCGGGTCAAAGAGGAAGTGCTTGTCATATAAGCGCCGTTCTTGATGAGGCTGTCCTGACTGTATGCTATCAACAGGTGCCTCAGTGGAGCAGAATAGGCCGGCTGAAGCGCTCCACGTTTCCCAATCTGGGCGGCGGCGGGCACACTTTCGGCGGCGGCGCGGGCGCGGGCATGATGAGCGCAATAGCGGGGCGCCTGCTGTGCGACACCTATCTAGGCGCGCGGGAGCTGCTGCGAGAGGTCGACTACACCATGACTACGCTGGCGCGCATCCACCTCGGACAGACCCGCTCTGACCTGGCAGCGTCTGACGTTCCGGGTGCGCTTCATGCTGTGCCTTGCCAGATGCCCTGACTCACCTGTGTAGCGCCTTGATTCTGACTGAGTGCTAGCAGGAAGCCCACATTCTGAACAGTGTGCCTCCGAAGCGCATCTTAGTGACAAGAATCTGTGGATGTGGGGCAGACTTGGCCACCAGAGAACTGAAAGCAAGTGCTTTTCACCATAGTTGACTGTGTAGTCTATGCCTCGCAGTCGGCCCTGTCCAGGCTTTGGCGGAAATGGCCTGTCGTGTTCACAGTGAATCTCTCATGCAGGCAAGTATGAGAATGCGAGGAAGCTCATGGAGCTGGTGCAGCACACGGAGAGCGATGCCTGGCTGGCGCTCAGCCTGGCCACCCACCTCAACCTGCTGCCCCTCTCCCGCCAGCTGTCCTGCATCACCGGATACCTCTGGTCCCGGACCTTGCAGGCATGCGCTTTAGAGCCCTACCACCAGTTCATGCCATGGTATCTGCGTGCGCGCGCCGGCATGACAAGCCATAGGCGTTCAAAGGCTAAAAACAGCAATGCTTTGATGGGCTGCTGCACTATGTCAAGACCCGCATGGGCTCGAGGCCGGCCATGCTGTGCAGGGCCAGCGTGCGCAGCGCATCGAGATGCTGCTGCTGCACGAGTTCCATGCCCGCAAGTTCCTGCTGCCGGACAAGCTGACCGGCCGCGAGCGCGAGCGCCAGAACAGGCGCCAGCATGCTGCCGTGCACGGCGAGGATGCAGAGAATGTTGAGGAGGTCAAAGCCGGTGTGCATCTACATGTCTCGCTTGCAGATGTAGTTGTCGTCTGCAAGTGTCCTGAGGGCAGACCTGCCCCCATGTATAGTAGCTGCAACTTGAACTCAGGCTGCCTGTCTGACTATGCGCCACATAGAAGTCCAAGGGAAAGCACAGAGCAGGCACTGCAGCCTGTGGAGGGCCAGCGTACATCATGTTGATGCTACACCCCAGGCTCGTTTTGGCCTTGTGTATTGACTGGGAAGCTCCTTCTCATAGCCTTCTGTGTGTGCTGCAGGTGGGAAGAAGGGCAAGGCGCAGTATGCTGGAGGGCTGGTGCTGGAGCCCAAGAAGGGCCTGTACACCAGCATCGTGCTGCTGCTGGACTTCAACTCCCTGTATCCCTCCATCATCCAGGAGTACAACATCTGCTTCACCACCGTGCAGCGCCCCAAGGACGGCAGCATCCCGCCCCTGCCCGATCCCGCGGAAGACCTGGCGGTCCTCCCCAAGGCAAGCACTGGCCTTCATGGATACCTGCTGCCAACGTTTACTGCACATTGTGGCTTGTATGGCCTCTGCGGTCACGACTCACATGGCAGAAGCATGGTATTCTGGCTGCGGAAAACAATCCCCCAATCGCACAGTTGAAGCCCTGCGCTGCACGTGATACAAGCCCAGTGCACTGGCGGAGCGAGGTGAGGGCAGCAAGCGCAGGTAAACAGGCCGGCGGCAGGGGTCCTTGGGGTCGGGAGCCTGGTGCAGCGGCGGTGCCAGTTAAAGGGGCAATTTGAGGAATTGCTGGCAGCATGTAATTCCATGCCCCGGCAGTAGGGCCAAACAGCTGCGTCTTACTGAGCTTGTGGAGCGCTGCAGGTCATCCGAAGCCTGGTGCAGCGGCGGCGGGAGGTGAAGAAGATGCTGGGCAACGAGCGCGACGCCACGCGCCGGCAGCAGCTTGACATCCGCCAGCAGGCCCTCAAGCTCACCGCCAACTCCATGCAAGCGCCTCTTCTCTGCCCACCTATTCCGCCGTCATGACACTGTGCACTCTCGCTTCTCCAACATGCAGGTTGCCTTTAGGACTCCTTGGTATGCCAGCTGAACAGCATGCAGCAGGTTGGTCTGAGATGTCAGGTGTAAGGGCAAAGAGTGCAGACGATCCCTTTGATTGGACCCATGGTGATAGCCATGACTCTGACAAGGGCCTGCTGAATCATATTCTGTAAAGTGGTTTGAGGCTGCTGGCCAACTGCAGGTACGGGTGCCTGGGGTTCTCGGCCTCGCGCTTCTTTGCGCGGCCGCTGGCGGAGCTGGTGACGGCGCAGGGGCGGGACATCCTGCAGAGCACCGTCGACCTCGTGCACGGCACCATCGGCGCAGAGGTGCGAAATTGAGTCACTTTAAACGTCAGTGCACATAGGGCCTTGACCCGCCTAACAGGCATGCATTCGGTGTCAGGAGTGTCGCAGGGTCACACCATGCCTCTTCTGAGAGAACAGTTCAACACTGAATCCCTGCTTACTGGGTAGGCCCTCAGATGCCACTCCTCGCGGCATGCTCTGAAAACAACCTGCTGCAGGACACAAGACGTCAGAAGTGCCATGCACATGGCATCTACTGAGACACTGACAGCTTCATGATCCGTGTTTGTTTGCAGATCTCCTGACTGCAACAACATGGGAACTTTTTGCATGGAAATTTTGCAGAATACCGAGCATTTGAGGGCAACTTGTGCAGGTCATCTACGGAGACACAGACAGCATCATGATCCGCACGGACAGCAACAGGGAAGAGGAGGCGCGCGCGCTGGCGCAGCGGGTCAAGAAGGAGGTCAACCAGCGGTACAAGCTGCTGGAGATTGAGCAGGACGGCATGTTTAAGTGCATGCTGCTGCTGAAGAAGAAGAAGTACGCCGCCATCAAGCTGGAGCGGGACGCGCAGGGCAACCTCATTGAGGTGAGCACAGCATGCGCACTGGCACATGTATCCATTGATCCGTTGCCATGCACGATAGGCCACTTGAGGCGGCAGCTGGCTTGCCTGAGGATGTCAACCCTCTGACTGAACGTTTTATGTGTATCCTCATGGCATCAATACCGCCAGACTTCAGACTGAGGATAGCTATAGGGGAATCTATCACCCATCCTGGCAGTGCTGGCTGTGTGCTCTGACCACAGGCCCCTCAGGAACAGGCGCACTTGGACCCTGAGCCTGAGACTGCAGATTCTGACATACCTGAGCAATCCAAATGTGCACTTCTGACTGTTGAGTGCAAATCGTCGGCAGGTGAAGGAGGCAAAAGGGCTGGACATGGTGAGGCGCGACTGGTGCGGCCTGGCCAAGGACTGCGGCAACTTTGCCCTGGACCAGATTCTGTCGGGGCAGCCCTGCGAGGAGGTCGTGGACGCCATCCATGCCAAGCTGCAGGAGGTGGGTCACACCTGAAGTGACAAGTGCTCTTCTGGGAGTAGGAACCTTCTCAGCATCTGAGTTTGCACAGCCTTGTTGATCACGTCAAGCTGCAGGAGGTAGATCAGAAGTGAATGTGCCATGGAGGGGCTTTGACCCTCAGAGTTGTTGGGACTGGCTGCAGCTTGAATTGTGCGAGAAGGTTTCACCTGGCTGGGTTGGGCTACAGGGCACCATGACTGGCAGCATGCAGGAGGCAGTTTCTGCTGACACAAATAGGTCATGAGGCCTGTGGCCGTATGTGCAGGTGCGCGCCAAGCTGGCAGCGGGCGCGATGACACTGGACAAGTTTGTCATCACCAAGCAGCTGACCAAGCGCCCGGAGGACTACCCGGACGCCAAGAACCAGCCCCACGTACAGGTGGCGCTGCGCAGGAAGGCCGCCAACAAGCGCGACGGCACCATGCAGGTATGGAAGTGGCAGCTGACCATGTGACTCAGGCATCATGGCTGCATGAAGCCCAGGCTGTATCCTTGGTGCGGGAAACAGGGTAGTCCACCTTAAGGAGAGTGCTGAGCACCAGGCTTTTGAACACACCATTCCAGCATAAAGGGAACTTGCATGGCATGGGAGGAAAATTTGCCTCAGCAGACCTCCTCACTGAGTAAGGATAAGCCCAGAGGCATCTCAGGTCTGCAGAGGGTAGCCACTTGCTCTGATGACAAGTATGGGGTAATACTTCCTTGGGCAGAGGAAGTATCCAAGGATTTGTACAGCATCTGGCTTGCCCCTGTCAAGCCAAGAAGCGCCTTGACCTGACAGACGCATGGCCTGAGCAGGGTGAGACGGTGCCGTACATCATCTGCGTGGAGCTGGACGACCAGGGGCAGCAGAAGGAGAGCACTGGCGGCCTTGCTGACAGGGCGTACCACCGGGATGAGCTGGCGGCTAACCCCAACCTCAGGGTGGATGTGGAGTACTACCTGGCCAACCAGGTGCCTCCCTCACTCCAGCTTCTTCTACAATGCAGCCAAGGAGCCTTATTCAGGCGCTGAGGCACAATAGGTGCTCCGACATCACTCCAGTGCCAAACTCAGCGCAAGAAGCTGAAGCTATGAGAGGGTCTCGCATCAAGCCTTCCCACAATAGCCAGGTCTGAAGACGGCGGGTGTCTGCAGGTGCATCCGGTGGTGCTGCGCCTGTGCGCGCCCATCGAGGGAACAGACGCTGCGCGCCTGGCAGACTGCCTGGGCCTGGATCCTGCCAAGTACCATGCAGCCGCAGCTGCCGGGGCATCGGTGCGGGATGCACAGGAGGAGGCGCTGCTCGCATCTGCCTCGGCTCTGGATGACGATGCGCGCTACAAGGTAAAGCGCTGCAGAAAGCGTCTTCCCTGCGCTTTCTTCTTTCGCTCACTGATGTCAAGTGTGCAGAACGTGCTCAGGGTCTCTGGGTTTCTGTATTAGTTTGTGTTTTCTTGCCCTGTACAAAGGGTGAGCCTGAACAGGGTCAAAGGTGTTCCTGATGAAGGGTATAGCAGTGAGTTGACTACGGTAGGGAGAGCCCACTCGAGGCTGAACGCAGCTACCATGATGGATGCAGGACTGTCAGCCCCTACTGCTAACTCACCCCAGCAGTGGACAGTCTTTCAGTTTTCTGGGCGCAAAGGAGGTTGGGAGTGGGGGAATGGAAGCTGCAGATGCCTTCTCACCCCTCACAAGCATTGGTACAGGTCACCTTCAGATTCCCAGGAATGTCTGTGTAGCGCACTCCCAGAGCCCGGATCCAAGACCCTTGTTATTTAGGAGATGATGCCAAAGCGCTCATGGCTCCATGTCAGGCCTCAAAGACAGGCAAAGATGGCTTGAAGGGTCAGTGCTGGCAAAGCAGGTGTCGGCCTGAGCGCTGCACAGCTGGCAAACCAGGCAAGGCTGCGCTGTCGAGAGGCCATTGTGAAGTACTACGACGGTGCGCTGGTTTCAGATGACGAGCTCCACCCAGTGACCACCCGCAACATCTGCCTGAGGACACAGGTGTGCCTCATGTGTCAAATCCTAAACTAGCCTGTAGACCCCTGCTTATTCAACATGCAGCGAGCTGGCGTACATGCTTTGGCAGCTGAGGTGTTGTATCATCGTGACCTGCCACACCGTCCCTTCACAGCCATGAAGTTGCAGCATAGCCTGGCTGAGTGTCTGGCAGGGCAGAGGCTGTGTGTCGGTAAGACTCTTTGTGTGTGCAGGGAGGGGCGGACCCTGGAACGCTACCGCCGAATCTGGCGTCGTCAGGGCACATGGCGCCTGCCATCTCAGAGGCTGCGCTGTACACTCAGCTGACTCACCATTACCGCTTGTTGGACCCCGCTCTAGCATTGTCGCGCAGCAAGGATGAAGCAGATAAGCTTGAGGCTCAAAAGTGAGCACCCATGCCCGCTGTGCACACCAGTCCTTCAATCGACGAGCTCATGCTGGCCCTGCATTGCACACATTGGCTGGACGTACTTGCATGCCCATGCTTTACCTGATCCCTCAGTGGGACCGCAGCCAAGCCTGTGAGGATTCATCAGATGAGAGTTTCAGGAAGGTGCCAAATTCCCTTTATCTGCTGCGGTATGATGTGCAAGCTTGTGGCCTATAGGGAAATTGAGCCTGTTGTCCAGACTGGCAATCAAGTGACATGTCTGGGTCGTGCAGGCGAGTGGCGCCAATCAGAGCAGTTCTGGAGGCAGGCGCGCAAGCAGTGGAGCAGCTCAGAAAGCAGAGCAAGTACCGCTATGTAGATCTGAGAGACATCTGCAATGTTACAGTGAAGAGTGGATGACGCCTGGTGATGATCACTTTTAGCTGAATGCAAGGCAGTCAAGGGCTGGACTTCAGAAAGACATATCCGACGGGGCATAGGCCATGCACATTTATCGCTGAGTGGTTTGCAGAAGCTACTTATGGGCCTACAAAGACTTCATAGCCCCAAGAGCTGTCACTGTCACACTAGCTAGTCAGGGGACTCTGTTAGCAATCAATGAGTTGCGGTTGCATTAGCCTACAATTAAGTGATGACCTCACTGTATTGGACATCTCTAGACTCCACCTAGGATAACACTCAACTCAGGGTAAGAAGTGTTCAGACAATGTCCCATTTGCATCTGTCATCTGACATGCATGTAGGCATGCAACCCTCTGCTAAGCTGCAGAAAGGTTGCAAAGGGATTCCATACGGCCGCTACCATGCCTTCCAACACCGGTACCCTTGCATCCTCAGACGCCAACCAGCCTTTCATTGCGCACAAAACATGAAGGTGCACTCCTTGACAGTGTTCATCGCTGTTGGGAAAGTGCTCCTGCAGATCATGCACAACACACCTAAGCGCTTAGACATGTTGCTAAAGCCCTGGGCCTACTATTGCACAGACATCACATGCACTGCAGGGCAGATGACCATCAGAGTCCAGGCGCCAAGGATGGATCTGCTCGTCATTCATGCATGCTCACGCAAGAATCCACAGGCAGTCCTTTCAAGCCCTCCATTCAAACAATGACATCTTACATGAGCCGGAGGCATGCAGCATAGCCTCTTTAGCAGGGTCATAGATTGGACAGGAAGCCAGCCTCCGTCTCGGGCAGTGCATGCCAGAGAGAGAGTTTGCACAGCATCAACCAGCAGCGCAGGGGATGTGCTGAGCAAGGTGGCCTGACACAGAGCAGTAGTGACATAGACAGAGGATGCTCTGCTGCAGCCTCACCTTTCGGGATGAACATCACAGAGCCCCAGCTCCCATCCTGGTCAACAGCCATGCGAGTGAGCACCTCCTCTAAGCACCCGACCTCCACCTGTCAGCAACTCAGCCTCTCAGTATCATGCAGCTGTTGCAGAAGCTGTAAGTACCTTACTCATTGCTACTGCCTACATCTACAGCAGACAATGCCCTCCCCCGTACTGGGAGGGGGCATGACAAGGTAGCATGGCACCCCTTGTGTGACTGTCAGCTGTTCCCCTCCCTGAAGAGGCTGCTCCACAGCCACTGTCGTTCAGCATGCTGCCTACATATGTCTGCAACAGAAACGATAGCTACTAGGGGATTGCAGCTTGAGATTCACCTTGGGAAGGCCGTCGCCATGCTGCCCTGTGGAGATGCGATGCTGGTACTTGGCCAGCCGCGCCTCTGCTCGGTCCAGCTCCGCCTGCGCTGCTTTCCTCTGCTTGCCCTTCGACGCCGCCTCCAGCTGCACAGCACTCGCTCAGTCAGTGAGGATGCCCACAAGTAGAAGGTGGGGCTGCTCCCGACCTGTCAGTCGCAAGCCTTCAGGAACGATCAGGATGCGGGCCCTCTGAGCGTGAGTGCCTCCCAGACAACTATAAAAACAGACGTGGCTTCCGTCCAGCATGCAGGGTGCAATAGGCCCAGTCTGCTGTGCCAGCTATTCTGCCGCATTCCACCTTCCCATGTTGGGAGGTTGCCAGTGGGAGCAGAACTAGCACAGCAGACGTGAAGCTTCAGCTGCCCAGAACGTCCAGATGACACAGCCATGCAGAAAAGCGGAACTCACCGCTGCTCGTGCAGAGGCAACTTCCTCCTCTGCTGCGCTGGCCTTGCTCTTGTTGGCCACCTCCTTGGCGGCCTCCCTCTGCGAGAAGGCAGCTCCCACCGCCACGTCCAGATCCTCCTTGGCCAGGAACAGGGGCGTGTAGCGCGAGTTCTCTGTTTTCACTGTGAGGCCCTGCGCCTGGAAGACTGGCACCCCTGTGAAGGTACGCCCCGGCACTCCCGCCTCCTTGTAGAGCTGCACATGTGCATAAACGCCATCTTCATCTGATTGCCGATACAATGCTGCATGAAAGATGCTCCTCAGCGCTGCAAAATTGGGCTGCTCAGAGAAGAATTACAGACATCACAAGCAGCAAGCTCTGTGCTCAGCCAGCTGCTCTGCTCAAGCCAACATTGCAGCCTCTGCCACAGCACATCTGCCTCAGCCACAATTTTCATCACGCACGGCTGCGTGCCACAGCCTTGCCAGTACTTGACGCAGCCCTGAACAGGAGACTGGCCGCACCTCGAGGGCCTTCTGAACCTGCTTCAGGTCGGGCATGAAGCGGAAGGACACGCCGGCGGTCTTCTTGTCCACCTCTGGGGTGACAGCAAAGTCGTACACATTGTCCATGGACACTTTCAGGACGCGCGACTGCTTGGCCAGCTTCGGATTCTGCTCCCTCACCTGCGCATCCCAGTTGTGCACTTGGTGCTTTGCAAGTGAGGATATGCAAATAGATGCTCTGGAGAGCAGCATGAAATTGCCGCAGCTGCACCTCACTTTCTTGCAATTCACTGCTTCGGCATCGGGCCTGGTGGCGTCCTGATAGGCAATAAGCTCTCTGACATGCTGCCATTGCCTTCGCGAGAAGAGCGGTGCAGAAGCAAAGGGGTTGGTGCATGACCTCAGGTAGCACGACGATAGCAGAGCCTGGGAGGTTTCTGAAGAGCAGCATATGATGCACGTGGGCAGCAACATGGGCCTCACCTTCTCAATCAGTGCATTAGCGTCATCTTCTGACATGAAGATGAGCCCAAGCTGCTTCACCTGATCCCCGCTCTGCAGGAGACATGATGTGCCATGTGAGATGAGTTGGTTGAGAACAGTATGCTGAACGATATGTGACAGTCACTTTGAGGTGCATGGCAGGAACTACGGTCGAGGTGTGCGAAGGCCTACCTCCCCAGCAACCAGAATGAACTCATTCTGCTTGTTGGCGACAGTGTACACCGGGACTCCAGAGAGCCTAGCTTTGATCTCCTCTGGGTTGTAAGCTACGTCGCATATCGGTTGCGCACATGACCTCCTAGGAGATCCGCCCAGGCTAATAGACTGCATACATCGCAGAACTCTTGGAGGAGGGCCAGAGGCCCATGCACCTATGAGTTGTGCCAATCAGCAAGACGAAGCAGAAACCGGTCAACTGGTGTTCATACCGCCAAATTCACGATCTGTATATATTCTCTACTAGCGGAGTGGACAGAGCTTACCGCAAAGCCTGCTAGTGCGTGCTGCTGATGCCGCTGCTGATGGTCTTGAAGTCTCCTGGCCTGCTCACCTGCCTTTTGTCCCAGGTCTGCAATGAGCCTGCAGGCATTCTGTCTTTGCTGTTCACTGCCCTCTGCTATGCTCTGAAGCCTGCCCCCGAGATCATGGCAGACGTTGGAGATGGCTATTTGGAATGCTGACAACGGACCAGCAGAGCCAGTACCCCTGTCCATCGTCACCTAGCCTATTGTGTAAGAAACTTGAAGGGCATGGTAAAAGTTGTTTAGCGTGCTGCATCTCTGAGAGGCTTGAACGGCCAGCAAGGATTCAGCCAAAGGGAGATGAGGTGTCGGTATTCATGGACATGCAACTACCATATAAACTCAGCGTCAATCATGACACCCACCTCTACAGGGCCAGTACATACTCCACAGAAAAAGCAGCAGTGTGCAGTGTGGCTCGTGTGTTTACTCTGTCTATCCCAGTACCAGGGAACAGTGCCCCCATCACCCCTCTTGCTCGCGAGGGCACAGACCTGGGAGCAACAACTCGTCCTCTGACATTCCTGATGCTGATGTAGACTATACAGCGGTGCCGGACAGTGAGTTATCCGAGTAGACAGGGTGACATTGCTTAGTGGCATGCCCTCTTCAGAAGAGGGCATGCATATGCACCCCACTGGGTGAAAGTGCTTAGACGCACTCCATGCAGAAATGTACACGGGCTGGAACTTCTCTATAGGGCTTGAACACAGCTGATACTCTGCAGCCTCCAAGCTTCACCATTTGCAGCCATGCTGCAAAGCAAGAGCAGCGGCATCAGCAGTGGCTCGCTGCAAGGCGGCGCTGTAGTGCCGCACATGAAGATCTTGGAAAAGGTTGAGGCTCAACGCACAGAGATCAACGACCTCCAGGCCAAGCTGACAAGTCTAGAGGCGAAGCAGGCAGAGTACGAGCAAACACTGTCATGTGTGGACCGCCAATGGACGCAGATCAACGAAGACATTGTCTACATGAGCAGCCAAGCCAGAAGCTTCGGCCACTCCGAGCTACCTGCAGACATGCTGGACGCCTCCAGCTCAGGCAATGACCACCCCACAGGTATCATTGCCTGGCTTCCCAAAATGCATCCTAATAGCCTATCATGAGCTGTGTCATGCACTTCATGGAGCATCTATCTCTGCCAGATGCGAGCACTGTAGTGACGGCCATCATGCTGCTCTTGCAGGCAATGGCGTGGTCCCTGCAGCAATCCAGGACCCTTTCCTGCAGCGGCTGGTCCGCAAGGACGTCATCACAGCGAAGAAGGTGGGCCAGAAGGCCAAGGAACTCATGAAGGACGCCCCTGCGGTGGAGCAGCAGCTCATCCTGCGAGCAGAGTCCACGAAGGAGCACCTGGCGCGCCTGTTCGAGCTCCAGGAGGGCTACCAAGAACGCCTGACCACCTTCCTGCGCACAGCAGCCCAAAGCATAGGCCAAGCAGAGCTGACTCAGCAGGTGAGCAGCCGCCTCACCCTCTTCATTACAAATTCAAGAAGACTGACATTCAGCTTTTATCTGTGGGGCCAGCGATGTATAATTCTCATGCCTGATGGTCATGTACCAAGAAGGTGCATGCAGATCTCCCTGTACACATCTGAGAAAGTGTCCTCCTGAAAGAAAACAGCTTGGCCTGCAGTTAGAGTGAGACGGCAGACGTACAAGGAAGCGCTTGCAAGAATTGCCGCAGCGGCTGTAGATTTCTCATGTGCCAGAGCTGATCAATTTCCCACACGCAGATCGAGAGGGTGACTGCGGAGGCTGAGGCAGCGCGCAGGGAGGCGCACGCGCAGAAGGCGCTGGCGCGGACGCTGCAGGAGCAGCAGCGGCTGCTGGACGACGAGGCGCTGCAGCAGGAGACCACCATCAAGGACCTGCGCAACGAGCTCGCGGACAAGGAGGTGGCCCTGCAGAACGCCCAGCGCAAGCTCTTCCAGGCCCGCACCAGCAGGTGTCCCTCCTTGGCAATCATGCATGCTTTCCGTGAACACTCAGAAGCGCTTACACACAGCCCTGCGAGCTTAGTATGCACAAGCTGCGCCGCTCTTGCGCGGCTAGCAGACGCATTGCCATGCAATGGCTGCGGTAGCTGCGTGGACCACAGATTTTCGACATGCGCATGGAGCCAGATAGCCTGTAAGCTATGGCTCAGCACTGAGAGGCTGATGTGATGGGCGCAGTGATGCGAATGCCGCAAGCATGTCTGCAGCCACTGCGGCAGCTGCCATCAAGCAGGAGCCTGCCTCGGCGCCTGAGGACAGCAAAGAGGCAGCACATGGCGAGCTGGAAGCCCGAGAGCAGCTGGCCAAGCGGGATGCTGACCTGGCCAGGGAGAGGGCAGCCTGCCTCAAGCTTCAGAGGTGTGCAGCCGCCCCCACCTCTGATGCCTTGTGTCATGCCTGTCTAAAGGAAGCTCTGTCCGGCACAGGGCTGTAGCGTTCCTCGATGTTGAACTGCTATCCCCCTCAATTCAGTGACATGTGATACCTTCTCTCAATATTCACATCCGTGCTGTAACAGGGTTGACTATCCCTAGTTGCCTGATGTCACTTCACACTTGTTGGTCCCGTGGCCCTGCCATGATATCCTACTTGCCCTCGACGCTGCATGCTATGCCCTTATGAACATGTGAGTGATACACAGCTGATTGCTCGTACAGGGAGGTCCAGGAGTTGCAGAGCAGGATGGCGGCCCATGCCCAGGTGGCGCAGTCGCCGCTGTACCAGGCGGCGCAGCAGCAGGCTGCAGACCTGCGGGAGCAGCTGGCGGCCCAGCAGCGCGAGCGCCTGGACCTGGACCTGAAGCTGGCTGACGCTCAGCACAGGATGCACGTCCAGGACCGACAGGTACATCTCCCTAAGGGGATCGTGCTAAGCCTCTGTCCAAGGCGTGCACTATGGACCAGCCTTTGCATAACGAGCAATGCGCTCTACATGTTGGGGATTGACACATGCAAGACGACGAGGACACAGGAATCACCCCGGCTATAGCTACCTCCCATGCATGGCATACTCAACTTCGCGCATCCCTATACCCACCAGATGTCACCGTGGAGTGGAGTGTAAGTGGGGACAAGTGCAATTCAACAGTGCAATCCAAGAGCTAAATCTGGCATTGAGGCACTCCATGCGCTGCAGCTGAGGGACGCGGATGCGGTCCGGGAGCTTCTGACAGATGCGCAGCAGCGGACGGCGCAGCTGCAGGCTGATCTCATGCAGGCCCGCCAGGACACGCAGCAGGCCTCCCTGGCCTACCAGCGGGAGCGGGTGAGGCTCAGTGTGACTTCCTACATCTGCTCATGCCACTATGTACCATATGGTGCTCCCAAGAGACTCATGTGCATGCCCATTGGAGTACCGCCATGTGTTAAGTTTGATCCCCAACCTGACCCTGGCACTGTAGGATGCCGGGTGTCGATTGCTGAGCTGGCTCTCGCCATCTCAGAAATGCATCTGACCAGGAAGGCCTTGCTTGCAGGCTCGCCTGGCAAACACGCAGACAGTGCAGGACCTGCTGAAGCTGACAGAGACGCTGCAGCATGAGAAGAGCCGCCTGCAGAGCCGAGAGCAGAAGGACGCTGCGGACACGCTGAAGCTGCAGCAGGCCCTGACCGAGCTGCGGGCAGCCCACAGCATGGTGAAGGTGAGTTTTGAAGGTCCAGGCCTCATGTCCATATATGTCTTCCAGCGCTTCATTGCCACTCTGGCTGTTACAGCTGGGCAACCTCCTCCCACAGAGCAGGCTGTGCAGCTATGGCTGGATTGCACACATGGAAGGCTGGATGTGGGATGGGACGAGGGATGAAGCTGAAATGAAGTACGCAACTCTACAAGGTTTCGGTGGTGTCTATGCCATTTCACAGACAGTCGAAAGACTGCTAATGGTGGGACAGCTGCAATTGTCTGCATTGCTTTCCATGCAGGAGCGGGAGTATGAGCTGGAGAACGAGCACCGGCGCCTGATGGACAAGGACGCGCAGATTGCTGCAGCGCAAAGGGCCGAGGACGTGGCCATTGTAAGTGCATCCCCAAGTATCACCCTACCTTGAAGGACAAACTATATATGAGCTGCTGACCCTGATAGCCTTGCGGTATCCCAGTCTACCCTTCACAGGGCGTATGCTCAATATAGCAGAAGCCCCTTGGCAGTGCTGAGCCGGCTGGTTTTCTGGAATGGTGCCCATGATGTGACCATCAGGCGTTGCCAGTGGCAGCCAGCTAGCCTGCCTGGACTGGCAACAGGCGGCAGCAAGGAGGGACTCACAACATCCCATCGCTCGCATAAAGATGGTTGCACACGCTGCAGGCTCGCGCTCGGGACATGGAGGTGTTTGTGCAAGTGCTGCTGAACTATAGCGACGACCCGCGCGAGCTGTCAGAGATCCGCACATCTGAAGCACGCTACCGCGCGCTGGCCGAAAGCCTGCGCAGCAAGCTGGAGGGGCCGGAGTTTCAGGCCAAGCAGGAAGCCCTCAGGCAGCGAGAGGTGCTGTCCTGTACCTCCATGCATGACATGCTCATCTGCACTGCAAGCAGAATGCTGTCAGGCAGCAGGGTGTGCTGACTTAGGCATGACACGCTCACCTCGTCATTTCGCCCACCACCCTGCAGCAAATTCCTGTCGTCCTTGTCTGCATTCCTGGAATGCCGCTTACAGTGCTTGCAGACTCTTGCAGCCCTGCATAAAGGTCGTCCTGGAAGACCTACCTGGCCATCCTGAGCTTTAGCCAACACAACAAAGCTAGGGTGGATTCGACAAGAGCTTGCCTGTCCCTGCAGGCGAAGGCTGAGGAGCGCGTTGCAGCTCTTGAGCAGGAGAATGTAGTGCTACGGGTGCAGGCGGCTGACTCTGCAAAGCGGGCCGAGGAGCTGCAGCAGCAGGTGTCTGCATGCCAGGTGATTCACCCCTCCCTGCTCAGCTTGAGCTGCATACTCAGAAGACCACCAGCAGCACGCAAGTATCTTGGATATTTGAATGTATCCAATCCTCAGTGAGAGGGACCCTGGATACCGGTTTGTAGAGCAGTATATTGTAGAGATCTTGAGATAGCAAGTATACCATGGGCACCGGGAAATTGAGAGCGTACTGACAGAGATGAGCTCTTGACTTGCCCTGTTGAGGGTGTGGACGGGCTTCCACATGTTGAAGTTTAGACCTTTGCCAGAGTTGTGACATATCACAGTGGTGACCACTGGGTGGCCACCCGTAGGGCAGCTTTGCGTAGACTGTCCACAGCCTGAGCTTGGCAATTGCCTGCAGGCGGAGAGCGCAGAGTACCTGAAGGAGATTGACAGCCTGGCGATGGAGTTTGACAAGCAGCAGGATGCCATCAAGGCTCTCGTTGCTGATGTCAGCAAGCGTGAAGAGGTATGCTCTTCCTGAAGGCATTCACCACACTATTCCCCTGTCCTTATTTCGTCACTCCAAAGCATGTCTGCACCACGACTTTCTGTAGCAACGAGCGCAAGAGTGATAGATTGCACCCGCCCTGGGCTGCGCCTGAACAGGCTGCCTGCATGGCGTCCAGGTGGACAGCGAGCTCGTCACGGAGCGCATCCGCAGCAGCCAGGCGGCGGCGCAGCACCGCATCGACCAGCAGGCCCTCGTCGCCAGCGCCACAGCCGCCGAGAAGAAGGCGGCCCTGCATGCGCAGCAGGCCGCGCAGCTTCAGGCCGACCTGCAGGTACACATGCACCGGTACCCTGCGAATGTATCGAAGCACACTGCACCCGGGACCATCAGTGTGCTGTCTGCAATCACACCTCCGTACTGCTTGCATGGCTTGCCCAAACAGCGTTCTGCGCCGAATATCATGGCATCTAGTCATACATGTGTTGAGCCCTGCCCAGGAGTGAGTACAGGGAAAGCTGTGTGAGTGCGTGGCCCTGCAAATGTAAGAGACAGCTGCTGATAAGCCCTCTCATTGTGCGATCCTCCCCTTGCAGGTGAAGGCAGATGAGGCTGCAGCGCTGCAGAGGCGGGAGATTGGCCTTGCAGCGCAGCTGGAAGCGGCCCGGCAGGAGGTGTTTGCGGGCCGCGAGGCCCTCAGGCTGAAGCAGCTGGAGCTGGACGCCGCGCAGGAGGCCGCGGCCGAGCGCAAGCGTGCAGCGGAGCAGGAAGCTGAGGAGCTGGCGCAGGAGCGCCAGAAGAGGCAGCATGCCGAGGAGGACATGAAGGTGAATCCCTCTGCATGCAGAGGTGTCCTCTGTGACCTTCGATTCATGCCTTTCCACCGCTGCTTCTTTTGCTGCTGAAGGACAGCCTTGTGGCAATCAAGCCTGTGGGAAGTGAGCGCAAGAGCAGGCTGAATGGTTGCAGCTCACTCAATGATCATGAGCACCTGCGTGGTAGATCGCGTCTATTAACCCTATGAGGATGTGTGCCTGCAGGCGAAGATTGCCAAGATGGCAGCGGGTGGCCCTGGCGCCCAGGCAGGCAACAGCGCACAGGCCTGGGAGTTGGAAAACATGCGGGAGCGCTTGTACTGCCAGGTGTGCATGTACATGTGACCTCTCAAATGGGTGGCCAATGCGTACATTATGTATCATGATAGACTCCCAAAGTTGAGGCGGGATGCTGTGGTCTATGGGTGGACAGCTCAGAATGCGGGCAGGGTGGCGCCAGAGTGCGCATCAGATCACTCTCAGCCGTGCAAGGGACAATAGGGAAGAAAGCACAGTGAGGAGCTCAGGTGCAGAGGCTGGTGCATGTCGTACAGCTACCGGGTACTGAGAAGGCGCTGCTCGCCCCGCAGGTGTGCAACAGCCGCCGGCAGAAGGACCGGGTGATCAAGTGCGGGCACGCCTTCTGCTCGCACTGCATCGAGGCCATGGGCAAGTCCCGGCAGCGCCTCTGCCCGGGCTGCCAGAGCAAGTTCGACCACCGCGCAGACGTGCGCCCGCTGTACCTCTGACTCGGAGGCCTGACAGCCCAGGCTTCGACAGCAGACTTCACAGCCATCAGCGTGCTATCTCATGAGTTTAGGAGCCGCAAGAACAGCTGCTTCAGCAGGAGAGCATGCGTTGTGCGTAAGCTTCGCTTGTGAGAGCAATGGTCCCCATGTGCGCCTGCTGCGTTTGCAAAAGCAGGGTTGTAGCAAGCACTGCACAGCAGTGCAGCGCCTTTAGGAAGGTTCATGGCACAGCTCAGCCTGCTCTACATGTGTCATCATTCCGTCTTGGCCAACATGCCCTGAGGCTGCAGCTGTATGGTGCATGTAGAGCACATCAGGGTTAAAACTTGAGCAACACCTTTTACGATGTTTGAAGTCCTGTGTGTCCTTGTGATGAATTGCTACTCAGGGCATGGCCACTCTAGCAGCAGCTGCAAAGATCGCTTTCAAGGTGGAATGTGGGCAATTCAGTGTTTTAACTCAGCTGGCCTGCAGTCTTTGCAATGAGTGTCTCAATGGCTGGAGCTCGAATCAGCGGGCATCAATACTCCCAAGGTTTGATAATTGCTTCTTGGTGGAAGATCTAGTGTGAGAGGTGTCAAGAGGAACAGTGCAAACATGACGCCATGCAATTTCATATGTCTACTGGCAAGTGCACGATACAAACCGCTCTGCCTAGACACTCCTCCTCCCTCGTCAAGAGCTACTGCGCTTATGACCAAGCGCCCTTCTGCAATCCTCGACATGCAGGCAGTCACGCAATAGTCACATACATCCGGTCTGTGCCACGTGATGCTGCCTGCACCCTGTCAGTTTCTGCCAACTCTGTGCCCACGTTACAGCAACGCCCGCTCTGCGCCTGCTGCTTGCCCGCACTTGAGGTTCTACTCAGAGTTGCGCTGCTTGCAGAGACATGTGAAATCAGTGTCTATCCTGTTAGCCGACAATGTGCCAGACTACAAGCAGTAGGAGCACTGAATGTCCAGCAGCATGCTGCTTGAGGCCTGTAGGTGCGAGGGAGCAGACCTCATGCTACTAAAGCCCAGCTTATTGCACACGGAAACGGTGCTTTGAGAGCGTGTTGCTGGTCTCCTGAATGTAGGTCCAGACCCTTTCCCAGAGGAGTGCCTCAATTCTGCTTATCCACATTCTGTTCTCTGTGGGCTTTTTGTCTTCCCTGGTAGCTCGTCCTGTGAAAATTGACAAACAGGAAAAGCAGGCACAGGTTGAAGGCTGCATTCAGTACTAGCGCTTGAAAGCCAGAGCACTTTCCACCCTGAGTGGCATGGATGATCCAGAATGGTACAGATATCGTAAAGCTGCACAGCAAAGCGCCCAAACTTCAATGAAGTTCTTGGTCATGATCACGTGTGCATGGTGCACTTGTAAGCAAGGTGTATGCGAGGCTTCCTTCTTGACACCGGATCTAGAGAAACCCATGTGGATTTGATGGTGGGTATATATTGTTGTCCTAGAAGAGACACAAATGTCCATGGGACTCACTGAACATGCTCACAGGGCCAGACCCTGCGAGCAGCTGCTGACAGAATTCTTTTTCTGTGTAAGACGGGGAGCCTCACCTGAACACAAATTGGATGATCTGGGCCTGAGTCACCAGCTTCTTCCATCTGGGCGGCCGCTTGATGGAGCACATGAAGTAATAGTAGTACATGAGCACATGTATAGCAGTATTGGTCAGCAGTGCTATCTGCTGCAGCGACTGCGCGGCCTCTAGCCACCAGAACGCCATCACGACCACCCATGCATGGTGGAAGACATGCAGAAACGTCAGCTTCTTACCCTGCATGCAGAGACAACAGTCGCGCTCAAGGCTTCCAGCATAGGCAGGTGTGCCTCTTTGTGATGTGCTTGCCAGCATTGTTCATGGGAGCAAGGGCCAGAGACAACAACGTGGATTGTTGAGCATCAAGGCATCCAGGAGGTGTCTAGGGAGGGGCGAGGTGCACCTTCAGTACCAACAGGACAGTGTCGATGAACTCATAGAACTTGGACATGTAGTAGACATAGCTCCAAAAGAAAAGGGCCCCCTGCAGGACACAGGCAGCTGAGGAAGCATTGGCAGGTGAAGGATATCTGTCAGTCATGCCCTGAGCATCCACATGAGAACTGGCAGATGTGCACCAGTGAGGCATGTGTGGTGAGGGAGATGATGTGCGTATGCCTGCCTTGATTGGGGTACCCTTTGGAAGGCAGAACATCCACATTGCTGATCCCTTGTACCCTGATATCTGCAAGGCCATTCCCGGTGCAATTATATAGGGAAACAGGGACCTAGCCATGCCTGGGAGTCCTCCTTTTCATGATAGCTTCAGAGCTGAATAGAGCCCTAAAAACCTACCTTCACACTTTCGTAGGCTGTTCCAACAAACATCACGAGAGAACCAAGGCATAAGATCAGGTTATGTGTAGCTGCTACTGCTGTGGGAACCTCCACAGGCCGCTGTATACACTTTCTTAGGAAGAAGATCACAGACAGATACACGACTATAGAGCTGTAGGCTGCTAATGGCCTGCTCATCGGCAAGGACCGACTTTCCCAATCGAAATTCTTCATGACGTTGTCGATCATGGGTGCCACTTGCACGAAATCGGACCACTGCACAAATAGGAGACTGTGGGAATGACAGATGGACGTGTTATTGAAGAGTGGCTATCCACTGGCTGCCACAATCTACGCTTCACTGCTGAGGAAGCAATAGAGTAACCTTCACATGGGCTCACAGGGCAACGGTCACATCCTGATCAGGAGACTGCCAGAGACAGTGTAGTACAAAGTGCCATGAGACAGCACCCGTCTTTAAAGTGAGCCTGGACGTGCAGGTCAATCATTTGAGCTGCCAATGTGCGATCTGGTGCATTCTGATTGTGACCTGTGCAGGTGAAGACTGCATGCGAGCTGTTGCACACCAGGATGCCAGACATGTCATGGATGTTGCAATGAATGCAGTCCAGCAGAGGTGCATTGTACACCCGTGTACAGATAGGCCCACCAACTTGTGTATCCTGTATACAGGAAGTGCCTCAAGATGTGTGTCGCCATTCGTACATGCAAGGCACCACACTATTCAATTTCATGTTTCAAGCTTTCTTGCAGTTGCATCAGAGCGTTCAGCAAACAGTCCTGTAGCACGTGGGAATAGAGCTGGAAATAGGGCTGGGTTGAAACTGCACTGCGTATGCTTTCCTTCCGACCTACTATACTTCCACCTCCCACACCTCCCTCTATCAGCCATCGTGGCATATGGGACCCTGTACTGCTTGAGAGCTCCACATGCTGTGAGGCACCTTATCCCATGCCTATGCAGCTTGCACCAATCGGCCATCTGCAAGACCTCCTGGCTTGGCATGCGTTTGCAGTCTCGCGCACTCAGAGATCCCGCAGCTCCTTCGAGAGCACGTCATCCAGGTCAACGCGAACCCTGTAGGGGCTGAAGGGGCTGTACAGCGTGTCAGGCACCCTGCTGACCCCATTGCTGCTCACACCGCCGCCATTATCGCCAATCACGAACACCCTCTCATCTGCCGTGCGCCCCTCCCTGCGCAGCTCTTCATCGACCTCTTCCTGCATGGGCACGATCAGGATGAGCACGCAAAGCAGCAGGCATGCCCTTCTGGCAGCACCACCTCCTTGAGAAGCCGGCGTCATGTTTCAGAGCCAAAGCAGACACGTGACACGCAGCGCAGCGCAACTCAGTCGTTCAGGCTCCTCTGTACTCGAGGTGTACATGTTGCCCTGCTTTTGGGCTTGGGTCACTGTTGACCTGTCAAGCAGGTTAGACACTGCACATCGTCCTCCCAGAAAGCATATAACCTCCCTGTACTGTTATTGTCTTTTTATTGAACAGGCTCAGACTGGCAACCATGTTCTGCATGCTGATGCACCAGCGTTGCCGCCCGGGATTAGCACAGGCAGCGATAAAGGGCAACGTACCTGTGGGGGCATGCCAGGGTATTGCAGGCCGCCGTCCTCACCCCACAGGAAACCCTCCACGTAAGGGTCCGGGAAGTGGTGTACCCCTGCGCCCTCCAGGGTTTCCACAACCTCCTTCCCTGAGAGGGTCTCCTTCACCAGCAGCCGCTCCACCAGCGCGTGCAGCGGCCTGTAGTTGAGTGCCAGGCCGTAGAAGGCCTTTGCCTCTGCGCCCTCTATGAGCTGCACAGGGCCAAGCAAGACCTCAGACAGTGCATATAAAAGCCCTCAGTTGCAAGCCATGACTGCAAGACGAAGGCGCCGCAACACACATGCAGCTGCATGCAGTTGAGGGCCAAGCTGTGGAAGATGCCTCCATTTCTACAGATTACAGCTAGTTATGGATGAGCAAACGGCCTGCCCTCGTATGATAGCAGCAGGCTGACATGACACAATACTGCATCCCGGGTAAAGGTGCCTCTAACAGTGAGCGCACACTGTGCTACCTAAGGCCTCTATTTCGCTGGCCAGCACATGGCAGTCGAGACATGCCATACCATGCCACATTTCCACTGGAGCTCCCAGCATTCAAAGGCATGCCAAGTTGCTGGAGATGCTCACATCCTCAATGTCAGCCAGGGCCACAGCAGCAAGCTCAGTGCCTATGTTGGCAACGGCGCGGGTGCGGCCGCGGCCGATGAAGACCTCCTCGTTGTCCATGAGCGCGACAGGACCAAGGCGCTTGCTGAAGCCGCAGCGGTACACCATCTCGCGCGCAATGTTGTTCGCCTGCTCCAGGTCCCCCGAGCTGGCCGTGCTGATGTTGGCGTCTCCCAAGATCAGCCGCTCCGCACACCTGCTCAGATCGCACGTAGACATGAGATTGTGGCACACCACACCCAGTACTGTCATGAGAGATGCCTCAGGAACCCCACCCGCTCTGATTTCCTGCATGACTCTACAGAGCAGCACATGGACCCCATCGTCTTGCAATCATACAGAGCTTGCTTGTCAGCAAACCACATCACCGCCAGAATGAAGAGCACAGACTCATACAGCGGGCAACACGTGGGTATTTGGCAAAGGTGTAATTATGCTGACCTGCCAGACATGGCAACCACCATCTTGGCCTCCATGTAGGCGCGGGTGACCACCCTGCTCTCCAGGTGCTCTTCCTGGGGGATGAAGTATGTGTAGCCTGTGGGCACGCCGCCTGGGCAGATGGACACCTGCACAACAATGACGTGGTCATGCAGCTGGTCCAGTACACCTTGCATCCGCAGGCCAAGATGACCGGCGCTCTGCATCACTAGCCATGAGTGAGGATGACGCAGCGCAAAATTTGAAGAGTCACATGTGTGCATCAAATGAGCAGCAACGGCTTTGTTTTGCCAGCTGCCGTCATTGGGGAATGCACCTGAGAGATCTCATCGTAGCGAGGCGTGATGTAGCCGATGAGCACGCGCGCCGCCTCGTACACTGCTATGGACCGCTTCATCACTGGCGGCACGATGGCCTCGTCGTACTGCGACGCTGTGCTGCCGCGGCCGAGCCTCTCCCGGTGGATGTTCTCGAGGGCCTGTCCAGGGCAAATCAACACTCTCAATTATGAGCATCATGTATGTACTTGCTGGACACTACTGCCTCCTCCAACCCCGGCCTTGCTCAGCAAAACTGTCTTCAAGATTCAAAATCAACTCATTATTTCTTACAGCCCCGGATTAAGGCGGCCAACACCAGAGCCTGTGACCTGCTGCCCACTGAACATGATAAGCATCAGCAAGAACATGTGCTACACAGGAGATCACATACCTGGAAGACGTCTGCTTCTGTGATGATCTTGGCGCCTCGCCGCACTGCCACAATGGCGGCAGTGTTCATGAGGTTCATGAGCTCGGCACCAGTAAAGCCCGCGGTGGCACGGGCAACCTTGTGGTAGTCCAGGCCCTCCTCGATCTTCTTGTTCCGGGAGTGCACCTGCAGGATCCCCACCCGCCCCTGCACAGCAGCTTGCGATGTCAAGCCACCTCTGCTGTCCAGGGCTACCAGTAAGCATTGGTATGGTCTCCTGGAGGCCATAGTGCTATCGTCAGTGCACATGTCATCTGTCTTTGGCAGATGCTGCCAGTGCTGCAGGAGCATTGTGCAGCCAAGCATGCTCAAGTTGTCTTCTAGCCTTGGCAGTCAGTTATCTCTCAGAGGCTACCTCACAGATTGGATCCACCCAATGCATCCAAGTTTGCAGCGATACCGCTCCCCATACTGGTTGCACCTCCACTGGTAATGATGGCCCTCACATTCCAACTTGCAACACTGTTGCATATTCTCTGATGCAGGATCACACCTGTAGGTTGGGGAGAGGCAGGTGGATGACACGGTCAAAGCGCCCGGGCCGGGTGAGGGCTGTGTCCAGGGATGCAGGCCGGTTGGTGGCCGCCATCACGATCACCCCTGTGTTGTCCTCAAAGCCGTCCATCTCCGTCAGCAGCTGGTTGATGGTCTGCACGCTCTCTGCAGCCATGCACAGACCTCATTGAGCAACTTGCATCCATGTTGGTGCTGCTGTCATCATCAACCCTTATCACCAATCTTTCTGATATCAGTGCAACCCCTTCCATCAAGCAGCACATCATGCAATGCGCATGCTCTGGATATGTGTGCAGAGGAGCTTCAGTGAGGTCAAGCCTTGAGGCTAGAATGTGGAATACAAGGTGCACATAAGGCAGTGTAGATGGGAGGCAGCTGTGTGGCGCACCATCGTTGCCCATGGCGCTGCTGGAGCGCTGCTGCCCGATGCCATCGAACTCGTCAATGAACAGGATGCAGGGCGCGGCCTTGCGGGCCTTCTGGAACATGTCCCGCACTCGGCTGGCGCCCACGCCCACAAAGACCTCCATGAACTCCGTGCCTGCGGCTGAGTAGAAGGGCACCCCGGCCTCGCCTGCTATGGCCTTGGCCAGCAGCGTCTTCCCTGCACACCCATGACACCCCTCAGTATGAGTCCCAGACTCCTTCTAGGCTTGTGATGCCCTCACTGCCTGCTCTCCTTACGTGGGCACCTCAGCCTTGCCTGCAATACTGGCCTTGACCAGCAATGTTCTCCCTGCAGCCATGCGTCAAGCCTGGCAAGTGGACTGCGACAGCCTTCTTTCAGCATAGTACCTCTACCAACTTGAACACTGTGTAAAGGCCGATACAGTCTCACAATCTGTATGAGGCCAGGACAACGCAGCGGAGCCACACTGCACATGCCACACATAGATTGCGGGTCAGTGCTGCACCATTTCTGGGAAGAGAGACGCAAGCAGCGGTTGAATGCTAATAGCTGCTTCAACAAGCGCTAGAGGTAAAGATGGTACGAGAGCGTGCCTGTTCCGGGCGCGCCCACGAGAAGGACGCCAGCTGGCGAGCGCGCGCCAAGGTCAATGAACTTCTTGGGGTTCTTCAGGAACTCCACCAGCTCCCGGATCTCCTCCTTGACCTGGTCGATTCCCTCGATGTCCTTGAACGTCAGCTTCTGGTCCCCCTTGCTGATCAGGTCCAGCTTGGCACCGCCAAAGATCCTGCACAGCGCGTGAGCATTCATGGGCATGCCACTTTCTACTAGGCACGCACACTGCTCATCCAGCACGTCACAAGGGCGGTTTCTGAAGACAACATTTCGCTGGAACGGATAGGCAGGACACTAGCCTCTGCAACGCACGGAGGTCATGATGTGGCAGCACTTGAGGTGAGCAGCAGAGAAGCATCTAAGCAATCATAGGGCTGGAAAGTGAGCAGCTCACTTGTCCCGCTTTTTCTTGACACCGATGCGGAAGGCAACGGTGATGAGCAGGTACGCGAACCAGATGGGGAAGAACAGGCGGATGCACGAGAACAGCACGCTCTCGTAAGGGTTGACTCCCGGCGTCTGCATCCACATCAGATCCATGAGACTTGCGCACAGGTGTCAGCAGAGCACATCAAGATCTGGGTGAGACCAGGGCACGTGGAGCAGAAGTGCCTTCCTAGCATGACACAAATGCAGTACGGAAATGCATGACCCCTCGGGTGACAGCTGGCCTCTGCAAGCTATTGCACAGTAACCTAGCACACAGCTCCCACGAATCATCCTGTGAACACAGGAGGAGCAGGCTGTCTGATGCTGCAGAAAACCTGGGGCAAAGAAGGCAGGTGATTCACCTCAATGGCCACTCCATGCTCCACCATGTGGTCGAAGAGCTCTGGGTCGTAGGGCAGCCCAACCTTCTCTGTGCGCTGCCCACCTGGAGCGTTCGCCTTTGTGGTCACCCACACTGACCTCTTGTCTCCTGTGAACCTCACCTGCACCAAGCACAGCAAGGCTTTGAGACCTCATCGCCAGGTACAAGACACAGGAATTTGCAACTCTCTAACCCAGCAGCATGATGGGAACCTCCCTGAACAACACAGTGCGTGGAAGAACTTCCCTACATGGGTAGACCAATTGTGGAGCCCATCAGTATACGGAGGCTATGAAGTATCCAAGGGGCCTGTAGCAGCTCAGCCGGACAGCCAGAGGCCATCAGTAGGCTTCAGGGTGAGCACAGGGAACAGAGGGGCACCTTGTCTACGCGGCGTTCCTTCACCAGCTGCCAGAACTGGGTATAGGTCATGTTTTTCATGCGGTCTATGCGCCAGGCCGTCTGCGGGGGCGCGTCCAGCTTGTCATAGACGCCCGGGTCTGTGACTTGCGACTTCAGCACATCCACCTTCTTGCCCTTCTTCTTGGGCGCTGCAGCACAACCTTTCACATCTCAAAGCCTGTGCTATGTGCAGGTATTGCAGGTGATTGTCAACTTTGATAAATCCATCTCTGAGAGTGCCGCTCCAGACAGGACAAGTAAGGTTACAGGAAGTCACATCCAGGTCCTCAGAGTACCATGGCATCCTGCATGATAGTGCTGTCTTGCATATACACGCCGAAGCGGACTACAAATCCATCTTCCTTGTGCCAGGCTGGTACGCACCCAGCAAGCGCCGTTTCTGCTTGTCCTTGTAGAACTTCTCGATGGCTCGCTTCTTCTCCATCTGGTGCTGCTCCGAGCCGATCTCGTCGTCCGCTAAGAGCATGCCTGTGTCCCTGGCTCTGCTGCTGTGCTGCCGCCAGGGCAGGGGGTGCTCTGTGCTGGCCTCGCTGGTGGATGCTTCTGCTTGGAATGCATCCACCTGACCCATCCTTGCAGCCTGCGCGCTCGCTATCATCGCGTCCTCGTGCGCCCTGCAGAGTGTACAGCTTGAGGTGCTGAACATGCGAGACATTGCATCCATCTGCATGCATATTTGAGGGAGGCACTGGCCCAGTCATGCAAGCAGCTGGAGGCTGCTGTGAATGCGTGAAAGCGTGGAGAAGTCACGCTGTAGCTGCGTGGTCGTACCTTGTGCTTGCATTTGCAGGTCTGGCATAGCTCAGAAAGGCTATGCCGAGAAGGAGGGCTCCGCCTGCTGCTGCTTTGAGATCTGGCCACCAAGCTGAAGCCCTGCCAGCTCCATTTTGGTGTTGCTGGGAGGCAGTACTGTCTTCCTGATGTTTTTGAGAGCAAGCACAGCAGCTCCTGCGGCCCCGATCGCACCGTGGGACCAGGCCATGCACAGGGTGCGCCCTGTACTTATGCTGCCGGCACGGAAGTGAGGAGGGCCTTCTTGAAGGTCCTAATTCACTCGGAGGGCATGTATGAGCAGTTCTGCTCAAGCCCCTTGCCTGAGGGAAGGGGGCTTGCATGATTACTTCTCACACAATACGCAGCTCTCTAGACTTCATAGCACCCCGGTACTCTGGGACCTCCTGAGTCGCCCATTTTCCTATCAATGTTTCCTATATAATATTCTATATGGCTCAGGATATGCTAGTGTCCATGACCGTTTCCTCTCGCCGTCCATGCCAAGGATATGAAGATGTTCACGGCCCTGATGACCCTAGGGTTCCTTTTCGTGCTTTGCTATGCTGTGCTCCTGCTAAAGCAGCAGAAAGTCAGAAACCAGCCTTGAACATCCCTTGGAGCGCCAGTGTGGCACTAACGAGCGACCCTGCCTGTGACGAGGGAACGATGAACCTCCAGCACGCCCGGACAGACTTGCTGGAGTTTCCTCTGGAGACGCAGGCAAAGCTGAAAAAGCAGGTAAAGATAGGTGTACGCAGACATAGCATTTATTCCCTTGCCAATCACAGGCGACACTGCGTGCTGAAGCCGCCCCTGATACATTGCCAGCCAGCAGTGACAGTCTCAGCATGCCTACCTTGTCTGACGGCCCTTTCAATTCTACTCTGAAATACCCGCATGGTGTGCGTGCAGATCGAGTTCTACTTCTCGGACAGCAATCTCCCCCGGGATGTATTCATGGCTGACCAGATCGCAGCAGATCCGGAGGTATAGAGGCCCCTCTGATAGGCATTCATCTTTGCAAAATCAAGCTGCCATGTGTTCTTTGAGGTAAGGATACCTCTTCTGTGCCACGCAGCGTTCTGAAGCTCTGTAAGCTTTGCAGGGATTTGTGGACCTCGCCCTCCTCTGCACATTCAAGCGCATGAGGGACATCCTCGGTGTCAAGGAAGAGATGCACAGGTCCTCAGTGCCGGAGACAATGGTGGAAATGGTGAGGAGCTGATACCAGTCCTCTGCAGACCACTCATGTATGCAATTTGACTCGCGATGCACCTGTCCAGCCTTCCGCTGGCTGTGGGGCCATGGCAGTGGTCCTGATCCTGCACAGGCTGCCGGATATAACACTCATGCTGACGTTGTACAGGTTTGCTTTCCCTAGGCTGCTGCCAGTTGCATAGGAAAGTCTGGTCTTGCCTGTCATTTGAAGATGGCTGGCATGAGAATCGTGCTGGCATTGCACAGGTTGGCAGAGCCCTGCAGAGCTGCGAGTCCCTGACCCTGAGCGAGGACAAGAAGAGGGTCCGCAGGACGGTGCCTCTGACATCAGCCGAGGATGCGATAGCGCAGATCGACCAGCGCAGCCTCTATGCGTCCCCCTTCCCCTTCAAGACCACCCTGGACGCCATCACAGAGTTCTTCCAGAAGCGGGCGCCCGTCAACTGCGTGCGCATGCGCCGCCACATGGAGAGCAAGGACTTCCGGGGCTCTGTCTTCGTGGAGTTCGCAGATGAGGCGGCTGCGCAGAAGGTACACTGCTTGCCCTCGATCCATGTCACTGCGTCATTTTTAGTCTTGCACCTGACATCTGCCATCCTCTCTGATGATCACAGCTTGAGGTCACATGGTGACTATAAAATGCTCAGTCTAGTTGTTCAATGGGCAAATGATGCAAGATCGACTTCATCAACCTGCAAGGGGAGGCATTCTTCCTGGGTGGCCATCTCTCCCTTCTCATTTGCCGCATGCTTCTTGAGCAGGTGCTGAAGGAGCAGCTGGAGTACGAGGGGGCGCCCATCCACCTGGAGCCAAAGCTGGACTTTGTCACCAGGAAGAAGGCTGAGCGCAAGGGCAAAGCAGAGGTGATCCCAGTCCCCTGCGACAGGGACCTGCCTTGATGCTGGACGGTATGTGCACTGAGGTGCTGCTTGGAGAGAACCCCTGCATCCAGGCTGCTGCCATGTGGCCTGACTTAGCTAGGCAGATCCTGTTTGGAGCATTGTCATCGCTCCAGGAGCATGAAACTACTGCATGTGCCAGTACTGCACAGTTCACCCAGCAAAGTACCATTCCGTCCCAAGGGAATCCAGCATTGCCCCATCACTACAATTGGTTCCTTGCAGGAGATGCAGGAGAAGAAGGCAGGCACAGCTGGCGGTGACGAGCAGGCAGCTGATGTGGAAGGTGTGTCAGCTCCATCCTCAGCTGCCGCAGCAGGAGAAGCAGGTGCGTGGTCAAACATTGTCATCCTAGACCTGGGCCTCGTTACACAATTCCTGTATAGAGCCATGCCCGCCCTCAAGAAGGTTTACCTCTGCACTCCGCCATATGCTGAGCTGCAATGATTAGGTATACGAGCCTTACGATAACGGCTGTACACGTCAGCATGGCTTCCACATTGTGAGCAGCCTGCATCATTGTGGCGCTTAAGCTGATTATCCTCGTATGCCCTGCAGAAGAGGCGCCTGTTCAGGCTCCTGAGGAGGAGGAAGCATACGAGGAGGGACTGCTCCTGGGCTTTGACTTTGGAGACGTAGAGCATGACCTCTACTTCAGCAACATCAAGGAGTCCCTGTCTGGGGGCAATGCTGGCAACATACGATATGTGGAGTTCCAGCGGGTATGCCTCAGCCCTCTCCCATACCTCCTGCACTTCCAGGCATGCCGCCCTATCCAGCATTCTCAGCAGGTCCAGCATTCCCTGACTATGCATGCTGCCATGCAAGCAGGAAGCATGATGTGCACCTGTCACAGTACCTGCAGCACGTGACTTATCCTCTGCAGAAGGATTGAGAATAGTGACCTGTGTCTGCGCAGGGAGCTCCATCAGGCGTGGTGAGGTATCGTGCAAAGGACGTAATCCCAAAGATCCTGGAGAGCGCAGACAGTGACAGCAAGCTGCAGATAGCCGGCTTCATGGCCACCATCAAGAAGCTTGAGGGTACGTCTGATCACACTCAAGGCCGTATCGTCTCCTTATGACCTCATCTGTGGAACACCTGATCATTCCCAGGGGCAATGGCATTTGCTGCGCCAGAGTAGATTGACTCGGGCCTGCTTTACGACATCTGGCTCTTAGGCGATTTAGACTCAGCAGGCGTGCAATTCGCCATCTGCACCAGTCCTTCTTCACCCCCATAGGCCCTGCCATCAGGTGTAGGCTCCCTGACCAATTGAAGAGCAGCAGCAAAAGCTGCTGTAAGGTACTGATCACGCAGCTGATGGCCTGCAGGGGAACAGGAGAAGGCCTTCTACATGCGCGCTGCAGTAGAGAAGGCTGCGCGGGCTGCAGCAGGGCAGGAGGCAACGCCATTCGGCGGCGGGCGCGGCCAGAAGAGGCAGCGCGGCGGCGGCAGGGGCAGGGGCAGGGGCGGCGGCCGTCACAAGCGCGGCCGGCACTAGGCGCTATGACAGTGACGTTTCGGCAGTGATGTGGCAGATCAAATGATGGTGTAGGGTACTGCATTTATGGGCGGCCTCGTCGCCACGCCCAAGTGGAAGGGACCAGTCTGAACAGAGTACTGCTTGCATTGATGTGGCACCCCAAGGGAAGGTGCAGTGTAGTCCCTGTATGGCTTCTTACACCGGCTCCAATGGGAGGAACAGCTTTCAGACAGAATCTATAAGGATTTCATCCGCTACTCTTAGGCCAGATGAGGTGCAAGTCTGAAGTATGTCAGGATTGGACAAAACTCTTCACGTCCGCTAAGGGCTTCAGATAATGCTGCTTCTCTACCAGGGTGACTCACTTATCAAATTTTGTGCTTTGGGCATTTTGCCGGCTGCCTGGCTCTCTAGGACAATTCTGAATCTGATCCAGCTCTGGTGTCTGTGACTGCTATTGCATGCTCGAGACAGGTGGTGCTGGAGGCGCACCAAAGCTCTTAAAGAAGGTGGATATGAATGCATCCAACACACTGATGTCCCACGTCTCAATTTGCTTCTCTATAAGGCCCTCGCTGTTGATGATGTATTTTGTGGATCCTGTATAAGGCTTCAATCTTGGCTTCCCAGGCAGATTTGTCCCCGCATCAAAGCGCCACCTCATCTCTATTGTGTGGTCGTCTACCACCTGCATTGCAAAACCATCAACATTACATTCTGTGTGAGCGTGTCTGTACGCCGCTTGCGTCATATGCGGTCTGATGTGTGGTAGCGTGTTGACCTGTACGCCAGCTGTAAGCAATTCAGATGTAGTTTATCACTGCCATCAAGCAGGGTGGACTGCCCACCTGTGCTGAGATAAGGTCAGCACGAGAGGTGCTGGCGTCAAACAGAGCCGCCACAGCCTTGCTGTAGAATTTTGGGCCTTTCACTACTGTTGTCGGGTCAATGAAGGCGCACTGGTCGTCAAAGATGGCCTGTGTCAGCTGACCAGTTGTGTAGTACTGTCTGTCCTGAAAGTCCTCCTGCATGCCAATGCACACACAACATGGACAATCAAGGAGGCGGGTTTGCAAGCCCCCATACAAAGTCCGCACGAAAACAGTCTGTTCAATATATCATCCTGATTACCTCACTGCCAGGGTATCTGTCAAAGGGGAGCTGCTCAGCTGGGTATCCTTGCTACAACCTTTGTGACATGGAATCATTAATGCCTGGACTTACTGCAATGATATTCTTCAGTTCCTCCACTGGCAGATGTCTCCTCTTAGTCTCATCGTCTGCAGCTGTGGCTGACGATGTGACAAGTAAAGCTCCAGCTGTCAACTGTGCAGCCGATAACCAGAGTTGTCTTCTTGTGATGGAGCTTTCAGCCGGGGACCAATTGCTACGCTGCGTGCTGCAGATCGTTAAGACTCTCTTGCATTTTGCTCTCCAGGTATTGGTGAGAACCACAGGCTCCGGCGCAGTGCATTGTCTTGGCATGCTAGTCTGGAAACGGCCAATACTAGGCATTGCTCCGATGCGTTCCATGTCTCAATCTCGCTATGGCCTGTCACAGAGCTGACGATATGAGGATCGATCCATTCTGGACGTGAGAAGCACACGGTTATGTTATCACAGACCTGTTATGAGCGGCTTGTGAAATTTATGCACCTGGGCAGTATCTGGCCGCTGTGCCCAGAGCTGCCCGCCAGAGGTAGCTCAAGAACTTCTGCCCAGAACTTCAAGGTTGGTGGTCCACAAGCTCAATCAGAATTGAAAGACAGGGGTCACAGAGTACTTTTACGAGAGCAGTCACTCTGTTGTCTCAATGACTCAAAGCTCTTACAGCAGTTTGCTTATCATCCCAGCTCAGTTCAACGTTGTGGCTGTATCTACCAGCGACTTTTGTAATCAGTGACAATGGCTGAAGCGTTAGTAGCAGCTACATAGTATGACTACCGTCCACACACTTATGCGTACCCATTTATGTTGGTGTGAAGGAAGGTCTCTACAGGCCAGTTCCGGGGTGGGTAGTTCTTCAGACGGCACACTCTGTCGATGCACTTTGCTGTGCGCACTGAACCTCCGGGAGGCATGCGCGTCAGTGCGTGCTCAAACCTTCCAGAAAGGTCAGTAGCAATGCAGTTCTCGCAGCACGCCAAGTACTTCCTCATGCCAAACTGCTCCGCAGCCTCCATCAAGTCCATGAAGTTCTTCAGATCTTCCCCCTAGATATCCGCAAGATTCTGTATCAGACAGGCTGAACTATCTAGGCTGTCAAGTTGCTCTGCAATATAACGCCGAGAGACACTCACAGAGCACTCAAGATGCCTGACTCAGATTTGGAGGTGGGAATGGCAGATAAATCGTTGACTTACAGTGCCAGCTGGGAATGGCAGGACAAGGTAAAGTGCCAGCTGGGCAAGGTGATACTTCACCTCGAGGAGCCCCTTGCGAGCGAGATGTGATTCCTTCAGATCTGACGGGGATAAGGACCGTGGCAGCTTGCCATCAGGCATCACTCCTGATATGACATCATCACAGAGGCCCACAATGTCCTGCACATGAGCTTCTCACGGTGACTTCTGGTCGCCCGAGATGGTCAGCATTAGACATTGGAATCTTTGCTGGGCCTTAGATACTGCACATGCATCACAAGCCTTCAAATTGTCCTCAGGAGGTATCAGTCCTGATCTGGTGTACCTTCATATTTAGTTTGTGGGCTAGACTGGCGATGTCCATGCTGGTGTCCTTGGTGATGTGCTTGACTGCCTCGTGAGAGTACAGCACTGTCAGGAAGCGATTGGCTGTGTCCCTTGTGCAATCTGTGAGCGGCAGCTCGGCCCTCTGCTTTGCTGACGTGGTAGACAGCGGACCATCATCAAGCATGTCGGCAACTACTGTTGATTATTGAGCAAGAATTGGCGAGTGAACAGGCAGCTTGCTGCCATCATCTGGCTTCAGCAGCACATCACAGCACTTCTCAAAGATTTCGGGCTTGCCGTCTAGGTAGTCGTACTTGGCATCCATATCAGTGATTCTGCTCGGTCCAGTGCGCTTTTCGTTGGCAAAAAATAGAAAACACCGTAGCTTTTGTGAAGTGCCTGGACGTGACGAGGCCTGTGCACAAGTCCAAGGATGACGGTACGTCACGTGCATGCTGCTGATACTTGTACTGCACAGCGCCCTGCCTCTCTGTCAGTGGGGGCTGGAGATACTTCGATCATTAATGTTGTCTGTAAGAGTCAAGGGCGTTGTAAGGCTGCAGCCATCATGATGTGCAAATCACCGTGCGAGACACGCGTGCGCTCCTCTACAATGCTACACCGGAGCACTTCACTGTCCACATATTCGACATGGTGCCGCAGTAGAAGAGTGAGCACACGCCACACTCAGAGGCATGCATGTACCATGCCTGCTGCTGCATGTGACCGTCGCAGGTGCTGGGACCCTCAGACTGCTGAAATTGCGGTATCTGCACCCTGTACACGGGTGCACCTCAAGGGTCTGTGCTTAAAGATTATCGGAGTTTACACCGTGATGGAATATTGTACACTAGTAAAATTCTCTTCGGTATGATTACACCAGCATGACTGTGTATCTTCATGCCCCGGTGCCATGCAACTGTAACTGCAACGAGCCCCACTGCTGCCACAATCTGCGCTCAGAGTCAGTACAGCTCATGTCAACAAAACAATTCGCTGAATGTATGTCTGCAAGGCAGCTGCAGCTTCTGCCCGTCTTGGCAGACTCTGAGCTATCTAAAGGAAGTGCGTAGTATACTTGTTGCGCGCTGAGGCTGCAGCTGCTAAGCCAAGGGCATTCATTTGTATTCAACCTGCGATATCACACCCTCGCGGTGATTTGCATGACAATTGCGTTGTTGTCTTGTACATCTGCTGCTCACTCTGTGCTGGCGCTTGCATGCGGCGCGGAGACTGGGCATGGAGCAGCCCACCGAGGAGCACCCAGCATAGCGTGCAAGTCTGTAGAAGGCACATTGATCTGCCCAGGCAGCTGCCACACCCATTCTCCACTCATCATGTCAGCATCCCAAGATCTAAGAAGATGGCTCAAGCTTGAGCCTTAAGGGACCAGCCAATGGAGTATCCCACAACCTCTAAGGGACCGGCTCATTTCACAGAGAACTCTTGTGCAAAATTTGTATTCTTGGCGAAACTCTAGCTCCATGGCACTTGCTGCTGTGACTATGCTCGGACAAGTGGCCTATGCCCAAATCTCTGAGCCTTCAGAGATCATTCAGAAGTCAGCATTCTGAAATGGTCCAAGCAGAATCCTCTTCCTTCCGTGCTGAGCAGCAATCCGCTCAGCTTGCCCAGAGAATATGACACCCATTGAAGTGGGCTAAGCGCTGCAGGATGCTCTGCACCACCTCTGCTGCTGCATCACACTCCTCTACTTTGGGATGAAGGGCGCTGACATTCTATGCCATTCAACACCACGCCCTGCCAGCCTGGAAAGCATCCCTGATAGCTGGAGTGCAGTGCTGCTGCACAGGTGCGAAATGCGTCAGCTAGGACCCCATCTCATCTAGAGCTGCACCTGCTGCAACTCATCTCACGTTTTGCTTGCGTCATTAGCTGAGGCGGCGCCATTTTCCCCAGTCTGTTCCAAGATGCTGGCATTTTCCATCAGCGGCGTCTGCATGGTGTGGCTGGTGTGCTGCTGACTGTGCGCATCCATGCTCATCCTACCTTCTCGATGGCCTGCAGCATGGACACAATTTAGAATCACATTGATGTGCTGCTGACTGCAGACGAGCACGCCCAAAGTCACCATCACACTAGATGTACAAGGTGTCACACAGGTCCAGAACACATGGCAGAGGTAGGCATTGCGAGGATTGCGCTGGGAGTTTGTCACTTTAAGAGCTGCTCCAATTGATCCAAAGGAGGAGATCACCCTAAGGAAAGTGTATAGCATGAACACAACACAATTCTCACCCAAAGACTTCATCTGGACACCCGTGGGCTGAATGTTCAGAAAAGACAGAAGAGGGGTGCGCAAAGAAGAGCTTGCCTTCCTTGATGTCTGGAAGGCCCCCGCTGCCTGAATAGGACAAGTTGTTCAGATTATCCTCTTTCAGAACCTGAACTCGCTTCACGCGCGTGGGCATTGACGCTGTCGGCTGCAGATCGCCCCGAGGCGGCGCCTGTGAGTCCTCCCTGCATGAGACGGCTTCTCAGGGATCTCGTATGCTCTTGGATCCTGTGAATACCTTGACCGGCTTCCATACAGGTCAGAGCTTTTGCTTGAGGGTGCAAGTTGCCGTGATTTTGTGGCTGCAACTTTTGCCAGCGGCATCATGAGACTTATCTGACAAAGAGCTACTGCGAGCAGAAAGCTACACCAGCCTCTCGGGGCAGCCAGACTGATGCTCTACATGAGCGGCAGGGTGGCTTCACCCTTCAAAGGGCAACAGCTGTCCTTACAACAGAGCAGGAGTGCTTTATGCTATCCCTTTCTGCTAGGTCACTTGCACAACACGCGAGAGCAGGATCTACCTGGCCTGGGCGCTGCTGTTGTTCTCGTCCTTCCTGTAACCCCGGTTGGAGCGGTCGCGCAGCGTGCTGCTGAGGCGCTGCAGGAAGTTGGAGCGCCCCCGGCCGGAGCTCTCAGGAGAACTACTCAAGCTGCGCACACAGGCATGTGAATCAGTGTATGCCCTATGAAATATGTATGCTGAGAGCTTGCAGTACACACTTGCTCAGTGCTGGAGATGGTCTGAGCGCCTGCCGCCAGACATGGTCAATTCCTCGAGAAAGAGCTCCCTCATTTACCATCTGGAGGTGACCTGAGGCCTCACTGATTTATTTTGTGACACATCCAGACAAAGATGTTGTAATGCAGGATATGTAAGAAGGGCACTGACCTGTCAGAGGACTTGTCGCCAACCCTGCTGGGGGTCATTATGATGTCCTTCAGGTCGGTCGAGATGTTCTTCAGCAGTTTGCTGCTGCTCTTCGACTGAAGGGCGCTGGTGCTTGTCCGGCCCAGCCTGACGGGAGAGGGCGCGCTGAAGGCTGTCTGCATGTTGTCGCCACCCCTGCGCACCAGCAGCACGGTCAGTGTCTGCTCCACCCTCTGTCAGAGGCAGCCACTATGCATCTCTGGCATCTGGAGGTCCTCAAGGTGACTCTGCATATATGCATGTCTCTGACACCTACACACTAGCATCCCTCAAGAGTTGCCTCTGCCTGCACTTTTTCCTCTGCCCTGCATCCCTGGTGATACGCCAAGATTTCTCTAGTACAACCACAGATCTTAGTCGTGAAACTCTCACTAGAAGTCAGATCTATTGTGCTCAACATGATGGCGCAGAAGGTTTGCTTGGTTCAAGAAGCACCTCCAATGCCTGATTTCAACTCGTCCAGGGACTGGAGGGGCTCGCCAGCAATTGGAGGTGTTCACATCAGAAGCTCCAAGCATCATGCGTCCATGTAGAGCATCACCAGTGTTCAGCGGACTTCCATGCACAGCTAATCTGGCTACCACAGACACATTAACAGGGCCCCCTCACCTCCATGAGTCATCTGGGCTGCTGAGGTCAGGCGCCATCTCAGACAGCATCAGCGCTGTGCCGCTGGGCTTCAGGAGGTAATGCTTCGCCCGGGACGCGCCGTGCACAGAGGACCAGCCCCGCATGTTGTCGACGTCGTTCCCAAAGTACATGCGCCCGCTGCGCACGGACATGTCCTTGTCCTGGGTGCGTGTCACCCCTGCGCAAGACACGTGGTCTCTGAACAGCCTACATGATGTGCGTCCTGGTGTGGCGCTCGCCAAATGTGTGATGTAGAGCCTTGACCTGTAGACCTCACGGCTGAGGAGAAGAAGTCCTTATCTGCCGGTGGAGCAGAATGCTCGCCTAAGGCTGTAGCAGAGGTCATGTTCTGACATGAGGCATGAGCCTGCCACCCACAAATTCGTGTGCTGCCACTGAGTAATTGGAAGCAACAGGCTGGGGTTCTTGCCTGCATCGTGCAGCTTGGACAGAGCACGGCCGTTCATCTGCATGGCAATGTTGTGGAGGGAGCTCTCAGCGGTCCTGCGCTTGTTCAGGCGCTTTGTGAACTCGTTGCGCGCCCTCACAGAGTGCTCCAGCTCCTTGCCCTTGACTCCCTTCTCCTTCTCCTGCAGATAACAAAAGAGCTCAGAGCGTGCCATGCAGGTGTACTTTCAAGATTCCATGCCCTGCAGATGCAGGCACATGGTACAATGACGCAGATTTTTGATACTGCTGGAAAGGCCGCCCATGCTGGCGCAGTGACCTTACACCATCATCGGCTTTTTCCAGATGTGAAGCTGCCAGAACAGTGAGCTTTGTATCATGATGTTGGCATAGATGTAGGATGCTGGCACCAATTCCTTGCAGCAAGCATGGCAGTGCTTCCAAATGGTCTGCAGGCTACCTTGAGAGCTCGCAGGCTCTTCAGAGCGATGGCTCCATGCACCAGGTTCCGCAGGCGCCGCACGGACGCCACATTGGCGGCCCCACGCGCCACATTGGGATTGAGCAGCTTTGGCACCAGGCCGCCCCTTGTGGTGACCCAGCTGTGCGCCAGCACCTGCATGCCATGTCACAATCCATGTGCAAGTGCAAAACCTCCTGGGAGCACCCTCAGCAACACAGCAATCGCAACTGCATGTCTTATCTCTGTCTTGTCACCGAGAGGTGTCAGGTAATGGTTCCCACAGGCTAGCAACCAGATGGGAGGCAGGCTTTTGGTAGGGGCGATAATGCCCTCGAGCAGTTGACCAGCGCGGGCTCAGGGATTGCAGATGTATGTGTCCAGAGATGCCATGGGTCACAAGGTGAGAAGGGATGCTCACCTGCTTGGCGGTCAGCCTCTTCTTGGGATCAGAGTCCAGCATCCCCAGGACAAGGTCCTTGGCAGACTCACTCAAGTCTATCCACCTGCGCAGATGCAACACCATTTTTACGGCAGACATTTGCAGAGCGGCATAAGTGGTGCATGACCACATGTAGTAGACAGGAGGTATTGCACAGAGCGATATTTTAGAGGAGCAGCATGACCAGCAACGCAGGGAACCTCAAGAAGTCATACACTGTCACTGTAGACTGCGCACCTGGAATCCTGGAGGCCCGGAGCATCGTGTATGTCCAGGTTGCAGTACGAGAGATTCTCAATCTCCTTGATATTGTAGGGCTTTCTGCCGACCAGCATGATAAAGAGCACCACGCCCAGCGAGTATATGTCCATGGCAGGCGTGTGAGCCTCGTGCATGATGACCTCCGGGGACACAAAGCCCGGAGACCCCATTGCACCTGCATGAGCAGGCGAGGCCTGAGCGAGGACCTTTATGAAGAGCATCAGCAATACATGCTCGTGCCTGGGCATGACTGCCTTTCATGACTGCCTTTTTGAAGCAATACATGCACACCAGTGGCAGAATGCCTATGTCATGAGTGTTGCCAGTGACCAAAGAGTGGGTGAAAATACTTGTTAAAGACCAGCATGACACAACCTATGTTGAGGTAGGGGTCAATGCATGGCTTCATCACCTCCTGATCAGGGCTGCATATGTCAGCATGCAATCTTGCTCGCACCTTCCAGAGGCTTGTCCTTGTCGTAGAAGGTCGACATGCCCAGGTCGATGTACTTTACGACCGGTGGCCCGCCCTTGGCTGCTGCGGCCGCTGCAGTGTCTCTGAAGACAATGTTCTCGGCCTTGATGTCTCTGTGGATGATCTGCATGCTGTGCATGTTCTCCAGGGCCTCTGCCAGCTGCACATTGCATGCCTGGTCACCAGGTGCTTATTGAATGAGCATGCTGCATGAAGAGTCAGCAAGGACATCATGTCTGTATCCCAGTCAAGGAACCTCACGTCACTGACTGGGATACAGACATTGACTACACTTCGCATCCAGTCAAGGGAAATGGAATCAAATCATGCAAGTGAGTCTCCTACAGCTGAAGTACTGCTGTGCCCCAATTAGAAGGGTGGGAGACCTGTACCTGCACAAAAAGGATGGCTGCTTGCTGCTCAGAGTAGTGCTGGCCGGCCATCTCTTCCAATGTGTCCAGCAGGTGGCCGCCTCTGAGCCACTCCATGAGAATGACCATCTGCTTCTCATTCTCAACAACCTCATAGCACTTCACAATGTTTGGATGGTCCAGCAGCTGCAAGAAGTCCGCCTCCCTGCGCCCAGCGCACAAGGCATGAGTGCAAGGCTTACTGCGTCACCTCTCGTGGAACAACAAGAATTGGAGGAAGTGCGCCACGCATTGTTATTGCAGCATACCTGTGGTCAGTCAGGCTTGCAGCATTGCACTGGCAGTGTCGGGCCAGTAATCCTGGGTGTTCAGCACACCCCAGGTGTACAGGAGCAGGGCAGCACACCCTCTTCAACCTGAAAGCAGGCTGTACAGTGCGTTGAGGGGCTAGGGGGGTCGAGGTCTCACTTGCGCAGGATTGCTAGATGCTCTGGATCATCCAGCACCTCAGGGCTCTGGAGGTAAACCACTTTCATTGCCACATACACATTGGGATCCTTCTTGCTCTGCCCGAGCACTACCTGCGCCAATGTGTCTCAGAGATTTAGCCTTTGGGCCAGTCCGCTCACTGCAAGTCCAGCATGACGTGTATTTTATAGCAGATATAAGCAAGAATCCTTGGCGCCTGGGGATATTTCCTAGATTTGCATGATACTGATCTTATCTATCAGCACGCATGTGTCTATGCGTGGCACTGTCTATGTGTGGCATGCTGGCGATGCACACTATGCAGGCCTGAGTGCGGTGGGAGCTTTGAACGCTAATGTATGGGACCTTCACCTGTGAGAAAGCCCCCTCTCCAAGATCCATGATGACATCATACTCCTTCCTTACAGGGTGGTCGCCCCAGCGCTGCCAGTCTTGCTCATACTGGCCTCCTTGGATGACGCAACAGTTGAAGCACATCATGCCTTCCCCGTCCCGAAGTGCTGCGGTGTCACCTTTGGAAGAACCCTACTAGCACAGCATATCTTCAGGTGACCACTCTTAAGCGCAACTCCACCTTCCTAAAGTCCTCACACGTTCCGAGTAATGCATGATTTGTGGCATAGATTCTCAATCATGCCCGTAGGTCGAGACTACATTCTCGACATGGCTGTCAATATATCATCCTCTGTTTTCACAAAAGCACGCCGCTAGCATGTGGCAGCAAAAACTTACCCAAAAGGAGCTCTATGGAGGCTTCTGTGGCAATAATCACCTGTTACGCCTCCCTTTTCTCCTTCTACAGAATCACATCCTCCCGACACTCACCCGGCTAAAGAGGCATCGGCACGGCTACAGCGTGACGACCGGTAACCCAGGCATCTCTTTCAAGCGTTTCGGCGGCAAAATAGCATTGATAGAGTATGTGTTGGCAGTAGTGGTCCCTAGCGCGCCGAAAGGTGCCCCTGCTTTGTCTGCATGATCTGGGCATGTGAGGCCCATGTGGGCGGGTGACTCATAGGGCGTCCGAATTGCAGCACGACAGCTGTGAGGTGTAGCCTCCACGTCGCTAGAACTTGAGCAGCAAGGACCTGTTCTTAGAATTGGCGCATATACCTGTGCTACACTTCGATTGCATCAAGTGCATGCATGGAGGCCAGAGGCGCTGCTCAATTGATGTATTGAGCACTTCCACGTGTGCAAGCATGTTATCGATTCCCAAAAGTGAGAGTCTACCACGGACTTGCGGATGTGCCTTGGGCTCGCAATCTCTACTAGCATCAAGGCGCCTTGTAAGGTCAAGGCCTGGTCGGATACTAGCCAGGGATGCTTCAATTACAGGGAAGCAAGGCAAACCAAACAGGCGTCTGAGAGCGACTGTGGCGAGTCAAGTAAGAATCAAACACTCACCAATCAAGTTGTCCTGATGTGACCTTGCCTTGTGACGTCTGGCAGCATTCGATATGATTTTATGGAGTATCTGACATGTTGAAGCATCAATGCAGAGCCTGCGCTTGCTCAATCCGACAGCCTATGATCATCTTGGAAAGCTACCGCTACTTATTTACATCCCAGGTAGCTCATCCTGCTGCGCTATTTGTCGCCTGTGCAGGACTACAATCACAGAGGTCCATGCCTGTCTGCAAGTCTGCATGGTTTCTCCAATGTGGCTGGTATGTGCCTGAGGTACATGTATATGCCATGGATCAGGCAGCGATGGAACAGGCAACTCTGTAGCTCCGCAGCTGCCGGGGCTCACAGCAGCGGGCTTTGACGTGAGGTGAGCCGGAGCAAGCCCCTTTCCAATTGGCATGTAGATGCGCTTGCAGCCCTCGGGGTAGTCATTTGCTTCAGTTGCTGGCACTGCATCGCATGCAGCGCCGGTCAATAGCCGCAGTTGGCGCGCTTTGTGAGCAACATCATGCGAGGCACGGCTCAGACCTTCATGTGGGGGCGCAGGTGCCTGTACATTCCAGCAACAGATCGCTCCGAGTGGAGCGGTCTGACCAGGCAGACCATCCAGGTCCTTAGAGACATTCTCAAACAGTCACCAGGAAATGAGAAGGTGCCTTGACTTACTTTCTGGCATACTCTGGTGCTCCGCAGCAAGAAGTGACAATGTGTTTCACAGGGGCGGAGACTCTCTTCATTGCAGCCCTTATTACCCCATGCTGCCTCTGAAATCGATCTGATCTGTTGTTGATCTGAGCTGTTAAACGGCAGTGCCAAGCTGTTGGTGTTGAAACTGATCGCGGTCTGCAGGTCACCATAGTGGCTGAGTCCTTTGGGGGCTGCTTGGGCTTGCGAGTGGCTGCAGCAGCGCCTGAACTGGTGGAGCGCCTTGTGCTGGTCAACCCCGCCACCAGCTTTGCGCGCGCCCTGGGCGGACTGCCAGGTGCCATTGCTGGCACGAACCTCCTATCGCTGTTCCCAGAGCCCCTGTACCAGGTACAGCAGTCAAAGGGCTCTGTCAGCTTTCCTACTTGCATCACCAATACCACCCATTGCTGGCACCCCCTGCTATGACCCTGGCAACTCCTGGAGTAGGGCTGGAGCAAAGGCTGCATGTCTGGAAAGGACATATGCGCCATGATTCTTCAATTTTAGGCCGGTACATGAGGTACTTCGAGGTTGCAGGAAGTGAAACTCCGTGAAGGCAGAATGCCTGCTTGCAGCGCCTGCGCGCACAGGTGGTTCTGGCAGCCCAGTATGTGATGTTTTGCGGTGTATGCAGTTGGCGCAAGCTGTGCTGGTGCCCTTACTGGTCGACAAGGACAACGTGGGTCCCTCTGGGCTCAAGGCCATCACCAACATGATGACCATGCGGCCCACCCCAGACTTCAATGTGAGTCCCTCCTCCCTAGTCATAGAGCGTTTCACTCCCTGACTTCTGCCGTGCCTTTAAATCCATGAACTTGCATTGTAGGGTACGCGGCTAGGTATCCAAGAGTGCCTGTTCAAGATTGTGGTCACTCAGCGCAGCACTGGCCAATGCAAGAGAGCCTTTCACGTCTGATATTGTCATGACGTGCACCCGCAAATGCTCAAGCGCTTGATGTATCTCCATCATTTGAGGTTGGACTCTCAATGTGCAGGGCATCACTGGTGCTATGGACCAGGAGCAGCCGGCAGAGGAACGCCAGAGGACGCGGCGGGGCCTCCAGCTGTATACGCCAGCCGTCACAGCTAGCTGGCGACTCCGCATGCTGAGGAAGGGGAACGTACCGGATGCTGAGCTGGCAAACATCAGGCAAGTTCACAATGCCCTGCTCAGCCTGCAGTCATGCATTTCCTTGAAAGCAAGGCAGAGGCAGTTCTTGAACGCAAGAAGACGGACTTACAACAGTCAGCACCGCGTGGTACTGTGTCTCTTGCTGACAGGAGTTCTCCAGCATGCCGTATCATGTATCAATTGACTCAGCCTTTCATGTGTTGGGAGCAAGTCAAGGAGTCACAGTGAGAGTGGTATGTGACATGCAGGGCGCCGACGCTCATTGTGGCAAGCGCCGCAGACCGGCTGCTGCCGTCTCTGGAGGAGTCTGGGCGGCTGGTGCGGGTCATCCCCAACTCGCAGCGAGTCATTCTGCCCAACAGCGGGCACACCGCCCTGCTGGAGTCGGGCATCAGCCTGGCCGGCATCATGGACCGCACCGGCTTCCTGCCAGAGGTGCACACATTGCCTCCCACAGCTTTCTGCCCCGCTGGTCATTCCCTGATGTGCCAGAGTTGTGTCTCATGGGCACCTGCCACTTGCTGTTGCTGTCCGACAACAGTTGCATCATCTTGTTGCTTCGTCCTTGGACCAGGACATGCAATGATTGTGTGCGAGCTCCTCTGAAAATGATGCAGGCTCCAGTGCCGGAGAGGGAGCAGCCAGCCACGGCACTGAATGACACAGTGGCAGACACCAGAGCTTCTGTGTCAGCTATGCGCGGCACTCCCGCAGAGCAAGCAGGTTCAGCAGACAGTGCCATCCATTCATCCGGGACAGCTGCCGCAAGCACTGGAGCAGCATCAGTAGCAAGTCTCAGCACCAATGGGAAGAGCAATGGAAATGGCGCTGTTGTAGTAGTAGGGCCAATAGAGGGTTCAAGCAGCATGGCTGGCTCAGGAGCCAGAGTAGGCTCTGCATCGGCATCAAATGGCAGCCTTACAGCTGGCTTCAGCAACAGTGCAGATACCCTCACCATAAAAGGTGCTTCAGGGCAGAGGGATAGAGGAACCTCCCCAGACGATGTATCTGACAGCAGAGCAAGCGCCGACTCAGGTATGAACACCCTACAGCAGGGCACTCTTGCTGTGCCAACCAGAGCTTATTGCAGCTGTCATGCCTGCCTGCTGCATGAACGGGTCTGTCTGGACTGAGAGTCAGAGCTCTGGCATGGCAAGTGTGCCTGCAACTATATATCGAATTTTGCTGCAATGCCTGTGCTATGCCATGCAGGGAGTAAGGCGTCAAGCAACGGGGCCAGCAGTCCGGAGCAGGCGTCATCCTTCCAGCAGAGGAGTCCTCAGGAAGCACGCAGGGGCTCTACATGGGGCCCTGACCCGGGCAGCAGAGCCAAAGCAGGCAAGCGTAGGATGGTCAGGGACCAGATCGACGAGAACTATGAGAACGCGCTGCGCACGCTTTCGCCGCTGAGGTATGGCGCCTCTTTCATTGAAGCTGCTGTACTGCATTCTCCTGCAGCCGTCTGGCTGAGTCCCTTCAGCATAGATATGCATGGCCTGGCGCCAGCAGGGCTCCATCCTTGTTCGGCATATCTATTGCGATCTTTGAGCTTGCATGGCCAGCCTGTACGTGATGCCTACTTTCAAGCACATCTGTCTTATAAGCTGCTCGCATGTCTTGCTTAGAATGGCATTGGGCTGGGTGGTCCTGCTCCTTCTACAAGAAAGGGGCCAGTGCTCCTACCGTTTGGAGCGTTGCATTGATGAGCACGTGTTGTGCTGTGTAGGACATTGCTGGCGCCGGTCATCAGGGGCGCTGAGAATGTGCCCGATGGGGCTGTGAAGGAGCGCGGCTGCCTGTTTGTGGGCAATCACACGCAGTTTGGCCTTTACGACCTCCCGTTCCTCATGTACGAGCTGTACCTGAGGGGCCACAAGGTGCTGCTCTGCCCCAGCTTGTCATCTCAATGCCTCAGCATGACTTAGGCACTGCACAGTGGCACATCAGCATAAGTAATCTTGAGCCTTCACACCATGCTGTTGAGCCATGTGCAGGGGTGACTCTGGCACACCCCTCAGCTTTGCTCGGATGCTGAACTAGTGTCGGGGTTCAGTGGCCTGAAGCGCTCTGCAGTCATGAGTGGATCGCCTGCAGGCGCGCGGCCTGGCGCACCCCGAGCACTGGCAGGGGCCGCAGGGGCAGCTGTTTGAGCGCTTTGGCGCTGTCAAGGCCTCGCCCATGGCGGCCTACAAGCTGCTGCGCCAGGGCGAGTCTGTGCTGCTGTTCCCTGGCGGCGGCCGAGAGGTGTGATCCGGGCTTTGCCTCAGAATGTGGGTTGGCAGCATATGTATCTTTTTGCCAGTGCCCGGTAAACTTGCATGCTCTACCAACAGCCAGCACCATTGAGGACTCTCATGCCATATATGTTACAGCCATTGTCAGATTCACCTCATACGTGGTAATTGTGGACTATGAGAGGGACCAGCTTAGCCATTTCAGGACTCTGGAGTCAAGAAACCCTCAGTAGGGGGTAGGAGACATGAGTGGGATCTTCAGAGGCTAAACCACTGGGGCTGTTACATCACAGGTGAACAAACTGAAGGGTGAAAAGTACAAGCTGCTATGGAAGGAGAGCCCAGACTTTGTGAGGCTGGCCTCCAAGCTGGACTGCACCATTGTTCCCTTTGCTGCTGTTGGCGGTAAGCAGCCGCACTTCTGAGTCAGCCAACTAGTAGCCCATGGTCATCTCCTGTCTGCCCAAGGCACACTTGTTGTTCCCTCATGCAGACGCATGCCTGCGGACTCTGCATCCTCATCTTCAGCAATCCTGCAGAAGCTTGAGCAAAGTTGCTATGACATGCCCAAGCGTAGCTCCAGCAGCAGAACTGCAAAATCCGGAAAACCTGTCCTGTGAGTACACTGAGGGGGGCACTAATGGCGTTGCTTGCTTCTGTACAGGCGACGATGCCTTTGATCTGGCGCTGGATACTGAGGAGGTCCTGAGAAATCCTATTCTGGGACCCCTTGCAGCAGGGACCATAGAACGCTTCGCACCAGGGCTGGACCCCAGAGAAGCCCTATTCCCAATCACCAAGGGCCCCTTCGGACTGCCCTCACCTGTGCCAATCCCCAAGCTTGAACGGCTGTACTTCAAGTAAGCCTCTATCTGCACTTTAGCAAGGTGAAACGTGCATGCAAGATTGCAGCTCTTTATGAGTGCTGCTTGGGCTTTGCCTGAACAGGGCGGCAAGTCTTGTTGCACAAGCTCGTCAGAGAGAAAAGGAGGAGGAACTGATTTGCATTGAATCATGCTGTTCCCATGACAAATCCACATCTTGTTGATATCTGTATGCTATCTGCAGGTTCATGCCGCCTGTCGAGGCTGCAGATGTGCTTTGTTCTCTGGACAATGAGGACTCGTGCATGGATACCTACCAGCAGGTGAAGACCAGTATTGAGCAGGGCCTGCAAGAGCTTCTCCAAGAGAGGGAGGTTGACCCTGAGAGAGAGCTGGGCCCTAGAATCCTAGGTCAAGCTGCACGCTTCCTGCCAGCATTTGACCTGCTGCAGGGAGTAGGCAGCCGGCGATGATAGATGTTGCACACATGTGCACATGCTTGATACACAGCAGTGACTTGACGTAGCATCTGTGAGCAAATGACACGCATGACTCTTCTCATGCGGCTGATACTGCTTGATCTTCCCTAGTGTTGTGGTGGGATAGGTTGTGGAGAGATTACGCTAGGACATGAACGCATGCGTGCTACGTAGCCTTCATCATGTTTCGAGCATGACTGCCATGCAGCTGCTGAGAGCTGTAAGACTTCAACCGCGGGCTTACAACAGCCTGAGAAGCAATTGAACAGCTATACTGACTGGTCTTGACATGGGATGGTATCTCAAGCTGCATAGTATACAGTGTATCAGTACTGCTGTGCTACAGCACCATTACAGTCTGCTGATCACTTTTCACAGTCAGTCTCAGCTTTGCAGCCCTCAGGGGCCTTCTTCCCGGACAAGAGAAACAGTGATTGCACCATCTCTTAGCTGTTCAAGCATTTCTTATTAGCTAATCACTGACGCTCCTCCCTGCTGTCCAGCCCGATAGTAACAAGCTGTCAGCCGTCAACATCACTCCATTGCTGTTCTGCTCCGGCTGCTGGTTTCTGGGTGTCGTCCAGGAAGTGGTTGAAGTTCAGCCTCAGAAGCAGCTGGCGCAGCTGCGCTCCTCGTGGCCCGCCTTGTAAAGCGTCAGTGTGCAGCAGCCTGAACAGGCTGCTGGCCCTCCCCCGGAAATCTGCCCCAAGTAAGATGGCCTCTGTCCTTAGCGCGGGCACGCGCTCCCCCGCATGCATTGCCTCCTCCGCTTTCTGCACATCGGTGCATATCTCTGCTCAGAGTGTATTTTCATATCTGGGAGCCATGCTCAGCCTGCTCTTAATTGCTCAGAGGGCTTGGCTGGCCTCTAGCTACCAAGTGATGGTGACCAAGCTCTTACTCAATCCCGCGTGTTTCTCAGCCACTAGGGTATGTCAGATGCATGCCCATCAGAACTGACTGCCTGCTTTTCAGACTGGCTTTCCACTGAGAAGCCACATGAAGGGGCAGACATGACATTACCTGTACCAAGCTGCAGAGGCGGGTGCAGAGGCCAAAGATAGTCGTCAGGGATTTGGCCACCCGCGGTGACGTCAGCAGCGTCTGCTCCAGCAGGGCTGCGATAAATGCTGCATGCGCTGACTCAGCGTCCCCAAAGTCGCTGGCCTTCCCCAGGCGTTTGAACATGGCAGCGCTCTGCGCTTCCACCACATCCACCTGCATCGCAGCATCCACTGGAAGGTCCACCAAGAACAGAGCATTCTACGTCACCTGGCACACTGGAGATACATAGCACTGCTCATTGCAATGGGCTGACAACTCCAGCTCTGGCATAGCTGCTTAGTGATTTATGCACTTGCAATTCTGCAAATTGGCTGCACATGAAAATGGGACCGTAAGATTCTAGGGGTTCCGCAGTTCCATGAAGCTGGTGCTCATGGCACCAGGTCCATGCCTGCTGTGCTCAGCTGAGCAACTAATCCCACTGATAGCTGTATAGAGTGAGAACCAAGGTCCATTTGAAGCAGAAAACCGAGTGAGCGCACCTGCATGTAGACCTGCAGGTTGAGCAGGAGGTGCGCCATGTGCAGGCGCACATCCCATACAGGCTGCCTGCTCTGCAGCGACTCAGCGCCAGCCTGGCGGCGCAGCGACGCCCACGCTGCGTCCAGCTCAGCATTGACCCTCTTCAGCCGCAGCAGGTGCTGGAACAGGGCATTGTACTTGGCCATCACCTGCAGCATTGACGCAGGCACTCGTGACAGGAGGATGACCTCTGTGGTATACATGCCCAAGTGCTTGGGTAAAATATCACAGCTGTCCTCATTGATGAGCATCCAACCAGCCTGCTGTGGCTGGAAAGATGCATCAAGGTTCATCTCATCCAAGTGATTCACCTCTAGCCCTCAAGCGGTCACTAGCTTGCTACTGTGTTGCAGGACAGGGTCGATTATGAGGGCAAGCATCATGAATTAAGTTCGTCCATCCTCCTATTCTGGGAGCTGGAGGCTGCCTGGCTTACCTCAGGAGTCAGCAGGATGTGCAGGGGCCACTTGACGTCATATGTCAAGGAAAGGCCGTCCCAGGCATCATATGATGGCACATGCAGGTCCTCAGAGCCTGACCCTAAGGCCCCCTGCATGTCCCACCTATCCCCTTAGCTGCAGCATATACAATTAAGGACAGGTAAAGCTCATCGGTAGAAGCGCTCGTGTGGAAGACAGCTCTGCAGAAGACATCACGCCTCCCTTGCAACCCCATTGCAATTGCCAGACCTGCGTGGGGCAGCGTGCCACCATGCTTGAAGATGACTTGATCTGGTCAGACAGTGAGAAAGTCGTTTGGAGGATGTCTGCACCTGGTGAGGTGGCGCACTGCCAGGCGATGGAACGTCAGCTTCTTGCGGCTCAACGTCCAAGTGCACATGCACGTTGGGGAAAAGAGGGTCCTCCTCTGCGCTGCTGGCGCTCCCTGCCAGCTGGAACGCGTGCGCCAGCATGGCGTCTGCTGTTGCCAGTCTTGGCGGCAGCTGCAGGAGAGGCTCAGCCTGCATGCAGAGATATGCACCTGACCACGCACACGAGGATGGTCCTGCCCTTGTCAGTAATCCAGCTACAGGAGAATGTCCCCTGTCAGACCATTCAGCTCCCTGAGACGCATTCCCATAGAGAGGGCATATACACTGGGACTGGAGTATTGGTTGTAACCTTACTCAGAGCTGTGCAAACTGATGATTATCTCAAGTCCTGCTCTGAGCAAGCTGGCTCTCATGGAAGCCACCCACCTCTGAAAGGAAGCCTTGAAAGAAGTCTCCGCGAGCCAGCAGGTAGTAGTCTTTCAGCGCATGCAAATGTTGCACAAGCTGCGCTTTCACAGACACCAGGTCCCACAGGTGAGCCGCAACCTGCGCAGAACAGAGCAAAGCTTAGAGATGCCTACCTGGAGCGTGAGATCATCTGAGACAATCTCTTCAGGATGCAAGGTCCCTCACAATGGCACCTTGGGGGCATGCATATGTGCTCATAATGCTACTATGACGATCAGCTTTCCTGCACCTGCAGACACGCCTTGGCTGCCTAGCTACAGGTCTGCGCAGATATAGCGCGGGACATGCACACAACATGCTATGCAAGTCAGAATCTGAAAAGGACCTGCGTCTGCATGGAGCTGATGACGCGCTCCAAATCAAGGCGGTGGAACAGGGCAGCGCTCTGTATCTGCCTCAGCTCCTTAGTCCAGGACTCAGTGATCATGCTCAGCAGGGCGCTCATCTCCCCTTCACACAAAACCAGGACCCTGAGGCCTGTTGGGAAACATGACAATAGCAGAAGCAAACCGGACGTGGTGGTGGCAGGTCCACATGGAACAGGGGAGCCTAATGTGTATGCGGTAGGGCAAGGTTGCACTGAAGAGCCTGTTAAGGAGGGGTGCCAAGAATGGTGAGAGGGACACACCAGATGGCCTTCTACTGCTGGCAGACTGCTTGAGCACGCGCACGGCTTTGCCAATGAAGAGGATGCTCTCTGCTGTGTCCTTCGAAATGTATGGGGGCAGCGCATCTCGGGCCACCTGCAAATCCGCTCTTCGGTCATGGGCCTTCCCACTCCATTATGTGCTGACAATATATTGGGGGAAGCCCTTCAATCTGCCCCAAGTGGAAGACACTCTCTCCACAGAGGACCCTCTCATTGGCCATGCCATGCAGTGACGAGATGTAGCGAGAGCTTGCAGATCAAGCTGTGCATACCTTGAAGCCCTGCTGCCACTCCACAGCGCCTGCCTCGTCATCCTTCGGGGCTGCGCTGCAGATTTCCTGTTCCGGCAGCGCTGTCTGGATGAAGAAGTCCTCCTTCCCACCCAGCAGCACCCCATGCGCAACCCTGCACGGATACCAGATGACGCCCAAGGCTGTGATACCTGATCTAGAGCTGATTTAGACATTACACACATCTACTGGGCGGCACGATGCATCATGTCCAGTAGAGCTGTACGTTCAGCTTGTAGGATACCCGTGAAAATAACTGGTAAGTATGAAACTGGCAGCTGAAATGGTGTACGGACACCACTGGTGTACATGCATATTCTAACACAACATGCTTGTTATAAACAGAGCCCTTTACAAAGACATGGCAAGATATAGGGAGGCTCACCATGATCTGACATGGCTGAGCAAGATCTGATTGCAGTGCCAGAGCAGGCGCTGGCAGCAGGACTGCAGGGCAGGCACGCCGCAGCTGGACTTGTCGTGCACCATCCGCAGCAGCTGCGCCCCTGACAGCTTGTCCCGCTCTGCCTGGTACACCATCCTGTGCAGCGCTGGGAGCAGCACCTGCACAAGGCAAAGCGCTATCAATGCCTTTTTGTAAGGGAAGGCAGCTGGGCTCTTTCACCGATAAAACACACACTGCACATAGTTGAAAAGCGGTCCTTTGTCTGTGTTAGACACGATTAGCAGGCATGACATGCCATTTGTATCACTCATGTGCCACCGCCAAGTGTATGATGAGCCCTTAACTGGCCATCTGAGCCGAGCCTTCGGGGAAGAGAGAGGTGACTGTGATGTATAGTTGGGCAAGGAAGGGTGCGTGCCTTAAACTCCTGCAGGGAGAAGTTGAGGCTGGCCACGGAGACGCTGGGCATGCGCCGCAGCTGCTGCTGCATGCGCAGGATCGCCGCCCGGTACACGTCCAGCAGCTCTGCACTGGCAAGGCATTTTTTCCTCATGACTTGCGCAATTGCTATTCGATGACATGTGAATGTTGCTGAGTATCCTTTGTTGCATGTAGCCCAGACGGCCATGAGAGGCTGCTACACGTCCAGTACTCCCTGTGACATGCAAGATCAAAATGCACAGGTGCTGTTACGGAGCGCGCTTGCGCAACACCATCATGCGTGCCCGCAGTATGGCTTGAGCAGTCCGTCAAAGTGTGCAGGGAAGGACCACAGTCGAAGTATACACTGCCCAGGAAGAAAGGTACCTGACATTCCTGTTGCAATGGCTCTGCGTATGAGGCTGCTCTGCCGCTGGCCTGGTAGCAAGGAGGTCTCCTGTTCCACGTAGTCTTGGAGCACCTTGAAGTGGAAGCCCAGGGCTACCAGGCTGTTCAAACACTCCCTGCAGAAACACATCAAGATGGTACAATGTTGATGATAGCACCATCCAGGCAGAGCTGTACTGCACCCATGCCAAGTGGGAAGGGAAGATATGGACCTAAGCACCTGTCGGGGGCTGTAATCCAGTCCATCTCCGTGCTGACATTGAGTCCGATACTCCAGGGCTCAGCGACACTTTTGCCTCCCTTCTCAGCTCTCCCCCCTCTCCTTTCCACAAATACATCACCGTCGTAGCCCAGCAACGCCAGGAGCAGCTCTTGCAGAACGCTTGCATGTGATCCCTCAGTGAGGTTGACGCTGCTCATTGCGTCAGAACAAGGCTGGGATCAATGCATCCTCCTCATCTTCCTATATTGTTCTTGTGTCTTTCGTTCCTAGGCATTGAAGAACATCAGCTTCTTTCAACATTTGCAAAGTCCTATGCTAAGGTTTCCAGAAAGATCTTGGATGGGCTACATGATGCGCGGAGTGCTCATCCATTCCTCACGCCTTCCTAAGGACGCCCATCTGAGAAGCACTCCTGATTTAAGGGATTCAAACGGGAACCACTGCTATCCCAACGCAACATATATCTGTGAATAAGTATAGCGAAGCCTGTCTTATTGCCGGTGCAGCAAGAAGTAACAGTCGCTGCTGTGCATGCTGCGGGGGGACCTCCGGAACCAGTGCTGCCTGACAATCCTCATATCCTGGAGAGCTGCCCTTTTATAGCAAACAAATGTGTTGGGGAGGTGCGACTGCGATCTCCGAAGCCGTGCAAGCCAGCTAGTTGCGCAGGGATGACTGAAGTGGCCAATGATGAAGGGCCTAGTACAAGCTCAAGCAATGGAACCATTCGCGATGGGGACAACGTTGTCATGGATGCGAATGGCTATAAAAGCCTCGTCACTATCAAGAAGGGCAGGTGTGTAGTTCACAGGCAGCACAACACCCAATGCTCCGCCCCCACCAAAACTGCCTGGTTGTCAGCCAGCAACCCCTAGCGAGGGGCCGGTGGATCTCCTGCTTCTCTAAACAATTGTTCAATCTGCAGCAAGGCAAAAGTGGGAAAGGTCCATGTGAACCTGGACCCCATCATTGGCCAGCACTATGGTGTGCAGTTCGAACTAGGACAGAACGGCAGGGATATCAGCCTCAAAAGGCATAAGAGCGACAGGTAAAATGTCCATGACACTCTCAACGCAACCAGACGTGGCTGATGCTGATATCGTCTTGCAATGGATTCACATCATGAGGACGGCTACTTGAGAACTGCTTTAAAATCAGTGAGATATCACCTGTATACTAGCTGCACAGCTGCTGCTTAGGCTTGCAGGGCATGTGTGTGACCTTTACTGCATGGTGCAGGGCTGCAGCATGGGCTGCATGGAAGACCGTGACCTCTGAGAGAAACAACAGCGAGCTGCAAGACAGCATGATGAATCAGGGCCTCACTACCGAGCATATTGAAGCCATGAAGAACGCCAATGTGGGAGGGGAGGCCATTGTGAACGCGCTGCTCGCCAACAGCGAGACCTTTGAGGCCAAGACAGAATTCTCACAGGTGCAAAATCACTTTCCTTGGTCTATACCTGGGTGTGCTTAGGTGGCTGCTGCAAGCTGCATTGCTCCACACCGGTCATGGCCCTTCAGCAGCTCTCTCGACCTGGAAGGCGAATGCAGAGCTAAAGGAGAGCATCTTCGGCATGAGAAACGTGCCCACGGTGAGACATTTGATCTTGCAGTCGCTTGCAGGAGAAGTATCTGAAAAAGAAGACGGATAAGTACACTGTGAGGGCGACTGTGGAGAGGCCGACAGCGCGCTCCTTGGCTGAGACGCTGTTCTCGTGGAGGCCAGAGAGGATACAGTACATGCGCGCGGACACGCTGGCGATGCTGCTCACGATGGCCAATGTTGGCGCGCATGGGAGGGCGCTCGTCCTGGAGGCCTGCGGCGGATTAGTCACTGGCGCAGTGGCTGAGCGGATGGGCGGCTTTGGGCAGGTGGCCGCCCTGCCCATGTTTATTATGGGCATTGTCAGAAGGCAGCACCAGGCTGCCTTGACCACTAGAGACTCTGATCATTCCCTTTCTTGGTGCATCAGAGAGTCTCACGCCCCTGTTGCTGGGGTGGGCTTATGCCTGTGGTGTGGCGCATGTGCTTTCCAAGGACACACCATTATCAGGTGCATCAGTCTGAGCAGAGGCGCCAAACTGATCTGACTGACTTTGGTAACTCCTCATGGCACACAACATGAGGACTGCGTGAGACCCCTGTGTCAGAGCAGGAGAAGCTTTACTATAGTCCCTGAGCTCCTTACAGGCTGATAGAGCCAGTATTGATTGTCTGCGCTGTGCGTGCAGGTGTGCTCAGCTTGCACAGAGCTGAAGGGTCCTGCGACAGAGTATGTGCGCTACTTCAACTTCCCGCCAGAGGTCAAGGCCAGCATCAAGAGCCCTCCGCTGTCGGTCTTGCTCGCATACAGGCAGCAGTGCATGGCCAATGCTCCTGACAAGGTATGCCTGGATTCTCTCAGCATATTGCATGTTTGTGAAGTCAGCTCAGCAGCATGTCCTGGCAGTGTATCATTGAACGAGCAAGCCTTTCAGCATGTCCTGTCTGCGATGCATTTAACATTGGTCAGCGCCTGAGGGACATAAGCATAGCCACCAGTATATTGAGGACCTATAGTGCATATGACCATACCAATTTTCACTCTGCAGGAAGGCCTGGCTGGCGCGACAAGTCAGCAAGGGGAGGATGCAGGGCAAAAAGCTAAGAGCGCAGCAGGCCATGTGAATGGCGCATTGACAGACACAGACATGGCCCCTTCAAGAAGCAGCAGCGGTGTGCAGCAGGTTGATGGCACATCACCTGCGCCACAGCAGCGGCAGCAGCAGCAGACAGAAGGTGTCTCAGCATTGCCTCAGGAGCAGCAGCAGCAGCAGGACAGCAAGGGCGGCATGCATCTCTCAGAGTTGCGCTATGAGCTTGGCCCCGAGTTGAAGCAGGTGAGCAGAGTCCTGCTGTTGGTGCGCAGGTCCAATCACAACTTCAGCCATCATCATAGCCTACCAGCACTGAGTGCCAGCGATTAGGAACATGTTGGCCAAAGTGTACGCCCCTGTGCTACGCATGCACCGCTCATGCTATCATTGGCCAGCCAGAATCTTGCTATCGAAGAGTGGTAGGGCGCCTGCAGTACTCTTAGGCGACTCCAGACTTGGCATTGGGCTCTCTGATACGCTTGTCTTTGCATGCAGGCGTGCTCCTCAGGTTTCAGCAGCTGCATCCTGGCATCCCCGAACATAGACCCCTCGCTGCTGCTGCGGCGGGTGATGCCTCTCCTGGCGCCTTCAGCATCCTTCGCTGTCTTCTCCAACTGGATGCAGCCCCTCGCAGACTGCATGTTCAAGCTCCAGGTGATGCTGACACATCACCATAAAGACGTACGATTTTGCGCTGGGCACACAAGGTCTTGCACTGGGCACTGGGCATACAAGTGATGAGTGATGTGCCTGCCATGTTTGCCTGAGGGAGTTTGCAGCGTGAGCAGGAGCATAAGGAATGAAAGGGGGCACTGTGCTGCGAGGTGGCATGCGGAGGGTGTCAGCACATGCTTGGCAATGTGCAGGTGAGCAAGGAGGCGGTGGCATTGCAGCTGAACGAGAGCTGGTGGCGCGAGTATCAGGTGCTGCCGGGCAGGACACACCCTGGCATGATGACATCTGGCACTGGCGGCTATGTCCTGTCAGGGACCAAAGCTGCACCGTGACATGCTTTGGCCAGCATAGCTGCTTCACAACACGTTTGTGCAGCATTGGCAACTGCTGCAGCTGAGGCGAGGGGTTTCCATAAGTAATGAAAAGCATCACATCACATCATGTATGTGTGGCAGCAAGTAGGTCAACTTTAGCTGAGAGATATCCCCATACATGTTGAGCAAGCATACGTGTTGAGCAAGCCTCAAAGTCAGAGGTTGTGTGCAGGCAGTGCTGTTGGCCCTTCAATCTTTACACTGACAGCTTAGGCTATCATGACCCTCCCTTAGATGTCTTAGAGCTCGCAGCACAGATGTAAACTCTCAAATGCCCACATTATCTGTCAATCTCATAGGACAAAAGCAAACAGAAAGATCCAGCCAACTGGAGGTAAAGCAGTGCTGGACTGACACCCATGGGCCCAAGGATGACAGAACACATCCAGACATATTTGTTCTTACCTCAATGCTCTTGCTTGTTGCTGTATGGATCATGCCCTGGCGACAAGGAGATCCTGACAGCACTAGCAGAAGCACAGCATACTGATATTGAAGCATGTACAATCAAAGCATATACGCTTGACACTCTGACGGAAACGTGAGTGGTGCAGACTCTCTCCACGCACTGACAAGAAAGCTGGGCTGACTGCCGGCAAATACCTGATTGATCTCTGAAAGGATGTACCAAAGATGTTTGCATGGACCAAATGCCCTGGCGAGTACAGCTGTAAAGCATGGTAGACCATAGCCCTGACCCAAATGGCACTGATTGTCATACTCTGTTAGCCATCAGTCCAACAATAATTGCTACCACTGTGCGGCACCTAATCTTTTTGACCAGGCCAGAGCCTTTCCCAAAGCTGCCTGCAATAATAGGGTGTTCTGGCGCTGTCAAGATCACACAACCCTTTCACAGGGTCCATGCCGGGTACGCCTGGACTCAGGACAGCATCAACCGGGCAGATGGGATGTAAGGCAGGCAGTCCTTTATCTTTCCTTGAACCAAGCGCGCATTGCGCATGTCTGCCAGGCAGGGCTTCAGCTGAGCAGTGTTCAATGGCTCCAGATGTCAGCAGATCACCTGTCAGGGCCATGCACAACCGCTCGGACTTCAGCGCCAGTCAGAACGCTGTGATCTCAACTGTCACGTTCCGGCCGCAACAGAAGATGCGATATCTCTTTAATCTGCGGCTTGCATGGGCTGTTCTCATTCCTTCAGGAGCACCATCTCGCGTGGTGTTTGGAAAGAACTCTCTGAAGGATCTCAGGCTTGGCCGGGGATTGGGTTGAAATCCTGTGTGTGCCCTGGCGGCCCTATGCCCTGCTCCAAGTCCCTGCCATGCTTCTTGGTTGTGGCAGCAGACTGCAGGATAAAGGCCCTCCACAGCCATGTGCACCACAGCGTCAGTCCTCCCATAAGCGTCCTGCAAAGGCAAACACAAATCGCTCATTAATCTGACTGCACGATGAACACATCTCCTTGCCCTCTGGCAACACCATCTAGCAAGGGTGATTTGCACTGATGAGAGTCAGTCCACGCAAAACGGTGGCTTCTGATGCTCCCATGCAAGAGGAAGCCTATGGTTTGGTGCAAGAAGCCAGTCCGCATGGACATCACAGAGGGCCCTGGTGTGTTGTAAGCCTATGGTCAGCTCTTGCGAGAGGGGTGCCTTGCCTGAAGGGGAGCCTGACACTTGCGAGGCAGGCGCCAGGGAGCCACTCCGCGGGGGGCTGCATGAGCGGCAGTGCATACAGGAAAGCGTTGTAGCGCGTCTGTGAGGGCATGCGCTGCCGACCGGTCCTGCACGCAAGGAATGGCTGTCATCCTTCCGCATGTCCATAATCTGCACCATGTCACTAGGGCTACCAGCATGTCAGCATGAGCCCCAACTTGGCGGCAATCTTTCTGGCCAAGGATACAAATATGCTACTATGTCCTGCTTTTCTGTGTGGGCTCATCAAGCCACAGCGTGCTGAGGGCTAAATCATATGAGAGGCATCTGACCGGGCATGCCAAGCAGACATGAAGCTGTACATCCACCACCATAACCATCATCAAGACACGGCATGGCCCTGCATGCCTGGTTGATGTACCCACCCAATGTAGTAGAAGTCATGCAGCAGGGCAACCTCCTGAAACTTGCTGCGCCGATAGAACGCCATTGCAGTCAGGTTGTAATCAATGACGTGCAGAAAAGCTGACAAACAACTCCGGATCCGAGCCTGCAGAGGAAGCAACACATCATGGCTAAGCAGATTGATGCACACAGTAATTCTGCAGAAATTGACATTGAGATCAGCTCAGGCTCTCTCACTCAATGTTGCCCTCATGCAACAACATGAATTCCTGCGCCCCAAGGTGCTGCCAGCTGCAAGGCTTGGAAACGTGTCTTGTAGTGGCAGAGGGCTTCAAATGCCTTGTGTCTTCCGTTTCACGGCTGCCGGGAGTGGTAGAGGTTTACCTCTTCCAGAATCAATCTGAGCAATGCGGATCCAATGCCCTGCTGCCGCGCACTCTCCAGGACGCCCAGGGTGAGGATGTACAACACCCTTTGCCCATCCAGATAGGCGCTGTTGAGGTTCATCAGCACCCGGTCTGTGGGGTTGCATTCGTGCAGCAGGCAAACCCGAGCTGTTATGAAGCCAACAAGTTCCTCGTGATAGCCAATTCTACAGCACAGATTAATGCACATCAATGCCAGACATACTCCACAGCAATATGTCCCCTTTGCATTATGCAGGCTTGGCATAGCAAGCAAAAATTGTGCATGCGCAGCTTGTGTCAGCCCCATGGCTCAGCACCAGTGGGAAATGACGTTGTGCATAGCATAGCGGCATCATCCCGTGCGGTATACAGCTGGGCATTAGAAAACTTGTGCATATATCCATGCATGCCAAGCCTTTTCTTAGTCAGGGAAAGTACCGTTGCGTGGCAGCCGCAGAGATGATGCCATCTTCATGCGACACCGCCGAATGGAAGAAAGAGTCCTCGTAATCGATAGGGAAGAGAGAATGGTGGGCTGCTTTGAGTTGGCCAAAGTCCACCGCCTTGAGGGGCCTGTACGACAATGAAAAAGGCGAGATCGTTCAGTATAGCACGGAAATAGCTTTTCTCGTTAAACAATTTTGTCAGCCAGGGGCTGCGTAGGAACACCCTTCCAAACTATTGCAATCCCTACCTGAAGTGCAGGCCGCCAGTCAGTGGACAGGGGCCAATTGGGTCACCCTCATTGCGTAGCATCCAGCATGGGTGGATGCCGGGCACGTGGACTCAGTCCAGGCAACTGCACACTCTGAAGACACGAGGATGCAAACTAAGTCAATGACGAGCATCCCTGACGGCGGTCCACACGTACAGAGACCACCTTCCGGACAGCTCTGGCTCCCAGCGCATTACGCAAGCATTAGTATAGGTGCCACCTCAGTGAAGTGACCTCACGATCTGGCAGGACTTCTGGACAAAGCTGCCTCGCGCAGTGATACATAGAACAGAATAATGAGCATAACGAGCGCTGCTCTAGCAGTCGCGCGGCTTACTAGACAGGCCTCGACCGGTCATGTGCTGCACCTAACACTCTTCCGGTGGTCATGAAGATGACCTGAGGCCCGTCTCTGTGCTTCAGTATAGTGGGCTTGTGAGTCAGCGACGTTTTATTACAGGCCTGCGTCAATTGTATCTAGCAGACATGGAGTGTATGATATGCACGGAAGATCTGCTCTTAGGCTCTGTAGGGGAGCTGGACTGCTGCGAGCACAGGTATCAGCTCCCAGAAATGTTTCAACTTGTGTTTGTCATCAATTGTAAGGCTTTTGCACCTTTGCTATCCACACTCTGGACCTAAGTGAGGTGGGTGTGTGTGGGTACAGCTTTTGCTCCAAATGCATCCTCAGATGGGCCGAGAAGGATTCACGGTGCCCAGCGTGCCGTGGACGGTTCCGCTCCGTCACGGAGAAGCTGCTCGACAGGGAGCAGCCAGCTCTGGGCTGCACCAACGATGAGGAGATGAAACACTCAAAGCAAATGCTAGGGAAGGTCATCAAAGTCCATGACATCCCTGAGAGGAACCAGGTACGACCCCAGTCATTGACTGAAGGAGTCTTGCTGCCCAGGTGTTATCCCATAGGAAGTTGTACATGTCACGCTGAGGCATCAACGGTTTCTCGTAGGCATGTACACCTTCTAAATGTTGTCACATCTCAAGTCCCGGCATGCTGAGGTAGTGCTTTCACCCTACCGTGAGGGAGTGTGGTGTGTGCAGAGGCCAGACATGGACGACCCAGACTTCTACTACAGTGACGCAGAGGACGACCCCATGAATGAGGTCTTCTGTGTCGAGTGCGGGAGGGGAGATGACGAGCACAACCTGCTACTCTGTGATGGTAAGCCCGACCTCTCCCTTCCATGTGCAGAGACTTAATGCGGGGCTTATGGCGCGTGTTCTGTCCCTTCAGTTGATCAAAGGTCAGAGGAGGGTACGTGCGCCAGTGGTGTCCAAGGCCGCCTAAATGATATCTGCTGAATTTGAGCCGCCAGATCCCTTTCAGCAGGATGTCTGCTGCTTGGACTGCTTCAACAAGCTCATGCGCCTTCATCCCTCATAAACGAGAGGAATCGTTGTCACTTTTAGGCCCTTCTGCTGTATCCATATTGTACACCTGTAGCTTCAAGATGTTTGCTTGCGTGCAGGCTGCGACTGTGCATGCCACACTTACTGCGCAAATCTGGACTGCATTCCAGAGGACGAATGGTATTGCCACAGCTGCACTGAGGAGAGGGAGAGCACCAATCAGGGCCGCCTGACCGCCATTATAGGCAACCAGCAGCCTGGCGCCGCAGCAGCTGTTACTCCTGCGCCGTCCCGAACACCCCGGAGGCTCACCCGGGCTGGGGCGGATGAGCAGGATGGCCGCAGACGCAGCACTCCCGGGGAAGTCGTGGATCTTATCACTCCCGAGGAGCAGCCATCTGCAGCAGAGCAACCTCGCCGGCGCTTGCGAAGGCTGTACAGGTATGAATAACCCCTGAACCAAGATAACCAATAAAAGCTGTGCAGCTGCCACCATGCCCATCTGGAGCTGACCAGGAAGGTGAGCTGCATATAGTGCCTCAGTTGCCCATGTCGACTGAACATCCCTGCTTAGATAGGTATATTTCAGGAGGATGGTGGTAGATCTGCTTTGGTGCCTGCACAGGCGAGGACCTCCAGCAGGCGGACAAGGAGTGGAGATTGGAACAACAGCTGATTTCTTGGCGGCACTTGAGGCACGTGCAAACAGCAGGACAGCAGGAGATGCGCCATCTCATGCTCACAGGTAAGGACAGGGTGTACACCAGACGTGCAATGCAAGCTCGGTCCTTGCTGTGCCCACTCCAGGGGTCCAATCATTGCAATTGCATACTTTTCCTCAACCCGTTGAGCTAGTGCTGAGACACAGATCAGTATGCAGGCTTCTGTATGGAAGGCGCATTTGCTAAGGTTTTACTTTGCACAGGCGGCTTGAAACTTTGAGGCAGAGATGGGGGCGGATCCGGCAGGGCCAGGCAGACTTCAACAGCCCTGTGGACCTCACATCCCCACACAGCAATAGCGTCAGCGGGCAGAGCTCCGCCACTCAGGTCTCTCCAAATGGCGGGCAGCCAGGCGCCACCGCCGGGCAGGCCTTGGGCAGCGGGCAGCCCAGCATGCGTGCCCGCACAGAGCATGCCTCAGATGTGGATGCTGCTTTCGCAGCCCTGGATGATGCCATGGACTACCGGAGACCGCCTGCAACCGGCAGTGCAGCAGGAGGTGAGCAACTTCATCATTTACATCCTGTTGTCCAATAGCATTGTTACTTTGTATGCATGAGCGGCGTTCCTTCACCTGTGGGGACTGAATGCAGTTCTGAGGAGCAGTCAGCTTATACTGGATGGTGCAATCATGCCTGTGCAAGACTTAGTCACACCTGATATGGCCCTGCTGAGTGTGTATTTTCTGAATCTCTGCAGCCCGCTAATGCCCTGAGCATTGTGTGGCGCTTGCTTAGGGGCGCCCTCTCACAGCAGAGGGGCTGATATCAATGCTGATACTGGCAGCTACCAGGACTTAGGAAAGAGGAAGAGGGATGATGCACAGGACCAAGAAGAGCAGGAACGTCCAGCCAATAGGTGAGATTTTCTGCCCATCCATCATGCCAGCCTTGCTCTGCACAGTACCAATACTCCAGTCAGTGTAGATGCTGCTGTGCAAATTTGATTATCCTCAGGCTCCAGACATTTAACAGGAAATGCTGAGCTCCCGCATGGGTGAACTGTAGGTCCAGGCTTCACAGATTTACTCTGTGCAGGGAACAAACAAGGCAGTTGCGCCGGCCTCAGCCGCGCGAGCGCTCAGGGCTGCTGCGAAGCCTCTCTAGGCCTACCAGTGCCCGGGAGTTTCCTCAGGGGCATGCAGCAGCTTCACCGCCCCCTAGAAGCCCCTTCACAGGCGGCAGCAGGCACCTTCAGAGGGCCGAGTCAGGAAGACACAGCCTCCAGCCACTGCAAAAGAGCCCACATGAGCGCAGCAACGGGCACCTGCAGAGGAATGAGTCATCTTCCAGGCTTCAGAGGCCGGGCAGCGGTGGCAGCCAAGGACCGAGTCATGCTGCAAGGCCAGCGCAAAGCATGGACAGGCATGCGGGAGCTGAGCTTAGCAGCGCCCCGCTTCGGCAGCGTCCTGGGGCGCAGCCTAGGGACAGCGCCTTTGCAAGGCCGCCCTCGGAGCATCAGCATCAGCAGCCTTACGCCCTGAGTCACCAAAGGAATGGGCCTCCCGGAGCAGGGTCACTCTCCCATGAGTGGCGTAGACATGAGCCCAGTCACCTCACCCAGACGCAGCACCACTATGGGCCGCTCTCTGGACAGGCACAGTCTTCGCCACATCGCACCGGGTTTGGGCAGCGTTTTTCATCTTTTCCTGGACAAGTCGTCTCACCGGCTTTAGAAAGGGATGGTGGGAGGACAATTCTGCATAGCCCCAGTTCAGCGGCCCCACTACATGCAGTTCAGCAATCTTGGCCAGAAGCCAGCTATGATCCTCCGTCTCTGTCTCCACCACTCCAGCAGGTGCAGCAGCAGCAGCAGCAGCAGCAGCATGCAGGAACGCTGCCTGCGCATGCATTGCAGCCTTCATCGACGGACCTCCCGTCTCAGCGCACCCAGCCTGTGCCGCTAGAAACCCAAGCAGAAGTGCAGCACTTTGAGGCGTGGTATGGAGGACTGAACAGCACGTCTCAGGGCATGGAGCCTCCAAATTGCATAGGGGTCGAGAGTGTGTCCAGGCCCAGTCCTGATGAGAGAAGAGGGGTCCAAGGGTCACAGAGGAGCCAGCAGGAGGGAGGTGCTGCCTCAGCTGCACCATTCAGCAGCCGCACTGAGAGTAAGGAAGTGCAGATAGGCAGCCCAAGGCTATCTGAAAAGGATGCGGTTGCAGTTGTGAAGCCCGTACTGAAGATCTTGTACGCTGAGAAGCTGCTGGTGCGGCAGCAGTTCACGGACGCTTGCAAGATGGCTGTCCACCTGTTGCGTGAGGGCAGCGCTCACAACACACGAGCAGCAGTCAAGAGTGCTTTGTCTTCAATGGGCCTCGAGCTGGCTGCCTCAAGAGTGTCCTGAGAGTGTCTTGACAATGACAGATTTCGTGGATGAGGGTTGACCTGAGAACAGTTTGTTTTGGAAATACTGACAAGGAATGATACACTAGCGCACATCAGGAGAGGGAAGAGATGCTTGGCTGCTCTGAATTGTGCTTTTGTAAAAGTATGAAGTCAACCTGCAAGTCTCTCTACAGGGTTTCCAGATGAATTGCATTACGCACATGCCATTGCCATCCGGATCCTTTCCTGTGTAATGTATTTCAGAGTGCACTTTTGTATCCTGCAGCGCCTCCCACATACAGCTACCCGCTCAGGTAAGAATACAGGCCAGTCTGCTGTATGCATCACTGGGTGCCTCTCTTATAGAAGCGGTGCAGCGCTCGGGGCACATCTTCTGGTATTTCTGGGGCCGGCTTCTTCTCAGCTCCGCCCCCGCTGAGCACGCCTTGATCTCGCATGCGCTGCCGCACATCACCTGCAGAGTGCAGAGAAAGCTCATTCCCTTTCATGAACAGGGTCCCTCCCTACCACTTTCTGGGGAACTCTGGCAGCGTTTTTTTGCATGGCTGTGTTGCCACTAGACTTCTGTGCAGGGATGAGCCTGCTCTAAGACTATTGTCGACAGATTGTCATCCACCCAATGTAGCACGGGAAGCATCCCTCACCTTTGCGTTCCTCAATGATGTTGAGCTGCTTCTTGCGCTGGCGCCTGGTTGGCTTGTTCTTGCCCTTCATCCGTTTCTTGCCTTCGTTCTCCTCCTGCTGCTCCTTCTTCGCAGCCGCATTGGCCGCACGGGCCTCCTCTTTCCGCTCAAGCGCCACCTCTTTAGGCTCCTTGCGCACCTGCAGACCACACCCGACACACATCAATGCACACACCACTGCAGGATCCGGTCTATTGTCACACGTGAGTACACCTAACTTCTGTACCATAGCCCAGCAGGTCAGGCTTCTGCTGCTTCACATCTGAGCAGAAACGTGGATGAAGGCCTGGCCTTTCAGTTTGGCAGTCAGACTGGAGGCAGCAAAACGACCTGGCGGGCTGCTTGGCAAGATGATCCGCTCTGGAGCAGCACTGGCAGCAATGGAAGCATGTAATCGCTGGCCTGTCGGGGGGGCAGTGCTTACATGACACATTTTCAAAGCACCAAGACATCTCGGATGAAGGCCCACCTGGCCGATGGCAGTGGGGTCCAGCACAATCATGTCCGGCTGCAGCTTGTCCAGCAGCTGGTGCACCTCCTGCTCGCGCCGCATCTTGCGCGTCTGGAAGGGGTCCGCCACCAGCGTGTCGTAGTGGGGCTCCCCTGCTCCGGGCACCAGCATCGTGGAGACGCCCCCGCTGTGGCCCACCGCCAGCACATCCTGCACGTGCCGTCAGCGCATCAGGATGAGACTGGAGCACCAGACTGCCTCATTCGGCATATACCCAGGAAGGTCCTACCGCGTATCGCTCATTTCGCGCCACCTCTGTGACATGCATTCCGCGATCTTATGTGCACTGGACACTCCAGACTTGGTCATCTTTCTTTGCTGGGCAAGCTATGAGTGAAGATGCCTTGCAGGGTCTCCTTAGATGCCGAGCTCAGGCAGAGAGACAGAAGACAAGATTGGGGAGTGGAGTCTTGCCTCGTACGGGCAGAAGCGCAGATCCCTCATGGTGCCTCCAGCCAGGGTGTGTCGCATGTAGGGCGACTGCTGCTTGCGTGTTAGGGCATCCTTCCACACCTGCACATGCATGGGGGCATGAGCGTAGCAATACGGTCCTCTCAATTGTGACACACTCTCTAATGACCTGTGACAGGACAACAGGCTGATACACAACGTTTGACAAATCAGGCACTGCCCCACTCCCCTGCAGGCACAGTCTCCACGCAACGCCTGCCGAAAGGCAGGAAAGCAAGAGCTCCAGGCAGGTTTTTGGGGCATTACCTGCACATTGCGACCGTAGCCAACTGCCAGCAGGCCGCGCTGGCTGATGTCCAGGCACTCGGCGGGGGCGTGCGAGAAGTAGGCATGCATGGCCTGGAACTTGCGGACGTCCCACACCTTAACTTGCCCGTCCGCGCCAGCTGTCACCATCTGCCGCCCCTGCCCATCAATGGCCATTGCTCTCACAGGACCCTGCGCACGTGAACCCAATCACAACCAGCTAACAGTATTGAGGTATGCCTAGTACGCGGCTTCACCGTGACAGAGCTTAAGCAGGCTATAGGCCAGACACTGGGAAGGCATGCTACCATGCCCCGAGCATAAGCGTTGGACCTGACAGAAATATGGACCCATGACATGCAGCTGCATAATGAGTCAAATGAGCTTGCAAGCCTGGTAATGAGTCAGCCACTTGACAAGCAGCTACCATGCCAGTGATAGCAGTCAGGGGCATCAAACCACAAAACCCGGCGCACCTTATGACAGAGCATCTTGACAACCGGGGTGCTCATGTTGGGCGTCCACATGGACACCACGCCGTTGGAATGGCCCAGCTGCACGACGGCGTTCCAGGGGTTCTGCCGCAGCACATCGCAGGTACCCATGCGGGTGCGGTGCTGCGCCACTATCGCGCCCGTGCTCGTGTCCTGCAGCATCAAATTCCCCGACGCGTCATGCTCTGGCATGGAAGCATGCTGCGGAGGCTTCCTGTTGCAGAAGGCATGAGTGGCTTGATGCCTCCTAGTTGCCAAAGTGGGGGATGAGTCTGGTCGGCCGATAACTCAGAGTCAAGCTCAACCTCAATTGCCCATACATAGCCTAACATTCCCGCATCTCTGAGCTCACGCCAAACCCGACATGAAGCAGGGCGTCTGCTTCACTTTGCGCCTGCATGAGCTCATGAGGACAGCAAGCTCAGGCTTTGTATGGCATATAGGAGGACAGGGGCGAGAATGCAGGCCAAACATGGGGGAAGCACCTGGTATCTGAGGATGCCACCCTCGCCAACCGAAGTCAACAGGAAGTGGTATGGCAGAAAGTCCAACCGTCTGACCCCTACATGATCCTGCGCTTGCACAAGGGCTCAGCCAGCAGAGAAATCAGGTGCCTGCACGATGCTGTGCCTCAGGATACAGATACACTCCTAGACGAGCAGCAAAGGCCCAGCAGGATGCAAATTTGGCACATGTATCCTGATGAGAATCCCTTGCCCGTCTTGAAATGCATCAATCTATGCATGCTTGGCCTGCTTTTCAGTCTTGATGACAGTGCTAGAGCATGCAGAAAGGCCAATCTGTGGGAAGGCGGGGAAGCTGGGCCTGACCTTCAGGCAGTGCACCTCCAGGCCGCGCTTGTCGTAGATGTACACATACTTCTTCTGGGCAGCTGCAAAGAACTGCTCGTTGTGTAGGATTGCCACGTCCCTGGTAGTTTCTCTAAGCTGCAAGTCACGAGAGAGTCACCATGATAAATGGCCGCTCTCAGCATGAAGGACTGCGGCTCGAGGAGAGTGCTTCCACAGATATTGCTATGATTTCATTGTACCAAGGCACTCATATCTCGCAATATGCCCAGGAATGAGTCGCTAACAGCACACTGCCTAAGAAAGGTATAGTCTGGAGGTCTTGCATACCTGAACTTCACAGACCAGGTGTCTTTGCTGCCAATCCATGAGCGCCAGATGCCCTTTCCTGCCTCCCAGCAGCATGTGCCGGCCACTCCTGGTGCAGGTCAGGTTGTACGGGCCCAGCTCTGGTAGATCAAGGTCAAAGACCTTCTTAGCCGCTCCAGTCTCTGCCTCTTGCACAATCTCCTCCTGAAGACCCGATAGACAGTCAGGACTACATTCTCTTCCAGGCAATGCAGCTGCAGACGCACACACGGCGCAGCAGAGCCCTCATAACGGAAAGAATCAATATGTGATGCGGTGTTGCACCTGTGAGAAACGCCAGGTGCGCTCCAGGCCTTCAGCCTCCAGCCCCCCAGCTTCGCTGGGCAGGAGCCATTCCTCTGCTTTGGCCGCCTTTTGCGCAGCTTCGGCTGCAAGCTTCTCGCTGTAACGCAGCTGCCCTTTGAGTTTCCTGTCCGATATTTGCCGAGTGGCCACAGGTGCGCCCTTGCTGAATTTCTGTTTTCCCTGGGCGGCGTCTCCATCTCGCTTTCTGCAGGCGCCATCCATGCGTCAATTAGACACATGAACTACGTTACGTCTAGATAATACATGTGATCAAATGGGCAGACGCTGCACTGCTGACTTCTTCATTCTCAGTGCCTAGTAAAGCTAAATCAGTACATGGCTCACCGCTTCTTGGCCACTGTCTGTTTGGCTCCTTGAGAGGTCCCAATGTCATCGACGCTCATTTTCGGTACTTCCTATAATATATAGCCGTGATATATTTACGCAAGCAAGGGGAGTGTCAAGACGGGTGTGAGCTGCTAGACCGTCGCAAAGCCTTTCTGGTGAATGTTTATGCGCATGACAATATCTGTTCCAGGGTGAGCAAATTGCAGCGCCCATGTAGCAGGCGCTGGTTGCGGAAAACTACAGACTTAGTTGCACGTGAGCAAGCATGCCATCACATGGCGCATCTCGCACAGCATTCCCTGCTCGCAGAACAAGCTGTAACGTCCCTGATCTGATCTGATAGCAACAGACCTCCTTTGTGTCACCACTCAGCTCACACTTCCTCGGCTACATAAGGCAAAAATTGACATTAGCATGTACTTCTGCAGCCTCACGTGGAGCCAGTGCCTGACCAGTACTGATGGTTTTGATTAACCAGCCCTGCACACTGCGTAGATTGGCCAACAGAGCTTCCTAGAAAGTATTACATCTGCAACGCAGTATGCCACCACAGAACAGGCTGGATCTGATCATTCTTTCAAGGTCTGCCATCATTGTATCACCTACAAGAAGCCCCCCCAGCAACAAGTCAGTATTGCCAACGAGAACATGACACCAATCATGGGGATTGCAGTCTTGCAAGGCTCTGCCCACATACACGCTTCTTGACCCTGAGCCACATGCCAACACTATGATGATGGGACTCATGTTGCATTTGCAGGAACCAAACGGCTTCCTCTCGCGCCTACCTACAGGCATTGTTCTATTGCCTTGCACTGAAACGACTTTGAGGCCCTGAGCGGCGGTCTGGCAATGTCTCAAGTCTGGCAAATGAAACCCAATCATAGTCATGTATCCAAAGCCCCTACACCTCGTACTTTCGTGCTAGATAGTACACCTGTGAACTCTATCCCAGCAAGCGCATCCTAAGAGGACAGCCACACATCATCATAACACAACTCCCTGGTCATAGTAGTGATGAGTGAGACAAGCTGCAAAACAGCCGCATACTTCATGGGCAAGCAAGCAGTCGTGCTTGGAGAACCCCTCTGCACTTCATACAGATAAACCGCTAAAGAAACCTAAGTGCTGCCTAGTAAAAATCTACTGTTGGGAGCACTACAGACGTGGTTGACATGCACATAAACGCATTACCGAGTGCTGCAAACTAGTCTGTGGAGCTGTCACTTCTCCTATCACGTGAGGGAAGGCTGTCGCTGGATGCTACTTGCAGCATCTAGCAGCAAAAACTATACAATTCTGATACAAGAGCCAGGGCGTGCCCATGCGGGCAATGAAACTCCCCAGCAAGAGAATAGACCCACCCTCTATCACCTCATCTGCTCATACCAGGAGGAGAGAAGCTGCAGGCTGAGCACCAGCAGCACTCCTCCTGGTGCAGAGGCTGTGATATTTATGATTAGTGGGGTGCCTGAGGCACCTGTTTTGGGCGTCACCCAAGGCTACTGAACGAGGGGATCAAGCTGGGCGCTCCCATTGCCTTCAGATGCTGGAAGTGCGCCGACATGGCCAACAAGAACTGCATGTCAAGTCAAGCGTCAGTCAGGCTTTCCCAACTGATGTACCTACCCTGCAGCAGGGCCGGCTGGGCAATGCAAGTTGTGATGCAAGCCCTGGCATGTGTTCTCCTGCCAGGAACATTTGCACGGCCGGCTGAAGATTCTCCATAGGCATCATGAGAGGTGGCAAACAACAGCTTACGATGCAATGATGGCAGTAGTGTGTGCGCAAGACAGGACAGGATCTTACGCTGGGGAAGACTTTGTAGGGGACGCCAAACTCGCGGCAGGTCTCCACCACGATTGGGGCGATGGCAGGGTAGTGCGTGTGGCAGATGTTGGGGAAGAGGTGATGCACCACCTGCAGCATGCATATATCATGAGAAGGCTTCACACGGGGCCCATCTAACATGGGAACATGAGTCGTGCCACCTTCTGCTGAGTGTATTCTGTGTCGGCAAGTTGAGACATGCTGAGTAGAGCTGCAGATCACAGGTCCAAGTGTGAGAGATTATTTGCCGGGATCTCAGCATACCTGGTAATTGAGGCCGCCAGAAAAGTGCGTCCAGAACCAGGAGTTATGGCTAAAGTCTGCGGTGGTTGCCACCTGGCCGGCAGCCCAGCCCATGTCCACCTTCCCCTCCTTTGTCTTGGGGAACTGCACCTCGCCTGTGACATGTGCCACCTGCAAGTCCACACCCACACCTTGGACAATGGGCATACTTCTGTTGCCGGTGATACAGACCTGCCACCTCACCCAACAGGTCCAGGACAAGCTTAGGCTTCACACTTTCACTGGGTGGAGCGGGCAAAGACATGACAGAGGTACCTGCATAACAAGAATAGGGACACATTGCCGAACGCCAAATCTGTTGGAGTGATCATGGCAAGCCGCTGGCTTGAGAGATGATGCAGGAGCAGTCCACTGACCTGGAACAGGAAGGCAAACATCCATCCAGCCACTACCTCGCTGATCAGCCACAGCGCCAGGAGAGCTGCCAGGCTATGGTGACTCCTCAGGACGGGCAGCGTAATGAAATAGGCAACGTACAGGGCCTTGCAGCCCCAGAACACTGCGGCCTCTAAGGTAGTCATGCGCGCCAGCTGGAGCGGCCCGATTGCCCCGTCAGCGAGCGCCTTGAAGTCATCTACCAGCACCGCCTTGACCACGAGCAGGCCATACAGCGCCCCAAGATACATGTGCTGGTACCTCTGCAGCAGGTACAACACAGTCAATCAACTTTCAGGGCCGAGCCCTTCAGAACGTCACGAAAAGAATTTACAGATAAGCCAACAGCCGTGACATAAAGCCAAGATCATGGGATCTATAGCAGGAGACTTCAGTGGAAATCATGCTGGCGCAAAGCAATTCCAGATCATATGCACCGACCAACTGAAGGAAGGACAGCCAGACTATTTCGAGCGAATTTGTGGCACAACAGACAACAGAGAACGGGCCAAGGGGGAGGGCTGCTCACGTGGTACCACTGCCGCTGGTGATGGGGCGCCACTCGGCGCACATCCTGCTCGGAGGCCCTGATGTCAGGGTCTGTCTCCAGATTGGTGTGCGTGTGGTGCCCCACAACGTGCTGCTGCCGCCACAGGAACGAGGACACCCCGATCTGCGCGCACAGCAACCACCTCATCCCAGGCATGTGCACTTCAAATGGATGCATCACAGCATGAGCAGGCTGCAGGCGCATGTTAAGCAGGAGAGCGCGCCAGTGCAGCGACTAGCTACGGCAGCACATCTCAGGGGAGCTTCCGAAGTGAGGTAGGACTAGAGAGCTGGTGGAGGAGGGGCTCCTTACCAGATCCAATCCCATCCCCAGCGTGTAGCGAGCACTTTTGTTGGTCAGCCCAGAACCATGGTTGACATCGTGCATGATGGAGACCCCAGCCTCTCCCATGCTCAGGCCCAGCACGCATGCACACAGCGCAGATGCCTGCGCACCCCATGGCAAGAAATTTATTTTGCATCCTTCCCAGCCATTGTACATTGTATCATGCCCATCACAAGTGTGCGTAGGCGCTGCACTCATGTGCCAACTGTACATGAAGGCCAGATTCACTACAGCATCTGCAAGCTGCCCTCTCTTATCATCCAGGCAATTCAAATGAGGTTAATGTAGTGGTTTGTCAGTCCGCTGTGTACACATGCGTGATCGCGCAGCCCAAAGCAGGGTCGGACAACCTCTCACTGAGTGAATGCCCTCAGGACCTGAGGTGTGTGCGCACCATGAAGCTCTGGAAGCCAAAGAAGGTCCCGTAGAAGCTGACCACCCAGCAGCCCACGATGAGCACAGCTTTCAGACACCATGACAGGGATGTCCGGGGATTTATCTGCATCAGACGCACCCTATTTGACCAGACCCCTTCCCGAATGGAGCTCTGGCTGATGTCACTAAGAGTCAACATATGCATTCACATCAGAGTGGGAGTGCAGTATAGACAGGTAAGAATGGGCAAGGCACTGCGCCTGCAGGATCAGCATTCCAGATAGTTGCAGGCAAGGGAAGGAGGTAGTCCACCTCATTGCCCCGGAAGAACTTCTCCACTCTGCGCCTGAGGATGTCATAGAATTGACCCTTTGCTGCGTCATCCTTATACTGGACAGCCTCAGCACCAGCAGAACTTTGGTGTAGCTCCCCTATGTAGAAGCTCTCCAAGAAAAGCCTGCCAGCACCCTCATTAGTCAACTACTGTGTACGCTGCCTGCCACAGGCCTGCGCTTCGATGAGATACCAAGGGCGCGCAATAGATACGCGTAAGTGCTCTTATTGTGACCAGCAGGACCCGGAGACTACTTATCACGGCGATGAAGCTGAGCAGTACTTGCGTGCGTTGCTAGGTATCTTTCTTGAGGTCACGGCAACTGTGGTACTGATCCCCAACACCTCTAGATATGTATGTCTGATCGATACTAGATGGCATGCTGAGCTCACCTTGCGCTTAGTGGATGGTAGGCATCAAATAAATAAGAGCAGTCTTCCCCGCTTCTGACGTGAATAAGGCTGCCGCCTGGATGCCGCGGGACCCAGCTGGTCACGTCGTACACTTTCCCGTGTATTACAAGCCAGCAGTCTTGCGGTGTGCAATGCTGCGAGACCTCAGTCAGGGTGTAAAAGGGGGTCGAGCAGGCGTCCTTTTGAGCATCAACGGTGGTCGAACACGTTTCGGTCCCCGCGCGCATGGCTGGACCGCTGGACACAAGTCACCCTGCATTTCTGTTCTGCCTCATTCCACTTCCCGGCCCTCGCTATTTTTGGTTTCGGAGCAATTACACCCCGGGTGTATCCGAGCCCACGTTGACCATCTTGACTCACCACCTGCCCCGAGATCAGCTCGGACCTGTAAACCTTACTTGCACAACTTATCATTCCGGAAGGGCATAAGGCATTTAAATTAGCATACATTTGCGAGCAGGGATGGGCCTACATCCGTTTCAGCAGAGGCAGCTGAGCGTGGGCTGGACTTGTGGTGCCCACCAGCATCAGAGCATGCAGTACTCAAATGTTAGACGATGCGCACAAGCGTTGCGAACAGCAGAAGGTATGAGGAGGCTCATACCTGGACCTGTCACTGGGCTTTCTGATCTGGGCATCACCCTTCCCTTCTGATGGTACTGCAGGGCTAGGACAGCGCAGATGCCACCTGCACTCTGAGCCGCCTAGAGGGTCTATAAGTGCCGCTAGCACCACAATGGCAGAGCCCGACCTGCACCAAGGGTGTGAGACCAAGTCACCTTGTAAGGAGTGTAGCTGATGTTACTCCAACTTCTTTTGCCAACCTTCATATCAATCCCATCACCATTATTACTCCAGAGATGTCACGCAGGGAGCTTGTGGGCGCGCAGCCTGGCACCAGCCGGGCTGCTGGGGACAGGAAGCAGACAGCCGACCTGACTGCAGCGCAGCTCTCTCACAATCAGGAGCTTGTTGACAAGTTCAGGGGCAAGATGGTAAGCCATTGCAGCCACCTTCTAACAATGAGCTAGGACATGGCTTGTACTACATCCTGCAGTGCATGCGATCCCCCACACTAGCGCTTTGTTTTGGTACCCCCATCACATGCCTTCATGAAGCCTCCAACGGTAGCTTTCCCAGCATCTTCCTTGCTTCTCTGGCGCCAGACCTCTCAGGTGCCGTTCTTGGTCCGTCAAATTTCCACTCAACAAGGCTTATTTGTGCAGATTCTGGCGCCATTGACACGAGGAGGAAATGTGCCTTTCAGGCGCCTCTGCACCGATTTTGGCGCTGACGTGACAATGTCGGAGATGTCCTTTGCGCGCATGCTGCTCAAGGGAGACATTGTAGAGAAGGCTCGCCTGAGAAAGGCTGACAATGAGCACTGCTTTGGTGAGTCTTCCAGTGCATTCACTCCAGTGCCTCGCTGGCCGTTTTAAACTTTCTTTTGCGTCGTCCAACCCATCTAAAAACACGGAAGATCTGATGAACATTGTGTTGTCCAGCAAAGCAGACGGTACATACAGAGGCACTGTTTTCACCCTGGCATGTCTCACACAGGCTTCCAAATAGCGACAAATAACATACAAGAGGGCATAGGGGCGGGGAAGCTGGCTGCAGAGGCAGGTGTGCTGCCTGTCGTTAGTCTTGATAGACACATTTCCAGCCAAGTGAGCAAGAGAGGGCAACAGCTGTCAGCTCACAAACAGAGCTCTGAGTCCCATCTAACAGGTGTGCACAGAGGAAAGAACTTGTCTTCTGCGCAGGCGCGTCCTGGGTGGATCTCAACTGTGGTTGCCCCATCTATGGTAAGGCCCACATCCATCGTTGAGCTTGCCTTTCAAGAGGAACATCTTTCGTTGTAGGCAATGACCGCAGTACTTTGAGTACAACTCATGCTCTACGTCTACCATCATTCAGTATGCACCTGCTCACCCTACTCTCTCTTGACAATCAATGGTATGACAGCCATCAGAGTAATCACTATGTCCTTGCAGAGGCAACAAAGACAGGCTTGGGATCTGCGTTGCTGCGGAAGCCGCCAAAGCTGGCGCGGCTGGTGGCCGGCATTGCAGAGGGCATTGAGCTGCCGCTGACTGTGAAGGTCAGGACGGGCACCTCCTACTCCAAGATCAATGCCCAGGAGGTGAGGATCGCCTCCGAGCCATGACCCTAGCAAGAATGTATCGCCCTGTGCTGAGCATCCCCTGAGGCTCCCCGCACATTATACTGTGCTGCATAGATATCAGGTCCACCACTTGTCTGTGATACTGAATGTATGGGATTGCATTGCTGAGAAGGGTCAAGAACCCCAAGACATGGAGTTAGCCAATTTGCTCGTCTCTGAGGGCTTCTAGTAGTGGTGGCCGTTGCCAGTGATAAATAAATTATGACGCTGTTTGCTACTGCAGACTGTGGCCTTTCTTGCTGAGGCGGGTGCCGCAGCTGTGACTGTGCATGGTCGCACTGCAGAGCAGAGGTGAGGCCCACTGCTGCCTCATGCAAGCCTACATGTGAACACACATCCTGTATGTATCTGTGCGCAGTACTAGCCCAAGAATATCCTAGAGGCGCAGTGCCTCTCATGACTACGCGACACAGCAGCTCATCCTGTGTGCAGGTATAAGAAGCCGGCTGATTGGGAGCTACTCTCAGACCTGGCTGAGCAGCATCCTGTGCCTCTGATTGGCAATGGGGATGTTCTGACGCACTATGAGGTATGCAGCATGGGGCTAGGTTACCAGCTGACCTCTGATTTGCTGAAGCACAAGGACACTTCTGTAGGACTGGCGCACCATAATGTCTAGCAGCAGCAGCATATGGCCGCAGTGTGGCAAGAGCAGTTGTCTGAAACTTGCTGAGGCGGGTCAAGTGGTGGATTAAGCATGTGAAAGCTGCACGCAGGCAAGGGATAGGATGAGCAGCGGCAGCTTCCTCGCCATAATGGCAGGCAGAGGGGCTCTGATCAAGCCCTGGATCTTCCAAGAGGTCAAGGAGGGGCGGGAGCTCTGCCTGACAGCCCAGGACAGAGTAGGGGTGTACCGGCAGCTGGTGTCCCACATGAAGGACCACTTTGGCGATGACGCCATGGGCTGGCGCAAGGCCTCCTACTTTCTACCATGGCACTTCGACTTCTTCTGCCGCTATAGGTGCGTCTGTGGGATTACAAATGTACTATGGGAGATTCTACTGGCACTGACATGCCAGGATTGGCTCTTTACATTTGAAACTTGCTCCGCTGTGTGTCTGCACTGCTCCCCTGCCTCTCGAGCTGCTTTCCGTGCCAGAGATGAGTGATGCCTGATGAACGATTGCAGTAAGCTCATGCTTGCATGCTCCGTCTCCTGCATGAAGGAGCGTTCCAGTGCGTGACACCTTGAGCGTGTCTTGCAGGCACTTCCCTGAGGACCAATTTGGAGAGGCATCCAAGGAGCAGCCCCTGATGAGTCGCAGGACTGATCTTGCCATGACAGAGCTTGGAGAGACGCTAGAGTCCCTGCCTGTGTTGGAAAGGCTGCTGCGCTGTGAGAATACCGCTGCGCATAAGGAGATAGCATGGGCGTTGTGGGACAGTCACAGCGACTCCCAGGCTGCCACGTACTTGAAGCTTCTGGCGGCTGAGAAGCTGCTGGAATGGGAGGAGACAACAGAGGCAAAGGAGGATACAAGGGCGCAGGGGTAATCCTGAAGAGCCATCAGGGCGTGATTGTCCCCCATGCTCAGGTCAGGGACTGTACATCAAGTGTGATCTGTTTACAGGGGGAATGAGTGTGCTGCTGAAAATGAGCATGTCACATGAGACATCACTGACCAGTAGACTTGAAGCTGTGAGGGTTAGTGTCATTATTTGTGCTTCACCATTTCCGTACATCAGTGCCCTCCCCACTGATACTGGCTCCCCTTGTTGCTGAATCCCGCCTTCTAGAACACAAGACAGGGACACACAGCGCTGCAGTCAGAGCGCCTTTATTCAAGTCTACTGCATCACCCTTTTACACTGCATGTCTGCGCTGCAAGCATATTCTGCTGTATTGCCATACTGGCCTGCTGCATGTCACCTGATGGCCACAGCCCTTGTAGATGTGTGAGTCTGCCGTCGGATATTGATGTCTTTCGCTGTCAGCGAGCGCAGAGGCACGCGTGAAACCTGCGCAGCAGACAAGAAGTATCAAGCAACAGAGTTGGTTAGGACAGAGTCCGCGCTGCAGCTATGGTTGCAACAGCCAGGAACAATCACCACAGAAATTCGAGCAGGTAACGCAAGCAGTGCTAAGCCTCAATGCTGAGAAACATCTCTGCATTACCAGCAGCAGCCCTCTGCTCCTCCGATAAGACATCCCCCCACCTTGCCACTTGCAGAGACATTTCCAGTAGGATGGCTTGTGTGTACCTTCTTGACAGTACCAGGCTTCTGGGAGGCTGAGGTGTCGCTGTGCACAGTGGCCTGAAGGTGCTGGCGCATGTGCGGCAGGAAGACCTCGTTGTAGAGCTGGCGCACATTGGTCAGGGGTGCATCTGCTGGGTCGCTTGCTGCCGGTGCTGAGCTGTCTGACTGCAGATCGTCTGGCGCGAGATGAGGTGACACCGAGCTCACTGCCTGGTTCACCCTCTGCATGCACGAAAACTCTGTGATCTGGTCTATCTGTGCGGGCACCCCCCTCCCTGGGAGACTAGCAGACAAACAGATTGACCCCACAAGCGAGTAATGTGCATAAGGGCGCCTTGAGAGCTGTTCAGATGCAGTTTCAGGAATGCAACAGGTCGCAGCATACCTTGATGGACACCACCACGTTGTGCTTGCGGGTGGTGCCATAGACACAGCAGGCCACCAGCCGAGACAGATGCTGCTCGAAGAGCAGATCCAGGTGCTCCCTCATCATGACCTCCACAGTGCTGATGCAGTCCTATACCACAAGATCATTGCGCTGTCTGAACTACTGCACCGGAATAGAAGCGCTATGCAGGTGCACTGCAGAGAGCACGAGGCCCACATGCAGGTGACGAAAGGCCACCAGGACAATAATGACAGCCCAGGCACCAGGAAAGGTGACTTCTTCTTGTGTGAGCAGCTTACCTGCACAAATGTGGCGTGGACGGCCAGCTCTTCAATGCGGTCTGCAAGGGCGTTGGCTGCAGACTGAGCCCTTGTCATGGCCAGCTGTGATGCCGCCAGTAGGAAGTCCTGCATCGACCGAACAAGATCGGAAAGACTCCCCGGCGTAACACTTTCATTTCAAGTCACTGCATTGCTCCTGCATCCGCGAAGAGACCTCACGGCCAAGCCATGCAACGACAGTCATTGTGGCAAACGCTTGTCCTTCTGGCATTCCAAGCGCCTCCTTCAAGAGCCTTTTCGTACAGCTGCAGGAGTGAGGTGCCAGGCAAGAATGGGTGGATCAGGCACTGACCTTCAGGATGCTGCGCTGCAGATTCTCATCCCCACCAATGACTCCTGTGGGGGTCAGCATGGCATAAAGGGGGCTTCCACGCATCCAGGCCAGCTCCTCTGTGATGCGTAGGCGCATGTAGCCCATGTATGCATCTGCCACCGCCGGCACAGGGGCCTCCCGCACCTGCATGTGCAGTGCTCTGTCCCCAGTGATGAAGGCTGTCACTGATGCTAAACGATATACCAGACTGACAGGGTCTTTTTACGTGAGCTAATTGTGTGCTTCGCTAGCATCTACAGCTGCCGCTGATCAGCGTGATCATGATCTATGACAGCACCATCATCTGACCTTGGCTGTGCCTTGCTATGCCTGTGGGTAGAGCACGATACCCATTGGCTCTATAATACAGTCGTCAGTGATATACTGGAAGATGAAGGGATCAGAGAATTGCCTGGATGACTGCCTGCTGGAGGTAGGGCAGGAGGTGCCAGAGATCCATGAGCGAGTCCATTGCCTGCAGGCGGGCTGTCAGGGCAGGGAAAGAGGCTTTCCCGGTGGCTGCAAAGAAGACCAGCTCAGCGGCTGCTGCAAGCAGAGCCATCTGCTGGCTTGTGTTGCTGACGATGGCATTCAGGAAGTCTGGATCTGACTGGCTGTTTCCATCTTCGCCTGAAAGTAGCAGGTACAGTGACCTGCAGCAGCCGGGTGTTGTTCACTCATGCATGCTGATGGGATAGGGCTGTCAGCATAAATCCGTGAGACAGGTGAGAGTGCCTTGATGGATGACATGGTCAAAATGAGGGTCAGCTGACCTGTAGTAGAGGTAGATGGTGCAGTTGATGCAGGTGGTGCCTCCCTCACTGCTGAAGGCAGCCTGACAGAAGGCTTTCGCCTGATTGACGATGAGGACCTGGAAGGATACGAGACCGTGAGATGCTCTGCTGTTGAATCGATACCGTTAAGGTGAAGACATCGTCCAAGGTTTTATTGCTGTCATGGAACGGTGTGACTACAACACCGTTGTGGTCTTGTGGAAGAGGCTGAACAGCTCTTTCGGTGGATCCCTGTTCGCCTGGGCATGCAAAAGCTGCAGCCACTCCTGGGCAGCAGCGGCACCAGTCTCGTCAAACCCTATTACATCTGCCTGCGAAGCCATTGTCTCGCCTGCTACAAAGACACAGCATCCTGCTCCTCAAGATCCAGCAAGATGTTCATCCAATGGTGTTCTGTCTCTTCAGACGGTCTTTGCGGATGGAAAGAGGGAGGCCCTGCTGCGTGCTGGAGTGGTAGTAAGCCTTAGCTAACCATCTTACATAATTCTGTGCTCGCCATGCAAGAAGAGGGAGAGTCCTATGCACTGGATCTTAATCACAGCAAGAACTGGTCACTGTCAAGCCAATTTATTCGCTGTACATCTGTGGTTGCGCTACCATTGCTCAGTAGTAGCCTCGCTCCTTGTTACGCAGAGCTGCTGCAGACCTCACCTGTATGTCTGGCATTGTGCACTTCAAGTTCAAGTCAGCCATCTCTTATGATTCGGTGCACTTCGATGGAGCCTTTGTGTCTGTCGGCGAACTCAAGAACCTCATAGCAGACAAAAGAGGGTTGGCTAGGGAAGCCACTGCAGAGCTCATATTGTCAGACCCACGGACCAACGCCGAGTACAAGGACGATGCGCAGCAGCTGCAAAGAAGCACTTCAGTTCTCGTTCGGAGGGCGCCAGCGGCACGCTTGCGGCCTTTAGAGGGCGGAGCAGAACAGCCGCTAGCAGCTTCAGCCGCCCCCGCACCAGCCCGGAGGCCTGGAGTCCCCACAGCCAGCTACCCTCCGCATAGAGCAGCCCCTCAGCAGCAGCAGAGCGCTGCGCAGGATGGCTTTGGAGCAGATCTCTATGCACAGCAGCCAGCCAAAGCAGCAGATCTTGCAGAAGATATGGATGGGTTGGCATCCCGCCTGGCGGAGGAAGGAGCCACATGGCAGAAAGAGCTAGCAGCCGGGCGCGGCAGAGGCCGAGGAAGAGGTCGAGGCAGGGGCGGCTATCAGATACCACCGCCCAACTATGTCTGCTTCAGGTGCAATCAGACTGGCCACTTCATCAATGACTGCCCGACCAACGGGGACCCAGACTTTGACAAGAAGCGCATCAGAAACCCTGTTGGCATCCCACTGTCTCGCCTGGGAGTCAGCGCAGAGGGAGGCCTGCACCTGCCGGGAGGCCAGGTGGGGTCGCTGATCCCAAACGAGGATGTGTTCCAGCGCGAGATGTTCGGCTCAGCTGCAGCGCCTAGCCAGCCTGCACCAGCAGCCACCTCAGCAGCTCAGCAGCAGGTCACAGCCCCTGCAGGCAGCCCTCTCATGCTGGACAGCAAGCCTCATGTCGAAGAGCCCACCAGCAGTGCCATGGTGGTCTTCAGTGCCCCAGATGCAGGGCCTCCAGCCCTAGCAGGGGAGGACCAGCTCTTTCAGGCCTTGGCTGCCCCTGTGGCCAAGCCGCAGCCCAAGCCAGACGCTGCCCCAGCGCTGCCCTTGCCCATGCCCTTCCTGCCCGGGCAGGCCCCCTTCCTGCCCGCCTTCGGGCCGCCCCTTGGCGAGCAGCCCATGTCCAAGGAGGAGTTTGAGCGACTGCGCAAAGACGCTGCGCGCAAGAAGCGGCGCAGCACCAGCAGAGGCAGTGGCAGGTGTGTCATCTCTCCAGTCAACATGCAGAGGAGTTTTCCAGCTTTTGCTATGTCATGGGCCTTGCTTGATCCAATGGACGTGCTCACAGTACCCCGAGTCACGCAAATCTATAGCCCCGGAAAGCTTGACAACATGCATGGCTCGTGCTCTGGACATTCAGACAAGAGGTCTTCATATAGGCCTTTGTGCTGACGCATCTCTCCATCTTGCAGGTCCCGCTCGCGGTCGCCAGCAAAGCGCAGCAGACGCAGGCGCTCGCGCTCGAGAAGCTCCTCAGAGCGCAGCGGCACTCCTGATGCGGGCCGGAGGCATCGCGGCAGAGGCTTCCACAGGCAGCGAGCAGGCGGCAGCCACTTGGGCAGGTGCGATTCCAGTGCATCTCTGAGCCTCTCTGGCTGGCATCTTCAGATTCTGGCTGCTGCAGTATCCCAACTGAATTCAGTGCGCCTGCCCTGGACCAGTAAAAGTGATGCAGCTGCAGAGATGGCGAGTGCTGTTGTGAGCACATGGTGGATGACTGTGCAGGCACATCGACAAGGATCTGTCAGTGACTCCTGAGCCTCCGCTGCGCATGCCGCGGCAGGAGCCATTCCAGCGCCGCTGGCGGCCGCCGCCTGCGGTGTCAGACTCACCACTGCGCTATGGCAACAGAGCGCGAGCAAAACGCGCCCTCAGCCCAGAGGTGCGCCCTCGCTTCAGGAAACACTTCAGGCTGATGTTTCTGCAGCGTTGGCATGTATCAAGCCTGTCTGTGAAATACTTCATGAGCTGCTCAGACTGCAGACCTGGCCACACTATCATTGCCAGGTCGCTATTTGCTACATGGCGCCTCTGGCATGGCATGAAAGGAAGGTGCTACATTTTCGTCACTCCATGACATCATGCTCTGGTGTCTTGTTGCAGGCTGTGCCAGGAGATGCTGGAGATGCACAGGCGGAGCGATTAGGGTCTGGCATAGACAGATGGGAGCCGGGCTCTGATTTTGAGTCCTCCAAGCCAGTGCAGCGGGCAGGCAAGAGGAGGCTGAATGGCGCTGCCAGCTCAGCGCCAGCTGGCAGGCCAGTGACACCTGTTCCGGCCAAGCCCGGCGCAGCAGTGGCCCCAGCGGCAGGGAGCCCTGTCACACAGAGTGTTGCTGGGCCTGCCAGGTCTGATAGGAGTCTGGACAGGTCAGAGCCTGCTTCTTGCCTGTTTCTTCTGTGTTTGCATCTGTTGCAGGGTGGAGCAGCATTGGAGCGCAGGCTGGCTACCGGGCGAAGGGGGCTGGAGGCTAGCTGTCTGGGGCAGGGAAGCTGCAGGAGGTTGTCAGAGCATCAAGCACTATCCTGGATCGAAAGGGATACAACAAAAAATGCCCCCAGTCTGTTAGAAAGCGGATCTTTGCTACAGCAGCTGTAAAGAACTGTCTAGGGGCGGACGCTTGCTTGCCTGCAGCAGCAATGCGTGTTGTTCACATGCTTGCCAGGGCTGAAAAGAAAGAGAGGCAAGCAAGCGTCAGTGCACAGACATACCAGGCTGACAAGACACGGATTCTGTGCCCATGTGGCCTGTTGTAAAGGAGAACGATGAGGAAAGTTAAAGAGAATTTTGCAAATGATGCGTGGTCTATGGTATATGGTTCTGGATGGACCATCTGTATGGATCCTAGAGATGTGCCAGTATGCAAATTTATTCAGTTTGTCAGTTTTGTCCAACAGAAAAAGAGCCTCAGTCCGGGAAGTGAAGCAGTGAAAGGCCAATATTGGACCATACCTCAGCAGGGCCTTTTTCAATAGCCTGGCGCAAGAAGCACAACTCCTACATTGATTGTGCTATGCTGTACATCTGCTGGATGAAGAATCTGAGGCTTCAAAGATAGAGTGTTCTGAGTGTGAGACAAGCTTGCTGGCACTTCAGTCTGCCTGTGCCAGTGGGATTTCTGATGACTGTTCGGCTCGTGCTGTTGGAGTGTTTGTGGGCTGCCTGTGCTGCATGCAAACGGCATGTCTCTTGCTCTGCAGAGGCGTGCCCCAGCCAGCCAGCCTTCCAGCAGAGCCAATTGCCTTGTTAGATGACATGGATACTGGGATGCCCTTCAGCAGTGCACCAGCAGCAGTGCAGCAGCAGAAGACCCAGGACAGCAAGCTGGAAGGCAGTGGCAAGAAGCCCAAAAAGGAGAAGCACAAGAAGGAGAGCAAGGAGAAGAAGCACAAGAAGCATAAAAAGGAAAAGAAGAGCAAAGCAGGTGTGCCAACCTTTCTCAGCCTGCTGATGCAATGATTCAAATTGGCACGCCAACACTGGTGCCTTTGCTGACACTGTCCTGAAGCAGCATGTTCCACAAGCACCTTGTCTCATGTATCTTGCATTGTCTGGACATTTCCTGCAGCCAGGTCCTGCATGAGTAAGATGCCCACCTGCTTAGTTGAGCTGAGGCTCCTTTACTACTTGGTGATGAGTCTGTGTGCTGATGTGCAGACAGGCATGAGGATGGAGACAGTGATGTGGAGGATGCCAAGCAGCTACCACAAGAGGCTGATGCTGCCAAGGTATCGATATACTCTAAGCTCGGCTTCTTTTGGACTCTTTGCTGCTACGCCCATGCAGCTTCATGCATGCTGCAGTTTGCCAGACTTGCAATGAATGCATCAGCAATTTGTTTGCCTCTGTCAGGCTTTTAAGTGAGCTGCAGTCTGTGCAGCATGTAGGCCAATTGACGCTAAGGCTTTCCAGTTCTCTGACTGTCCTGGCAGTACGAGGACTGCAGCGTCAGATGGCGGGATCTCCAAGCTTAGTATATCCGCTGATATTAGCATGTGCTGCAGGCATCGCCCGGGATTGTCAAGCCAAATCCCAGACTGTTCAAGGTCAGCCAGGCTGCTGCTGTGTCTGCGGCCCGATCAGGCTCTCACAGGAGGACCAAGGCCTGAGACCCTTGGCGCTCCACATCAAGGGTGAGTGCTCACCCCAAAACAGAGCTGGCCAATTCCCAGTTAAGTAGTGCAGCTCTTTGCATGACCTCATTGATATGATGTGTACGACTTCAGAACCAGGTTTGGCAGTCTGCATTACTGTATAACGCCTGCAGCTGTCTGCACATGCACTAGCTACTTGTTGCGGTGCCCAATGCGTCATAAGCCATACTGCCTGCCTTCGAGGCCTGTCACAGTCATTGGTAACCTTTTGGAAATTTGTGCTTGGTATGCAGGTCCACCATCTGACTCCAAGCCCTTGGTGCAAAGGATGTTAGCTGCTGGCAGTGGTCTGTGTGTGGAATTTCCAGCGGAAGTTGCATTCTCCAGCGAGGCTATAGTTATAATTACCCAAAGACAGCTATTTATAGGCTAGATGGTTGTTTGCCCAGCCCCTTCGTCGTCAAGCCTTCAGACATGCATATCAGCAGTGGTGCTGCTACGCATGCCTGATGCAGCAGCGCAACATTTGCATCGCAAATCCAGCCAACATGCACACAAACATGGAATGGGCACCGCCATGGCTGGCTTTATACCCTGCTGCCAACTGTACAGGACCTGAGAGGATCTATGATGGAGAGTACGCGAGTTGAGCTTTGAGACTGGGGGATAGCTCGGTCGCTGCTCTCAGTATGAGACACATTGTAAAGGATTTTGAGGACCAAATTTGGCTCATGATGTCAGTCTCTGCATTCAACCTGCACATTGTCAGCAACGACAGTCTCCTTGTAGCTGAGTTTGAAGATTGCAAGTATGGCTGAAATGTATTCAGTGCATCACAGCCATCCTATGGCGCAGCTGCGCTGCCCAATTCCCTCCGCTCCTTGTCTGAGGAGCAGATCATGTCCTAAGATCAGTCTGCCTAACAGACCAGCGCAGTGCGCAGGCCTGCACAGGCCAATAACACGATATAACAGAGACGATGTCATCTGCTCAGCTTCTTCACAGACCCTCAGCGCAGGCTCTGCGAAGCCTTTGCGATTCATTCAACACAAGGAGGAAGCTTTCTGGTTCTACCGCTTTCTCAGCATCGTCTACGATCACATAGGTATACACTACCAGTACCTTCCCGAAAGGCTTGATCTTGCGACGCATCAATCTTTGAGACAATGAGCGCTATTGTATTATCACCCAGCGACCTTAGCTGTGCTGCTGCAGTCAATCCTGGACACTGGACCATTGACATGCGAACCGACGCGCTGGAGCCCGCAAAGCTTGATAGCCCTCATCTGAAGGTACTTTAATCTCCATTCATACCTCAAATGAGACATTCACTCATTGCATGTTGTTGTAAGGCTCCTGCAGGTGATTGGTTGTGCATCTCGTTCATCGCTTTGGCTGAGATGTGCTGTCTCACTTCGAGCAGGTGGTGGATGTTGGAGGAGGAACAGGCTTCTGCACCCAGGGGGTTGTGAAGACAGTGTCGCCCACCAATGTCACCCTCCTGGACCAGTCCCCGCACCAGCTCGAGAAAGCCAGGAAGAAGGCGGACCTGCAGGGCATCAGCATTGTAGAGGTACCTTCTCAGCCTATCTCTAGTCTGCCTTTTGCATCATACGACAATGCATTCTTACACAGAACGCCTGACACCTCGCCTTACGGATGACCCTCTGGGGAGGACGGGACAACAAACTTCAGGATGGAACAGATGTCTGCAGGCACTACATTTCCTGCAGTTGCAAGCCTTTTGAGATGTGTACCGCACAGCTGAGACCTTCTCTGCCATATGATACAGGGAGACGCAGAGGACCTACCTTTTGCCACAGACTCCTTTGACCGCTACGTCTCAGCCGGCAGCATAGAGTACTGGCCGGAGCCGCAGAGGGGCATTAAGGAGGCCTACAGGTGCACTTCTGTTCCACAGCAGTAAACCTGCCTCACCCGTTGACCCCCTCCATCTCAGTATAGCGCGCAACATGGCTATACTTGTCATGGTAGAGGGTGACAAGGTTTGACCACTCCACAACTAAGGGAATGCGACAGTAAGAGGAACCCCTCGCTAAAGTGTGGATACGGCACGGTAGAGCTCAGAGAATGCAGCCAAGATGAGCACCCCTGTTGCTTAAAATAAGAGCCGCATTAAGCAGCTGTCTCTGTCTGTGGCCATTTGGTAAGCCATCAGGCAATACAGCCTCATGACCTCAGAAGATGTACACATCAGAACGTCCCTGCTGCCCATGCAGAGTGATCAAGGAGGGAGGCCTGGCATGCTTAATAGGACCAGTGCACCCCACCTTCTGGCTGTCGCGGTTTTTCGCAGATGCCTGGATGCTCTTTCCCACAGAGGACGAGTACACAGAGGTGCGGCCTCTCGTGCAGGCAGCTCCTGCCCAGAAAGCTCAAAGCTGGTCTGCTGCAGGAGCAACGCACCCAAAATGAAAGTGATGGGCACTTGAGGCATGTCTGCGCATTGCAACCTCTTCAATGCCATGACATGATGACCCCATGTTTGTGCTTCTCAGCAGACTGATTGGCTGACGGCTGATGTCTGCATTACATTACATTGATTGCGCACAAGGGCTCTCATCGGAGCAGAGGTAGTCAATGTGCAGCTGGGACGGAGTATGCAGTGACGGCCACTGACGAGCACCTGCGCCTGCAGTGGTTCACAAAGGCAGGCTTCAAAGATGTGAAGATCAAGCGCATCGGGCCCAAGTGGTACCGCGGCGTGCGGCGGCACGGCCTCATCATGGGTTGTTCTGTGACAGGCATCAAGCCAAAGGTGCTTTCCTCGCTCATAGACTCTTCGGAGGATGCGATTGTTCATCATGGGGCTTGCACAGAAGACCATCATACCAACTCAAAGCCGCAGGATATTACACATTGACCCACACCATGCCAGGTGCAGTGTAAAATTTTAAGAGTAGCTTCATCTTGCATACTTGCCCAAGTCTACTTGTGTCTTGCCATTTGATGGCAGCTGCACCTCAAAGTTGCATTGACTGGGGGTGCAGGCTGGGGAGTCACCTCTGGACATGGGGCCAAAACAGGAGATCTCAGGGAGTCGGCGATCCAACCCATTGAAGTTTGTGTTCAACTTGCTTGTGGGCACATTGGCGGGATCCTATTACTTCATCCTCCCCATCTACATGTGGCTCAAGAACCTTATCTGGCCAAAGAATGCGCCTGGCTTCTAGTCAATTGGCTTGCAAGGGTGGCAAATTGTAAGGGGGATTGCAGCCGCTTCACTGCACACATGTCAATGTGTGTGAGCATGACTTCAAGACCTGAAATCTTTTACACAGCCACACCACTTGCTTCTAGATATAGCGACACGAATCCTGATCATGGTCATGCATTGCATGATGCATCAAGCGGCAGCCATTGTACACTCCAGACTTCATAACTGTGCAAATCCACATTGGTAAATTGTATGCTCATCACTCACAGACACATAAGACTTGCTCGGAGCAGCGCTATCATCACACCTCAGCACAAAATTTAGAGCTGCGGTAGGCTTTTGAGTCTTGCACACTACAGCATGTCTCCAGGGGGCAATGGAGGTCAGGGTGCTGTCCTTACTCACTCTACACCAGCGCATTTTGTCCATCACACAGCAGATGTCAGCAGAGGTGTAAAGCTCCATCTCCTCAGTCAGACAAGCAGCACTCAGGCTTGAAGGGCCACGGCCTGACTGCAAAGCGCGCCTCCATGTCTGCAGACAGCTTGTTCCATGCCCCCTGGCCTCCATCGTTGTCATAATGCCTCTTGTTGAGGCCGCTGGTGTTGGGCATCACATAGACCTGGGTCTGCTTGGGCAGTGGCCAGTCCTGCATGAAGCAGCGGCCTTGAAAATGTAGACTGCAAAGTCAGACCCTCTGGCATGACCATCAGCTGTGACGAATGAAAGGCCCCGTGAATTGAAGCTCCTAGAATTGTTACGCACGCAGCATGCCAGCACCAAGTACCTGAGTGGCAATTTGTTGATGCATTGCGGGAAATGAATAGCTTCAGGCATTTACAGAGAGTGCAGAGGTACAGCTCCACCCGTGGTGGGCCGCTCAGTACAAGACATCTATGGTGCTTGCCTTTGGCTTGACTGTCTGCAGGCCACACTTGACGCCACCTAGAATCTTGATGCCATCAATGGCCAGCAGCTCCTTCCAGGCAGTCTTGCCATTCCAGACAAAGAATGCAGGCGCCCCGCACTCTCCACAGACACACCTACAAGCAGACCAGATTTGCATGCAACGGCTGAGGAGATAGCACTTGACAAACATCGTGCTGACAGAGCCTTCCGACTGCACAGGCCAAAGAGTGCTTCAGCAGCTTCCTCTCTTCTCAAATATGCCGCAGTGCAGCTTCACTCCTGGTGGCATGGGTGTCACACGTGCAAGAGCAGAGACACAATCAGGGACAAATGCAGAGGCCATACTGGGAGATGAGTCAGATCGAGATTGGCGGTAGGCATGCGGCAGAAAAGTTGCCTACCCCATGTTGTGGCTGGCCAGCGTCATGTGCTTCCCCAAGCGGGCGTGAAATCCAGGCGCATGTTTCCGGAACCACGCAGGCCCATTCCTGCCGCCTGGAGTCCGGAAGTTGCCCCCTGCATACTCAATGCACTGAGTCATTTGAGGCACCTTGACAGGCAGCTGCACGTGGCAGGTCCCCTTTTCACCACATTGCATATTGCAGTACATATGCTTGTGTGGTGTATGTCCCACAGTCTCCTGCTCAGGCTCCGTCAGTGCTGCTGTGCTGGTCTGGCGGTGCGTGGGTGCACATGCAGCTGTGATGGCTTCACAGGGAGTACACAGGTGGTAGGGAAGATTATCTCCACCTTCTGATCAAGCATTGTCGAGTGACCATTTTGCCAGTCCGATGTCTATGAAGACTACCTCCTTCAGCATAGCATACAGGTCACCCTACAGCAGTATGGAAACACGTGAGACAATTGCGTGGACTCCTATTTAGGCAGGGAGACCCTCTGATGACATTTGCACCAAGAGGGGAGACAGACTAGCACAACTGCACACGGATAATCTGCAATCTGCTCACTATCCTCATACTCCGTAACAGTACTGCACTAGTGCTCAGAATACTGGCATAATGAGGAGTGATACAAAGGCTGCAAACCTTAGCTGCAGCAGTCGTGGCTATGCCCGCCTCAGTCATAGCGTCCCAGAACTTGTTACTGGGACCACTGTACGGCCTGGGGCTTGTTTGCCTGCATGTCCAAAGGGCTGAGTAACGCGGCAGCATAGCTGCTGGCAAGGTCTGCTGTCAGCAACTCCTGGACTTTCCCATGCAGGTAGGGCACGCCATGATTATGGCAGACGTGGGGCACACCCTTTAGCCCATTTGCTGGGATTCTCGCCACCGATGATGATGCGCTGCTGGTAGCTCCCAGCAAGGTTGCCAAACCTCCTGAACTGAAGAGACTCTGCTGGGATTCCAAGTCCAGGGCCAAGTGCCTGCACAGCTGGCGCCTCCGGCTGCCCTTGCTGCGCCCGCCTGTCCCTGGGGCCTGATGCAGCATGCGGCTTGATGTCGATGTATATGATCCCACCGACATCCACAACTGTCTTGCTACTGCGCTGCCTGGGCTGCCTTGCTGCTTCCTCCTGAGCTTTCACGGCCCGCGAGACGCTGTTGGTCCTAGATCTTTTAGCTGAGGGCTTGCCAGGGGCATCTTCCGCTGCACTCCTGCTGCGCTTGGCAATGCCTGCAGTTGCAGCCGCCCTGCCAGGGATGCGGCGGACAACAGCAGCAGGGTTGCTGCTTGCGATGGCCTGTGCTGTGGTTTGGGCAGGCTGCAGAGACTCTGGCTCTGCCTTGACCTCACCCAGAGCTCCCTTGCCAGGGACGCTGATTTGGAAGCTCTTCTCAACCTTCACTCGTGTTGGTGTTGCCTGAGAGGTGTCATGACCGCATCCCTTGCGACAATTGAAGCCCTACATTTGATGGCAGTCGTGAGGCCTCACCAATATGGCGCGTTATCGGTATACTTGCAATCTGTACTAATGCACCAGACTTTCAGCAGCAGAATGCTCGTCTTCTTGAACAGGTATGAGCTTTCTGCTATCGTGAGAGGGCGAATGTAGACAGCTTTCTCACGCCCGATGGCTGTACTAGAAGTCCGCGTCTTGCCATGCATCCAGGTGAGAGGCTCTGCGTGCCTCGATAGGCTACACATGGGAATGCAGCTGCCCTTGCCTGCGTTTGAGTCGTAAAGGGCGAGCAGCCGAGCACGTAGAAGGGCCGAGGGTATCCGATCCGCATGGCGTCATCCATTTCACTCGTAGCCTGCTGCTCCTCGTCCTATGGCCACATCTGCAACAAGAGTGTTCAGGGTGTAGCATATGGAATTGTGAGCGTAAGGGGGCCCTATATGAAGTGCACAATGTTGGCGCGAAACATTCCGGTGGATCACATAGCTTCCTGGTGAGGGGAACCTGGCAAGCGTCAGCAATGCGCTTACAGGAGTACAGGAAGAATGTCAGAGCTCTTCATGCACTGCAACAGGTCCTGCCTACCACTGCATCAGCTTGCACGTTTCGCGCGGTCGTCTGCCCAGCCCAAATCAACGCCATGGGCCCGCATGAAGGCTAGTAAAGGGACAGCTTCTTACCGTGATCAACACGCAGCTCAGTCTCAGTTGGAGCTACCCACATATATACGAGATATCGACGGGAACAGCTGCACCCTCGCAGTACACGCCAGGCCTGGTGCTAAGGTTGAGAGTCCACAGGCACCCTTGCACATGATGTTCGAAATTGGTTGAAGGGAAAGGGTCAGGAGATTGTGCGGCATTGCTTTGCACAGATCAAGGCAGAAAGAGACCACTGTCACTTCCGCGCTCATCTCCTGCAGGTAGCTGGTCTCACAGTGTCTGAGGGGCGCTTGTATATTGCTGTTCAAGCCCAGCCGCAGGATGGAAAGGCCAATGAGGCAGTCATAGAGTATCTTGCCTCGATGCTTGACATCAGAAAGCGGTGCATAAGTCTGACTATAGGCGGTAAAAGCAGGGAAAAGGTCCTCAAGATAGAGGGCGTTGGTGGCACGACAGCTGCTTCCGCCATTGCCAAAGCTCTACAAGGCTAGTCACAGGTGCAATGGGCATTGGCTCGATGCATGCAGCAATGTATAAGCTGATCGCCAGGCTGCAGGTCGCATGACGCCCAGTCCTACACTCATGCACAATTGATGCCTTACAGATCTAGAGAGACCCCAAGATCTGGATCCCTAGACACTATTGCGCATTAATATCTCTAGCAGAGTTATAACGCTGCATAAGGCACGCCCATGCCAGCACGTCCAGATGCATCCTGTGACCCCATGGCCTTCTGCAGAGGCAGCGGTCCCACTAACATGGGTTGGGTGGATATTACATCCCAGCAAGTCAATTCTGAGCAAGATCTTGCTCTCAACTCAAGTTTTACAGCTGTATGGGTGTGTCAGATCTTTTGACACTGCCCAATCACACAGGCACTGGCATATTGTCAACAGTGCAATCTCTTCCTGTGTGCCGAGCTCTGCCTGTAGCAACCTTGAAGTGCACATTCCACAGAGAGTCGCTACCTCTATCATGCCAAGCCAAGCACAGGATGGGTATTGTATTGGACTATGGACCCTCCAGCGAGGCGTTGATGATCGTTCACTGTGCCAGATCGCCCCCTCTTATGGCAAGAGAAGAAGCAAGGCACAAAAACGTTCTGAAATTTGCGCAAAGATATACCAAAAGCGTCTGTCAAGGCTTGTCCCACACTGCAGCCGAAGAGATGAGAAGAAATAAAGGCGGCTGAGAGGGTCCCCAGCTGACCACTGACCTCTTGCAAGAAATTTCGAACACTGTTTGTGACATGCCAGCCTTCATACTAAGCGCCCGCCCTTCCCTAAAAGGGTCGCTGCATTTGCCTGAAACAGACACGCACAAGATTTGTTGCCTCAGTATGTGTAAGCATTACATTTGGGGTGCAGCCCACCTATGATTCCAAGATGTTCTCCTGGCTGGAAGATGTGTCTCCTGCAGCCTTGCATAAGAGCCAAGGATATGACCGAGCAAAAGAAGTAGTGATGTAATATTGCTGCTGCTCAAGGAGCGTTTAAAGAGGCAATTCTGTCTTTTGCACTACGGTTAGCAGTCCACCTGGTCTGTAATACATGGGAAGGCTCTCCCAAAACGTTTCCAGATACCGGCATTGTAAGCCCACGCGAGTAAGGATAAGAATATGCCCAAGTAAGGGCCTCACGTATGCATAATCTGCCCGGTCAAATCAGGCACCAAGTACCTAGTGCTCAAAGTCATGGCCCTGGAGTATGCGTCAGGGCTATGGTATAAGAGACATTCTTCCCAATTTTGGCAGTATACGTTGCTTTGATGCGATTTGCGACCAATTTGCTTCTCCCTTGCAACTCCGCAACAGAGTCTTGCATGGGCCTGGAAGCAGCTCATTGAAGTCAAACAGATTTCGGCTGAAACTCCAAGCACATCCTCGTTGCCACCTGAAGAAGCTTGGCACCCATCTGATTCTTGATTGAACAGAATTTTCGCTTCGTGTGCAACAACAATGCAGCAGCTTCATGTGGAGCCACCCCGAACTTGCAGCCCTGCGTGCCATGTGCAACTAGAAATGCCTCTTTGGGCAGGATTTAGTCGCTGCAATGCTGAGCGCGGATATAGTGCCGCCAAATGACTGGGCGCTGATTGCCAAAGCACATCAGCCATGGCACCTGTATGGCGGGGGGCTCTCTGGATTCAGGGAGCAGCCATCATCTGGCGGTCTCTTGGCTGCTCGCTGGATCGAGAGAGCCTCCTGCCGTGAGGCAGTGTCTGAATGCTGTAAGACATGGAGCCAACAGTTGCCTGTGCAAGCTAGCCCTTCAGCTGTGCCGCTGCGCTTGCTGCGATTCAAGCTTGACGCAGCGATGATAGCAATGCTGCGCGTCTGCACAGGCCTGTCTGTGAAGTATGGGGCGTTAACCTTGGCAGGCCAACGCCAGTGGTGAGCCCTTATCAGTAAGCAGTTATCAGAACGCAAGGCTGCCACTACCTGCGTCATGCTGACGAGCAGCAAGAGATGCAGGCTTACGTCAAACCTGAAGGTGTGCACACCTCAAGTCCTACCGTGGGACAGAAGTCGAGACCCTCGTCGCAGCTATCTTCCGAGCATCGAAGAGCACTGCAAGTCCCTACATAGCTCTCAATGGGCCTGTACCAGGCATGTGCCGCAATTTCCTCAGCGGGACACGCCTCAACGGGACATGCCGTGAGGATTGAGTGTTAGCAGAATCGCTCAAAACAGGGGCGCGGTCTGCAGACGCACGCTGTCGAGCATGGCACAGAGCTGCGGCAGGACGGCCTGGAAGCGCGGGCGCTCAGAGGGGTCAGTGGCCCAGCACTGCCCCAGAATGGCCCTGTAGCTGGCTGGCATGTCGTCTGGCACTGGCGGTTTCTGACCCGAGAACACCTGGAACAGCACCTGCAGCCGCAATATGCCTTGTTGACTGAGCTGGGTTTCTAGGGGCTTATCTCAGCCATCTCAGGCAGGCTTTCACACACTGCATTGCTGTTGCCTCCCTCTATGCACAGATTACCCGTGAGGGCCTATTGAGGCCCCAGTCAGGGCAACTTCATGCCAGAAATATGGAAATGTCAGACGCTGAAGCGTATGTGCTAGTGCATCTGGCTAAAGGTTCAAGGAACCAGGAAGGCTGCCAACCTGGTGGGAGTTGATGCCGCTGTACACAATCTCGCCAGTCCACAGCTCCAGCATGAGCATGGCAAAGCTGTACACGTCTGCCGGCATCGCCATTGCCCCCTTCTGCAGCACCTCTGGCGCCATGTACGCCACGGTGCCTGTGCAGGGCACTGCCTCCTCATGCAGGCCTTTTCTAGCGTGCTGGCTCATTAGCACTGGTTGACTGAGCCGCACCCCTCTTCTCATGTGCCTTGCATGGCATTGCAGGTGGTGAGGCGACCCAGGAAGACAATCTTAGAACACGACAGCTCACCATGTGTGTTGGTGGAGATATGGGTGGCGTTGGTCTCCAGCACCCTTGACAGCCCAAAGTCTGCTATCTGCATGCAGCAGAAGCAGCAGTGAGAGCCACATTCAACTCACCCAGCCACGCAAGCCCTCCACTATACAGCAGTGTGTCATGCATGAGCATCAGCCTGCAGCTGGGTACAAAACCCTTTCTGAGGGCAGACGCTCAAGCTGATCCCGGCAACATGGCTTCAGAGAGGTAGCGTGGGAAGGACACCTTGCAGGCAAAGCCTCGGGGATCAGCTTTGGTGGGCGCGCAGCTCTTCAGCAGCACGTTGCCTCCTTTAAGGTCGCTGTGCAGCAGGCCGATGGAGTGCAGATAGCTCATCCCTGCTGCAATGTCAATCAGACACAGCAGGATGGACAGCTGCGCAGCAGGGAGATTGGTCATATATGCCTCATTACCAGGTAGCTGGCTTACCACACAACAGCACCAGCTAGGCACATGAAGATTGCAATCCTAAGCAGGTTTTCCCTTTGCCAACATTTTTCAGCATTGCATAAACGGAAGCTGTGAGTTGCGCTCCAAGGTGTTGCAAAGTGTGCTCCCGCTTACTGGTATGTCTGCACCATGTGCCGCTGAAGATTCTGATTGAGTCAGAAATTGCAAGTTTTGTAACGGTAGTCATGACCGTGCCCTCACCAGGTCTCCTTTGAGCTTCCCGCTAGTGACAGTCTGGTCCAGGGTCCCAAGATCTGCAAACTCCATGAGCAGCAGCGTCTCCACCGTGGCTTCGGCATCCTCCATGCAGAACAGCTCGGGATTGCGCGTGTTATCGCTGCCCTTGGTTGCCTGTGCGCTGGTGGTTGTGGAGGTGATATCAGGTGCGCGTGGCGAGGGTGGGACCCCTGGTGAGGGGGGCCTAGCAGGCGGCAGCTGCCCAGAGCCGCCCCTGTCGAGCCCACGCAACTCCCCTGCATCACCCGCTCCAATGTAAGGCCAACCATGGGACACGCGCAGGGCTTTCGCGATCTGCTGCCGGTTGTCACATATCGGACCTCTGGACATAAGACATGTTAAAGGGAATTCTGGGGAGGGAACAGTCCAACAATGAGTAGCGGCTGGGCCCCTACTACGGCTATCCCATGTTCTGCTGCGCATGGTTGGCGACCATGTGGCACCTCATACCAGAAAGCAAGCAGGGTTGAACGCCGAGGGAGTGCTACAACGCAGCTATAACCCCAACACAGCGCAGAGCACGGCACTCTGTCCAACAAACAGCTTAAGGTCTGCCAGTCAGCGCACAGTAAGAAAAGAGTGCATTTCAGTGAGACAGCTCCTCAGCATGCTGCATACCTGATTTGGCAGGCTGCTTCAGGGATCCCCGAGCCCTGCTCTCGGCCAGATTCAGGGAGAGCTGCTGCGTCAGTTTTGTCAGCGGCACCTCCCGCCCGTCGAAGGAAAGGTTACCAGACAGTGCTCTCTGCACGGTCGCAGCAAACGGGGAGGAGATCTGCGGCTGTGGCAGATTATGAGGAGTGACATAGCTAGAGTCCGAGCCCTGCACGCAACTTGAATCAATTAGTTCTCTTGTGAGAGATTGTCATGAGGCACCTCATGCTGTCTGATGAAGAGCCGAGCCAACAATTGCACTGGGCAGAAGGAAAAGCGAGACGTTCAAAGACATGCCAAAAGGCATAAACACTACAGTCACTGCAGGTGCATCACTTCTAGCCTGCACCTGGTAGACGTAGAAATGCCAACTCAAAGCTTCAGAGGCATGACACCTGAAGAAAGTTCATTTGCTCAGGATCTATTCCTGAGGCTCCCCTGCTGGGAGGCCTGGGAGGGGTCCTCCTGGCTTGAGCGGCTACAGCTTCCGCAGCAGCTGACGCTCCAGCTGACACGCTGGCAGCTGCAGCTACTGCTGAAGCCTGGGCTGCCCAGGAGGGGTCCCTGGGCACACAGGGCACCTCTCAAGTCAAAGCATACTGGTTGCAAGTTTGCATCCCCAAAATTGCTGGAAGGGATGAAAAAGTAGATAGGCTTCACAGCACACCTGCTTACACTGCAGCGAGTGACTTTGCGTGCAGTACAAGGCAATGGTAGGTGTACTGAGGCACCCTCGGCCGCCAGCCTACTTGAGAGCCCTACCTGGTGACAGCGCGGCGCCCATGTTTGGGCAGCTCGCAGAGGGTTCTTATCTTCAGGGAGCGAATGAAGGCCTCGTCGTCCTGCTCGTCCACGTCCCCCGCCAGCGATGTGTCCTTGAGCACGGTGTGGATCTTGTACGTCACAATCTGCGAAAGCGTCTCAGGCGTCATGCTATCCCAACAAGGCCCGGCACCATGCCAGCATAGATCTAAATGCAGCATGCCGGCTAACACCCAACATGCGCAGCTGTAACCAGTAGAGAAGCGGTTTTCATGTCCAATGCCACACGTACGCACTTGCTCTGGACAATGGGATCTGCTAATATATCCTTCAGTAGGTCTCACCACGTTGGGGTGCTGCACATGCGCGCAGACGACAGACTCATGTAGGGCATTCAACTTTGCCGTCCTGCTGCCCTCATGGCACAGCACCTTCACTGCAACAGTCCCGCCACGCCAGCTACCTGCAGTCACAGTCCCACCTGGTGAAAGCATGCACAGCGCGTGCACCAAGACCTGACTTTGCTGCTGCGCTCAGTTGAAGGAACGCGCCACATTGGCTGCGTCAGAGGGCATGTACGCCACACACGTGAGCACCCCATTGGTTCATAAGAGCACTATCCCCTCCTGGTGCACATCTGCAAATGCAAGTTCTATGCTGAGCGAGAAGGATCAGTGCTTCAGCAGCAAAGTACCTTTGTAGACGCGGCCAAAGGAGCCCTGGCCAATGAAGCCTTCCAGCTCAAGGCCGCCGAACTCGGAACTTCGCTGCTGCAGCAGCTCCGGCAGAATGAAGAGGGACGACTCGAGCCTCATCAGGCGGCTGGCGTGACCCGACATCCTCTGTGTGGAATTGGTCCCCCGAGATCCCTGCACCATGGTGTGGTTAAGTCATAACATCTGCTTATGCGTATAAAGTACTCAGCAGGCACTGAGAGGCCTGCTCTCAGGTCTTGGCAAATGCAAAAGGTGGTCAAGTCATCAGCAAGCAAGGACAGCAGGCTTGCAGGGCCTTGACAATATGTTGAGCAGAAGCATCTTCGAGTATGATGCATAATCTGGGTGTGACGCAAATTTCTGGGCGCATGTAAGTGTTGCGTCAGAGTGGAACCACACCTGCGTGCTGCTGTGACTGGTGTTATCGTCCCTGCGAGCAAGATGAATTTCTTCAGCCCCGTGTCAAGCAAAAGGTGTGGCATGAGGGGATTGCTGAGTAGCACCATACCAGGGAGATGGGTCACCCAGCGCTCATGTGCAGGCTGTGAGCAGTTGTAGTGCTGTGCCTGCTAGCATCACAAGTCATGCTGGCCCACTTCACGACCGTCACACATATTGAAGGCTTCCAGCCCATGCGCAAAGGCAGGCTGCCATCTAATGTCCAGATGGAAGTCAGGAACGTGAGCAGCGCTGGCTCACCCTGGCTGCGCCTCAGGCACAGTGTACTCCACCAGCCCAATCCCCTTCCTAAACACCTTCCCCTTGTGGGCTAGCAGCAGCTGCTGGATCTCCACATGCTCCCCGATCAGCGCATCCTGTGATACACGTGCAACACCGTTAGTGACATGTCCTCTCTCATAAGTGTTTGTTGCTTGAGCAGCCCAATATGGATGCAACCTATCCAGAAAATCTCTTTGCGGTCTCTTTAGCACTGGCATGGTACATACCGCCCAATGTGAGCCCTGTGGCCGCATTGATTGCTGCACATAAATGCATGGCTTGCATCTGCTTAGGGCTAGCTCTTGGGGAGGTCACCTCTAGAGGAGTGCGCTGGAACCTGTCCACTGGGTTTGGACTGCAATCGTTATCGAGGAGCCACGTCGCTGCTGCCAGCTGCCCCTCAGCTGCTGCCAGATGCCTGCACAAAGCAAAATCCTTGCAAGTGGGCTTAGTCTCAATGGATGCCACTCCAGTCGCTGCTCTCTCTTGGCATGCTGTCAATTACTGGCCATCCTGTGTTGGAGGGATATGTATGGCACGGGCTGGGGACTTACAGGGGAGTCCGCTTGTCGTAGTCACTGCACGAAGGGTCTGACACCTGCAAGAGCACATATACATCGCCTTGAGGCTGGTGGCTGTAGCCGTGGGTCCCTGCTGTGCATGATAGATCTGTTGCTTTGGTCGCAGCTGGCAGCTGTGGATGGCATGCTGCAATGTGATGATTCTCGCAGGTGCGCGTGGGTGCTCACCTTTATTCCATGCTCTCTGCAGAGCACTTGCATGCGCTTGATATCGCCTGTGGAGGCGAAGTGCAGGATCTCGGTGATGGCATGCCGACGATCCCCTTCGGCCATGGCTTCAATTGCGGTCGCGTTTGCGGCGAGCGCTTTGTACGCTCTGCCGCCGTGCTTGTGCAGCAGCTTCTGCACATCTGTATGGCCACCAATAACGGCATCCTGCAGTACAGGCGCAACACTCAAAGCCCACCCCCAACATTCCACGTCTGCTTCCCCATCTTTTTTCAATTCATTTACCTACCTCCGTCAAGACAGTCCTGTTGCAAGGTAGCTATATGGGACTGACGCTACACATGAGCAAAGGAGCTGACAGCAGCATGCTGGAAAAGTAAACCTGCCATGCATAAGACTACAGCGTGAGCTAGTGCATCTCACGTCCAGAGGTGTCCGCGAGAAGCGGTCTACAGGGTTGGCAGTGCAATTGGATTTTAGAAGCCACTCCACTGCCGCCAGCTGTCCTTCGGCTGCAGCCAGATGCCTGCACAGACAAGTACAGTGTCATTCTCACTGCTTCAATTGCACCTCAGAGACATCACGATCCCTCTGCACAATGGCGTAGTGACGAAGTGTCGGGCAGGCAGTGGAAGAAAGTCTCACAGAGGAGTGCGCTTGTCGTAGTCACAGCAGGACGGGTCTGAGACCTGCAGATGCACCGCGTCTCAGCATCACTCCTGCGGTGCCTTGCAGTGTCTTGGCTGCAGGCTCATAGAGGCCGCACAGGCCCTTATTTATTCACAAATGTGGGGTGCAGCAGCTGACAATGTGTCATGTGTCAAGCAGAGGTCATGCATGCTCTCACATAATATCAGGGTTGCAGTGGCTCACGCTAAAGCACTTGGCACAGGCCATGCACATGTGTCGAGAATGAGAGGATGCAGGAGCTCACGCTGATGTCGTGCACCAAGCACAGGCCGTGCATGCGCTTGATGTCGCCGATGGACGCGAAGAAGAGCACTTCGGTGATAGCGTGGCGGCGGTCGCCCTCTCGTAGCTCTTCTTGCGCGCTGGCATTTATTGCCAGCTCCCTGAACTGCTTGCCGTCATGCTTCCGTAGAAATTCCTTCACCTGCTTGTGCCTCCCCTTCTCTGCATCCTGCCATAGAGTGACACACAGTCAATGCTCATGTCACAGAGATGTCAGATCTTCAAACACTCTCCATCCGAGCCCCTCGACGACATAGCGGGAGTGCCCTAATCACGAGATTCTCTTGCAGGGCGTGATGGTGCTTGTCATGCCCTGAGACATGACATGCATTACTGCAGAGACGGAGGCATGGGAAGGGCATGTGCAGTCCAACACGTCATGTGCTGCCAGGCTTCTGAAATGCGCCTCTAGCCATGCTGCGATGTGGGCTTCTCAGACGGCCTGTCGGCTTCGAACGTTGCATCAGAGGTGGCAACTCACATCCACAGGAGTGCGGGAGAACCGATCCACAGGATTGGGGTCACAGTTCTGGGAGATCAGCCACTCCACCGCCGCGAGCTGACCCTCAGCAGCTGCGAGGTGCCTGCAGATGTGACTGCCTCATCAGCAGATGCAGCAGTGTTAGAGGAGGCTGGCAACATACTTTCAGCCTTACACAAGGCCCACACAACTCTCGTGCATGGTGGTGAGCTGGAGTGCTTGCCAGGACACCAAAACCATACTTTTCGCTGTTTGCAAGCTCTCCTACATATTCTGTGTCGTGCGTGAGCTGTACATCGGTATGAGAACTCACAGTGGCGTCCGCTTATCGTAGTCGCAGCATGTCGGGTCAGAAACCTGCGCACAATGATATGGCTATGACCCCATTTCAAGCCCCCAAGAAGGAGTCTGCCACCGCTTAGGAAGTCATGATGATGAGTATCAGGGATAGCGGAACCAAAAGTGCTAAAGGGAAGTCTGTTAGAAAGGGTCCTGCTGCATTCACATGGAAGGTGCACATGGGTGTGGTGTGCTTACGGTGATATCATTCTCTTCCGCCAGTGCGCTCAGGCTTTCCACGTCGCCGATCGACGCAAAATGCAGTATTTCCATCACTGCATGCCGTCGGCTCCGTTCTTGCGCCTTCTGGTCCGCGGTGCTTTGTGAGGCTAGCCCCATCAGTTCACGTTGACTTGCCAGGAGCCGCCATCGCTGCAGGCTTTCACATCGGGTGGTGCCGTGCTTGTCTGTGCCTAATGTGCCTATAGGGTGATGCTAAGAGGACGAGCTCCATTGGAGCACCCACGCAGGCCCTAGGGCCTCTTGGTGGCAAATCCAACCTCAAGCCCTAGAAGTACTGAAACTTCACCCGTCACCGGAGCCTGCCTTGCAGTACATTGGGTTACTCATGATGGGTGTCTTGGAGCATCCATTTCACACCTCTGTGAGGATGGAATGACCACATACAGCCGATGCGAATGGCGGGGATAGCCTTCGTCATGGGTACTTCTGACTCATGAATCTCCTCCGACACTCACATGCCTGGCAGCCCCGGGCACGGTCAGGGAGAGCTCGTCAAAGGGTACCAGTGTATTCGTGCACAATATAGAGATTTGATTTGAGCCATGATTGCCTGTCGGGACAGGCCCAAGGTCATGTCGGTCGGGGAGCAGATTTCCGGAACCTCGTCCTGCCGCTAGAGTTGGCTTCACGAGCGAACAACAGACGTTTCTATCGGTGTAAAAACCATCGTTTGCGCATTTATACAGCCATCGCTTGCAGTGCACAGCGTCTTTGCATTTTGTCCGGTATCCTTACGCCTAAGCCCAGAGATTCTTGCCTGCCTAGAATCTTGCCCATCGCCGCCTGACGACAGGTGGCGTCCAAGCCACACACCCGAGGGTTTCCTAGCCTTCCTAAAACCCTCCGTCCCAAATCGACGCTTCTCGAAAACAGCTTGCACAGAGAGAGCAGCCCAAAAGTCACCGCCGCCAAGCTCACTTTGACCGAGCTTCACCAGTGGTCTCACCTGCTGCTCTCACAGTCACGTCAGTGCTCCCAGAGGCCCGCCAGCAAAAAGAAGGTGCGCGCAGGGGCACACACAAAGGGCGCCCCTCACACTTTTTGCCGGCTTTGCAGCCACTTTGGTGCTCAAACAGCTCTACTTGAGATTTTGCACTGGGCAAATGCAAGAAGATATTGGCCTTGCCTGTGGCCGGTATTTGTTGCTTGTGAAGTGTCCCTGCTGCCATATTCACCGTCTTGTCGGATGCGACGCAAGTCTCGCCTTTGAAGCATCCTAGGTGTATGCTTCGGTCTAGAACGCCTGAGTAATCTGCAGAATGTGCCAACCAGCTGACAAGAAGTCGATTTAGGACCAACGCACTGCTGTGACGCACTGCAGGTTTCCACTCCGTCAAGCGCCCGCTCAGATGCTCAGAGTCCGCTCGCTGAGACGATTAGCTACCGGGGATTCAGGCATCTTGCCCGCTGTAGATAGTCTACCCATAGCTCAGTCCCAGTCCTCGAAGCCCCGAATCCCGCTTGTTCCTGTTGCCCTGTTCTTTCTGTGCGGCTTGGTGGCAGCCAGAGTCTTCCCAGAGAGCAGCATTATCAGCGGAGAGGCTGGGTCGGGCCCGGGCATCATCCTCCCCCAGCTCCAGCAGCCTGAGGTGTCACTGCCGGGTTCCATCGTAAGCCCTAGCCCAGCCAATTTGACGGGCCTGGGCCTGCGCTGCCAGACGTGGTGCCTCACTCGCGACATCTATGTCACCAGGAGTGAGGTAGCCCACTGCCAGCGGCAGTGCATAGTGCACCCTGAGGTTATGGACTGGATCCCCGCTCTGGAAGCCTCTGCGGCAGCGCCTACCGGCATCAGCGACCGCCAGCTCATCTTTGCCGCTTGGTACGCTGAGGGAGAGAGGGGTTCAGAGGTGAGCTTTTCAAACATCCCTGCATGCTGCATTCCCTTTGAGACTGGCATACCCAGGCGCTTCTCAAATGGCAGAACACAACCTGACACGGCCTTCATTGCCATGCATTGTGGTACCCAGCATGGTCCATGCTTCAGACATGCATGAGCATCTGCTGTTAAGTGCTTCACGACATGCACTGCTCACAGGTATCGCATCTTTTTCGGGAGTAGAGTGCAGCCCTGATGCAGCAGAACACAGCCTCAATTGGTAGTCTTTTCATCATTTGCATTTGTCATGGTTCTGTTTCTGCACAGCGCTTGCTACCCTGCCTTTCCCATGACGGGAACACCCAGACCATGAGTGCAGTATGCTAATGAAGTACCCCCCCAGCTAGTGTCAGATTACAATCCAGGAACAGGAGCCATGTGTTAAAACCGGCAGAGCGTCTACGGACATGGGTGGTAGGGCATGGAGGTGCTAACGACATGAGCTTATGCTGCAGGGCCACGACAGCCACCAGCTGGCCAAGCCGGACACCAGCTTCATATCTGCGCTGCGCAAGTCCCACCCGGGGTGCAGCGTGGCAGTGCTGACTGATCAGGTGACTCAGATCGAGCTCCCCCAGGGCGTGCGCCTGTTCCGGCACACCATCGACCGCTCCAAGCTCGGCCGCAACGCCTACGCCAACTACTACCAGTACCTGGCTCAGGTGTGCACAGCTGTCCGCCGTGTGTCAGCATGCACTCAGTTGTACTGCTTGACCTGCAGGATAGCGTCTGCTATCCTGGTGCATCTGCAGTGACCTGCATGACATGGCATCAGGCGCAAGTGCAGAGGCTGCAGAACAATAGATTCATCGTGTTCATCATACATGGAGCATCACAATGCAGACTGTCTTTATTGCTAGCGCTGAATTGACGTTCACGGGTTGTGCAGATCGCCTTTATGCAGACGCTAATGGCAGAGGGCGTGGCAGACAAGAAGGACATCGTCTTCCTGGACATGGATGTGCTTGTTGTGGACTCCCTAGCAGAGGTGAGCAGTCGCAGCCACTACCACATGCTTATGCTTATGCGTGTCCCTGACTTATGCTGGCCATGCATGGCAGCAGCCAGTACATTAATGCCATTCTCAGAGCAGTGCAGAGCTCATAGGGCCACATGGTGTGAGAATGGCGTCCTTATTGTACTGCTGCCCCGGCAGATCTTTGCGAATGGACCTCCCTTTGACTACGGCGTGACGCTCTCCGATGCTGTGGACATGCCGGTCAACCTGGGCATGCAGTTCGTGCCGCGCGGCCGGTACCTGAACGCAATTGGATTCCTCCACGATGTCATTGCCATCTACCCCTTCAATGAGACCTTCATTGCAGGGCAGGCAAGTCATCCTGCTGCACTTGTGTGAGGCTGTCATGTCTCTTTCGAGTCCAGAAGGTTCCCACCTATCTGTCAAGCAGTAATGCCCTGACGTGCAGGTTGGCTCTTAGGTTCGTGCATGCTACCCGCGCCTGTTTCAGGAAGAGCGACTACATAGTCTGAGCACCTGCTATGACTTGCCTCACTTATGAAAATGCAGCTGCTGCCTTCTCAGCCTCAAAAGTGAATGCTTGACTTGTGCAGGTGGCTCTGTCAAACTTGGTGGACATCAACAACAAGGCCGGGGAGGTGCTGTCGCGCGTCAACGCCAGCGTCATCGAGGGGCGCAGCTGCAAGCTGGTGGCGGGCCGCCACAACGTCTGCTTCTTCCCCTGCATGCGCTACAACTACTGCCACACCGACCAGAGCTGCTGCACAGACGCCAAGAGGCTTCCTGTCTCCCTCACCACCCTCGACGAGCTCATGTCTGCCCGCGTGAAGGTACAGTCTATCATCCAAGGTGCCTGCTGCCAGCTGTGATGCTTCCGTCCATGTTCTGCATCGCTTGAGGACTGCTTGCTGTCTCATCAGACTCTTCAGAGGTCCTGCCATGATCAGTGCTCACACCACCTGCCTGGGCCTGCGCGTGATGGCGTCAGCAATGTGCATGCCCAGAGAGGTTGAGGCGCTTGGCTGAAGCTTGCGCATGTGTGCAGGTGCTGCACTTCGTAGGGCACCGCAAGAAGACGCTGCAGCTGGTGCACAAGGCCTACATGCAGGGCGGCCTGCAGGGCATGTACCAGATGCTGTCCATGCTGCCCCACTCCGAGCGGGACTATGCTGAGCTGGACATTCCCGCCCTGGAGCAGTACCTCCTGCCAGAGATCTCACCAACAGTCTGAAGAGGACAGCGTGCCGGGAAAGGGCCATGCAAGGGCCTGTAGTGCAGAGAACGAGTTCCATGTAGTCAGAGAGAGGCCTCCTGAGAGGCTGCTGCTTTACGCCATGCAAGATGTGGGGTCAGCAGTAGGAGACACTTAGTTGCTCAGCGGGCAAAGTTCTTTGCCACCATGTCTCATGTAGGGGACAAGTATGCCAGGCATAGTCACTCCAAGAACTGCGCTGCGTTTGCTGCTTCTCATTTGTGTGTACACCAGGTCGGAAGGAGGAGCCAACTGGGGAAGATTCTGATTTCCCCGCGCTGGCGCTGCTCCCACGTTTCCGGGCATGATTGCAGCGTCCGCAAGTTGGAGCCACACACGTTGCTGTCTGTCGTCTTGTTTGATGAGGTGTTAGGGCGTGACCGTACTGCTGTGCGCCACGGTGCAGATTCATGGCCGGGCCCTCCATGCCCCAGGCCTGCCCTTAGCTCGCTGCTGTGGGCAGCGAGCCATGCTGCTGGCGCGGCAGAACATGAGCCCACACTGGAGTTTCGCGCGTGGCCTGAAGCCAGCCCTACACTTGAGAAGAGAGGGCGCAACCATTGATTCCACCAGTAGACGAGAACTGCGCAGTTTGCTGCATGACAGAGCCAGAGAGCTGACAAGGCCCTATGAGCCCTCATGGCATTGTGCCATGTGTGGCAGGCCAACAAAACCCCCAACATTGGGGCGTCTTTGAGCAGCAGCAGCTAGGTGAGACGCACTGTGAAGTCATGTATCCAGGCATCATCCTGTATTATCGAGGCGGCGTCTATGCTAAAGCCCAGGAGCAAGCCCAGGCACTAGCGCTCTGTACACAAACAAATGATTGCAGCACAACAGAATGTAGTTACCCCGGGAATGAGCTTTCACCGACAGACTGGACAAGTGGGGGATGATTCAGGCAGTGCTTGCATTCAGAGCTGTTGAAGGAGTACAGTAGGAGATGTGCTTGGCACAAACCATGTAGGCTGCATAGTTTGATCATGATGGTAGGACTAAACACTACTGGTACCATGACATGATCAGACATTGCCAGCTAAGGAGTTTCCCTCTAGGTGGGTTTTATCTTGTTGTTTTTATCTGTAGACGCCGCAGTAGGAGGCTGAGTATACGTTTAGTTGATTCTGTAGCTGCTGCAGTAGCTTGCCAGTGCATTGTTGTGCCAAAGGGTGTGAAGGTAGATTTTGGACATACACATGTAACAGCCTTGCTCTGTCCAACTGTATCCTGACATTATCGGATCTGTGTTGATGCCAGAGATTATGCAGCTTGCAATACAGTGAAGCACTGCCAGGAATAGCTGTGGCAGGGCCTCATCGTTGTGCACAGCACCTTGTGCACACACAGCAATCCTCTCACCAAGCACCGCGCATCCAGAGCTGTACTTGAACGAAGCGCAAGCTACGAGTTCAAAGCACAGTGCCCATTACCCTCCGATGGTGCAGAGGGACAAAGCTTGCCATACTTGATTTCGGATGGGCAGGCCATGATGCCCAGCAAGCCGTCCTCCGACACCAGCGCCCCAATTTTTAGTTTGACGGTACTGGCACTGCCGGAACAAAGAATACCCATCTGATTGTACACAGCAGATCAGCTTATCGCGATGGGGCAGCGCAAGAAGAGGGTAAGCTTAATCTTTAGAGCGCCGTTCGCAGTTGGTCTCTATGTTGTGCTGGCACCAGGGCTGTGAAGCTCAGCTGTATTGTGCAGGGACAAGCAGGAAACGCAGTACAGTACATCACGAGGAATCAAGCCCTGAAAAAGCTGCAGCTCAGGCTTTCGGAGTTCAGGTGCAGCCCTGCTCAATACCTTGGCAGCTCTTGCTTTTCGCGGCAGCCTGAATGCATATTGGATATAAATGGCTTTGTGATTGTTTCGCAGGCGGCTATGCATTCTCAAGGGCATACATCCACGAGAGCCGAAAAAGAAGACACAGGGACAGAACAAGACTTACTATCACATCAAAGATATTAACTTCCTGGCTCACGAGCCCCTACTCAACAAGCTCAGGTCTGCTCACGTTCATCAGACTACCATCTTGTGACCTGAGCAGATTGTCCATGAGCCGCACACCTGCCGGTAGGGCTCAGTGTCTTGCCATGCTTGTTTATCAGTGCAAGCTGTGCAGGGATGCGCATGCCTTCGAGAGGAAGATCAAGAGGGCCCGCGCAAAGAAGAACAAGGATCTGGCAGAGCGCCTGCAGGCCATGCGGCCCTCATACCGCTTAGACCACCTTGTCAAAGAGAGGTGCGGCCTCAGCCTTGCGGGCCTGCATCTGTTATGCCTTTACAGAAGCCTGGCACCCAGCTAATAGATGCAGCTTATTGGAGGCTTTCCTAAAGGCTCAAACCAGGCTATTATGCTTACCCTGCACGCTCAGCAATGACTTATAGCAAGATGTGCTGAACATGATGCAGGTATCCATCATTTGTTGATGCGGTGAGGGACCTGGATGACCCTCTGACAATGGTACACCTGTTTGCAACGCTCCCGGCGGAGAAGTTGCATGGGATCCCATCAAAGATTGTCCACACCTCCCGGAGACTTGCCTTGGAATGGCAGGTGAGCCGCCCCACCCATCCCATATGAAGATGGCACTGGCAGTATGGGACAGCATCCTTTGAGCTCGATAGCAAATATGCATGATGGCCTGGCGTGAGGGGCTCGCTCAGTATCACTGTGCGCGGAGCAGCCTTCCCAGCAGTCTTCCCAGACTGGGACGATGCTGGGAAATCGAAGCATGTGCCTGAACAGGAAGTTGGTACCGCTGCGCAGGCATGGGTGGTGCGCACGAACGCCCTGCGGCGCACCTTTGTCTCGGTGAAGGGCTTCTACTTCCAGGCTGAGGTCGTTGGCCAGCCTGTGACCTGGCTGGTGCCGCACGCCCTCTCACAGGTGCTCCTGACTCACCTGCGTCCCTGCTGACTGCTGGGTGTACGGCAACCATCACCTTCATGTGAATGTGATCCATGGCCTAGGCTGAGTAGGCTAGTAGGCAGAGGCTTGGATATCCTGACTTGCTGTCTGTCTTGTGCAGGTGCTGCCGACAGATGTGGACTACAGAGTGATGCTGACCTTCCTGGAGTTCTACCAGACGCTGCTGCAGTTTGTCAACTTCAAGCTGTACAACACGCTGGGTGTGCGCTATCCGCCAGTGGTAGATTCAAGGCTGGACAAAGCTGCTGCAGGCCTGGCCTCCATCATGCAGGTGTGCTGTCACACCATCCTACCTAGCAGCTCCCAGCCCAGCACGGAGGGCGTGGAATGTCACCCAGCTCTTTTCTGGGTGTATCAACGCAATCACATCCCAAAGGGGCCACAGACGACTTTGGACAACGTCTGTAATACCGGAGGGCTCCAGTAAAGGCAGCACACTGGATGCAAGCTGGACAGCGCCCGGGTCAAAGCTTGGCTTTCACAGAGGCTTCTTTCTGCAGGACCTGGCAAAGGGAGCGGCGTCTCAGCAGAAGCTCATAGATGCAGCAGCAGCCGTCGGCCGCCATGCAGAGCATGCCGAAGTCTCAGAGCGGCAGCTGAAGTCCCTGCCTGCGAAGCTGAAGCAGATCCAGGGCGAGGCAGACAGCGAAGCGCAGCCTGCCAATGGTGCTGCTGCAGCCGATGCTGAGCTGGCTGAGGATGAGGAGAACGAAGCAGCAGAAGACTTTGATGAGGAAGATGAGGAGCTGAGTGATGATGAGGAGCTTGGCAGCATCAGCTCTGGCGAGGAGAGTGACGACGACGGACTGGATGAGAAGGAGGCGGCAGATGGGGAAGAGGGTGCAGGTGCCCGGGCAGCTGGCGCAGACACACTGGATCCTATGGAAGCCAGCTCTCGTGGGGCACAAGATGTCGCAGGCAAGTCACTCCTGCTTGCCATTTGCATTGTCTGGGTTGGACGTTGCTTCACCACTCTGTGTCTGCCCAAGATTTAGCGTCAGCAAGTCAGAAGTCGGCAGTGTCAGCAAAGCATTCTATGACAATCAGCTGTAGGTCATAGCATACGCCTTGCGTTGCACACATTGCCGTGGCTGGGGCCACATTCTGCTCCTTTGTTCAGATCGGTACTGTTCAGATGTGCCCATATGACAATGAGGCTGGCTGCCTGCTCTGGTTCCAGACGGGCCTTGGGCACCTTTCATGGGTGTTCTTCTGCATGCCTCGCCGCACAGTACTGATGTCTGCACTTCCATATCCGCTGGGAGCGCTCTCAAAGGCGCTGTGACCCTTTGGACCCACAAAACAGCCTGCATCACGCATATACATGGCTTCAGTGCCCATTGCTATAAGTATGTGGCACAGTGCCTGCGCAGTAGCAGCCTGCATCTGACTGCTGCAAGCAGGAGCCCTGCATGAGAGAGATTGTGAGGCGTCTGCATTGCGCCAGGAGGGCAGCTGTTGCAAGGCACCTTGTGCAGTCCCTGCCCAACTTAGTCCATGAGCTCTGGCGCAGAAGTGCTCTGCCTGGCGCAGGTGAACGGGAGGTGCCACAGGACGCTGCAGCAGAGAATGGCGGGGTGTCCACGTCAGCGGCAGCAGGCGGGGCAGCTGCTGTAGATGCTAACGATGAGGCGTCCCTGTGTGGCGCGCTGTTCCGGGGCCTGGTGTTCTTCTTGGGGCGCGAGGTGCCGAGAGAGGCGCTGCTGCTGGTCATCAGGTGTGCAAATGCGCTCCAGATCTGCTTCGTGCAAATCTGCAGATCCACTGGTCATGAAGCTGGCTTGCATGTGCACTGCACACAATAATCAGGTAACATCACTTACTTTTGGCGTGTACAATATCTCAAGACCCAGAAACGCTCTGCTTCCTCTTAGCAGGATCAAATCTGTCTCAGCAGGGTGCTGTCATGGCATTTCTCACAATGCATGGCCAACCATGTGATGCTATCTGAGTCTGAGGGTCAGCCTGCTTTTGCGCAGGTCATTTGGAGGGACAGTGGGGTGGGATGGGGAAGGTTCCCCAATCCTGGAGTCAGATGAGAGCATCACACACCAGGCATGCTCTCGTCACCACAGCCTCAGGCTGGCCCCGCATGAACTGGTAGTCGATGAGCACCTCAATTCCGTCTGGCATTGGCTCGTCATGAATGCCTGGTGGCTGCGGTAGCTCAGGACTTGCTGCACATCCTGTTCCGCATTGGAAGGTTCTGGCTTGCACATGCATGTCACTGCTTGGCTCAGCAATGGGGTCGGCCTTGCAGGTGGTAGACAGGCCTACCCAGGGACACCTGTTCCTGTCCCGGCAGTACGTGCAGCCGCAGTGGGTGCTTGACAGCGCCAACTTCAGGGTCCTGGCCAACGCAGAGCTGTATGCCCCGGGGAAGCACCCCCCGCCGCACCTGTCGCCGTTTGTGAGCTACGATGAGGATGGCTACGTGCCAGAGTACGCCAAGGCCATGCTCAAGCTCCAGGTAGCGGCCCATTGCGTGCTCGTGCCTTCAACCATGTGCTTGCACTACTCTCCTTTGCTGCATGCTCTGCTGCACTTGTCACATTGTGTGAGGTATTGCATGCTGGCTGTCTCTGCATACGTCTGCAGGCCAGGATACTCTCAAGCTCATTATCAGTGGAACTGCACAGGTTTGCACTGCTCTATCTTGTGTGTTGTCAGACATGGGCACAGGGACATGCACTCATAAGTGTGAGTGTTGCAGGAGGTAGCAAATGCTGCAAGGAAGAGGGCTGCGGGGATGCTGGAGGCCAGCACGTTCATGGAGGTTGAGGCACCCCCGGAGGCAGCTACAGCGCTGTCTGCAGAGGATGCCGCTGCACAGGCAGAGCAGCAGTATGCAGCTGAGCTTCAGAAGGAGCTTATCGGAGGGGATAAAGCAGAAGAGATTGCTGCTGATGAGCAGCCTGAAGCGCCACAACAGACAGATAAGGTATGTGTGCTCACATGTACCAATCTTGGCTGGTCTTAGGAGACATGTGGACGTGGTCAAAGCAGAGCTGCACGATTGAGACTCCTACATCCGTCCCTGCAAAGCCTCTTGCCTTTGTGTGAGCCTCTCTTGCTCCCTACTGCAGAGGGCTTCCCTGCTCCGCCCTGGATCGTAAGAGTGAGGACAGACGGTTGCACAGGCTACAGGCTTGGACTTGGCGGCTGACTGGTTGCGCATGCCATGCAGGGCTCAAGGAAAAGGGAAGCTGCTGACACAGCAGAGGAAGGCCCAACAGAGGACGACATGGCAGCTACGATGCTGCCGCGGAAGCAGCGCAACCTGTATGCGTCCATACAGAAGCAGAACAAGGCCAAGCGCGCGCGCGTGCAGGAGCTCGAGCGTAGACGGGCTGCCCTGGCTGAGGACTGAGGACAGATAACATATCAGGCCTCTCATGGGCTCAATCAGCTGAGAAGATCTGACTGCGGTAGATAATGACACAATCGCTCCCATGTTGCGCCCAGAAGATCGTCATACATGACAGTTGACATGCCGGGCTGGTGCGGAGCAAACGGCACAGCTGCATGTTCTCGAGAAGCGGTTAGAGAGCTGTCAAGAGAGAGAGAGAAACTTTACATCTTTTCCAGCCACCTAGGGCTGATCAGATGCCTGACCCCCGTCAGGGACAGTGCCATAATATACTCCCAAGCATTCCTTGATAAACATTGCAACACCACGAATATCATCTTGCCACATAAACTGAATCATGGTAGCTGCATGCTCTCCAAACAGCCCTACATGCCTGTCACGAATAGCTTGAAGCCCTGGGCATTCAAATACAAATGTCAAATGCGCCCCTTAGGGCCTGTATGAAGCAATCAGTCTGCCGATCCACTTCAAATTAGGGCTTCCATAGTGGCGCCTTGAGTGTGAGACACCAGCACATGCTCTGCATGTCGAGCTGTACCAACACTTTGTGCAAGCTCATGAAGCCTCTTGCGTATCCGCTACGACCGGATCGCGTTCCAGTGGTTTGCGCAGCAATAAGTTTTGCGCACCGTGCGCTGCGCACGCAGCGCTGGTACATGTGCCTGCCATGTGCCATCATGTGCCCACCGTGGAGAAGGTTAACTCCTCTTCAACGCCAAAAGTCCAACCATTCAGCAGACTCCCTTGCGTCTTACATATCAATCACTCACTGACATCTGTTCTACGCGCCTTGGAAAGGTGCCAATTGCAGTTCTTAGATAGAGGGACAACAAGGCATGCACTGCAAGAGCTATGATGTAGTCTCATCTTGGTCAGGTCCTCTTGCTTGTATTGGAAAGGGTCCTCGGGCTAGACCGAGAGCAGCAGAGCAGGCCTGTATGCAGTCTAAATCGAGCGGAAAGGGCACCAGCCCGCCCACCGCTCGTGTCTGGGTGAATGCCACATGGTCGCCTGATGCACCGGCAAAGAAGCGACCAATGTCACTGAGCGCAGCAGAAAGAGGTGTGCTTTACGGCCTTGCCACCAGCATCACCTTACCCAACGACATCAGCACTGCCAAGACGTCCCTGACTGGATTGACCCTGACTCACTTCCTCCTTATCTGCCCCTTACCAACAAGTGTGCTATGCATTCCTCGATAGGATCATTCTGCACAGGTAACGCGCCGGTGTCAGACTACCAAGCAGAGGAGCAATATCAAGCCGAGCAGAGAGAGGCACAACTCTGTGATTCTGGCTTACCAGACACAGAAGTCTGTGATGTCCTTCACATTCCGCCAAGGGAGTCTGAGGTAGTCAGCGAAGCATGGTCCAGGGGGTAGGCTGCCACTGTCTGCAAGTGTGCACAGTACAGCTTATGCGGTACTGCAGATTACCCAGACCTATGCTGCTCTGCCATTCACTTTGCCATTTGCTAACCATTCACTGACTATTGCATATCACAATAGGTGGATATCTCAAAGCTTACGCCTGGCAACTGAGCTGAGTGGGTGACCTCTATTGCAAGATGCCGCACTGCAAATTCTCTGCTTTGACCAGCAATGGCTGCTGCATGAGAGAAAGTGTGCTTTGCAGGAGGTGGCTTTTGGGGTTACTGGTGTTGCAAAGCATGAGCTCCTTTGTGCTGGACAGCTACCAGGAGCTGCTGCGGAATCACCTGGTGGTGACGCTGTTCCTCACAATGCTCGTGGGAGCGGGCGGCAATGCAGGGAACCAGTCAGCCATCAAAGTCATCCGAGGCCTTGTAAGCCTTCCTCTGACACTGAAGTGGAATTATCTGCTTCTTGGAGTGGCCGTAATTTTAGACACACTAAGAGCCCTTTCACAGTAGGTGCTCTGTGAAAAGCTGGCGGACATGAACTGTGCTCAACAATGGCAATGTATGAATGCTCTCCGTGAAGGCGTGCTCAATATGCGAGTTTTCCATGCAGGCAACAGGAAGAATAAAGATGACCACTGCTGCCATCAAGCAGACAGTAGCGCAGCAGAGCCTTGTTGGGCTCCTTCTAGCATCTGGCTTGACAGGCGCGCCCTCCCTCCTAGTCTCTCTCTTACCCCTGTGTGAAACACTCCAATAAAGATGGTTGCAGCAGGTTATTCTCGCAGTTTCTTCTTTGCAAAGCCCGGCTGTCACATGTTTGCCTATCTCTGAATTGCTGCAGCCATGTCACGTCTAAGTTGTTGGAGATGAGTGCAGTGGCGGGCTTTGCGCGGGTGTACATCACGGATGGGAGCCTCATGGACTCAGTGGCGATCTCGGCGTCGCTGTTCTGCATAGTGATGAGCTCGGTGCTGACGGGGACTGCGCTGCCCTTTGGGCTGGCCATGATGGGCATCGACCCGGCAAATGCCGGCACCTCAGTGCAGGTGCCTGTTCGTGTCTGCTCTCAGTAAGACAAGCCTCTTCCCAGGCATTTGTACATTAGGGAGAGACGGCGAAGCTCCAGGGATGTTCATGGTTGGGTCCTGTCTGGGTGAAACTTGTTCACAGCATGCTGAGTAATCTTGCGCCTCTGGCTACTGCAGAGTTTAGGAATGCTTGTAGAAATATGCGAGGCAATTGAGGGAGTCTCAGTGAGCAGCTCTGCTCCATGCAGGTGCTGTGTGACATAGCAGGCTGCCTCATCACATGCCTTACCTGCAAGCTGATCCTGGAGCAGGCATCTGGGATCTTGCTAGCAGCCGGATGAGGAGCTCATCTCCCCTTATCTCACAGCTTGAATGTGCTTGCTTTAGTGTACAATATGCGTAGGAGAGCGGTTCTCCAAAACTCGCAGCACCACTGCAGCTGGCAGTCAGTTCCATGATAAATGACCTGGCAAATAGAGCACTGCAGTGCTGTTTGCGGCTGTATCAAGGCGTGTCCCATTCATTAGTGGGGAATCTGGGAGAGCGGAATTTCCAACGCGGCAAATGTGACATGCTAGCTCCGCCGTTCTCTCTATAAGTAGTCATTGGCCATGCAGACATATGAAGACATTGGTTTGGGTAAGGCGCGGAGGTCTGAAATGTGCTCTGAAGTGTGCATGGTTTTGTCCATGGATAATGCCGGTACACAGACCAATCCCTTACATTCTCTGCCAGAGTCAATAGCTTTGGCAACCTCTGATGCCCTTTGCCCTTCCTGTGGCATAAGTGTATCGCCCCGGGCATGCGCAATTTTGCCGCCTGACACGTCTGAGTGTGTTGCATGTTATCTCTGTCGCTCAGATAGTACTGGAGTGCTGTGAAGCTCAGACCTGAGCATGCCTCACTGCAGTCTCACATGACATTGCAACAGCTAGCTGTGGGCCTGGCCCCAGCTTGACACGCCAGTCCTCTGAAGCCTGCTTGTCACGTCATCTAAGCCACCAGAGCTGATGCTGTGGCTGACTCATACCTCCAGTTGGGCGGCAGCTTCTTGGACTTCTGCAGTCAGCATGGACTGCTGTCAACGCGATGCTCACATGATGTGCAATGAGTCTGGCTTGACCAATCATGCAGACAGCAGCACCTGCGCCTGACTGCCACACGCGTGCACTGCCACAATAACAATGTATGAGCTGCCTTGATCTGCAGCAACTGCTGCTGGGACCCATTGCCTCAGCTACCACAGACTGACATGTGCTGTGCCAATCCATCACACTACAGCTGTCACAGGGTGCTGAACACAGGTTACAGACCACAGACAAGGAAAGGAGAAGGAAGGCGCTGCGGCACCTTGTAGTAGCGCGCGAGCCTGTGAATGCGGCTCTCCACAAGAATCAGCCTGAACTTGCCGTCCTTGTCCTTGCGGAACAGCTCCAGGTGCTTGCGCATGGACACCGCCTTCTTGATGAGGTGGTACAGGTCCTCGGGGATCTCGGGCGCCAGGCCCAGGCCCTTCATGATGCGCAGGATCTTGGACCCTGTGATGGCGCCCACCTGCGCAGCGCAGCATGCCACGTCATTTGCCCGAACATGCAGGGCGCGAGAGAGAATCTCGCTAATGTGATGTCCAGGGAAGCGGGTGACCAGGTCCAGGAGATATGCAGCGCACAGCAGCTGTAGCAGGTGCATCCAGATGCAGTGGGCCTGGAAAAGGCCTGAAGTTGTGTATGTGCACATCTAATAATATGCGCAGCCGCTGAACGTGACATGCAAGGTTGAGGTCCAACACATTGACATGGACCTCCCATTTCTGCTCAGCTGGGCACTGTTTACCACTCTCCACAACCTTGTGATGCACATATCTTGTCGTACATGCTCAGGGAGAAGGCTGACCTGGGCAATTCCATGTGAGTCACGGAGAGTGACACCGATAGAAGAGGGTGTTGCTCCCTTCTTCGCTAGCTTGGTGATGTGGTCCTTCACCTGCGCAAGCACATGCAACAGAGTCACATCCTCCTCCACAGGTGTGGGTCAGGCCGGCAGCTCCACACGTGTTTCTTCGCCACACGATACCAGATCATATGCTGAACCTATCTGTATGTAGCTGCACTGCTGCAGGAAATCACCTCTGCCTCTGTTGTCTTCACCCATGATGCTGGTGACCGCTTGTATGGAAGGGACGATCTGCTGAGTCCCTTTCCCTTGCTGTGCATACGCCCCATGGTGGCGACTGTAGGTCTACACCACCAGTATCTGCACCGCGAACAGTCAATCAAAGCTTAGCTCCAGTCATAGCACAATGCAATAGCGTTCAGCTTGATGGCTGCCTCCAGACAGCTGCAGACGCCAGACACCGTGCAGTATACACCAGAGCGCAAAGCCTTACCGTGCGTGTTGGTCTGCAGGCGCCCCTCCAAATGCAGAGAAACCACTCAGCAAGGCCGCCGCAGGTAGCCTATGCAAGGAGACGCCTGATACGGCGTGGTAAGTATTCCACGTGGCAGTGACTAATCCTGGACTGAGGGAGAGGAGCCCGCGCAGATCAAGCTCTGCAAGCAAACGCAGCACTATTGAGTAAGCTGTTGGTACAAAAGGACAGGCGTATGCGGATAGCTCAAGCAGGATGATAAATGACGAGGATCTCGGTCGCTTTGTGGTGTGATCTCCCCTTCATGAAGCACCTCCTGCCTAAGATGCAAAGCTCAGATAATTGAATAACCAAGCAGAAATTGTGCATTCCTAGCTGCCATATCTCCAGCTCAGCGCGACGCTGTATATTGCATGGCAATCCGCTTTGATGCTGATCCTACTGACTGGAATGTACCCTGGCTACGACCACTATTCTTCTGCATCCAACACAACAGCTGTCTGGCAACGTAAACTGGACTAGTTGGACGCAAAGCCACCCCCTGTCAGCCCCAAGCTTATGCATGTGCTTTCTGCATGTGCAGAGCTGGACAGGACTTCTGATCATCGGGCTGGTCTTTGTGTACCACTACCTGGTGACAGACCCAAAGCTACAACGTCCCTGATCAGCCTGGCGCAGGGAGATGTCCTTCACAGGCGGCAGACTGAAGCTGAAGGGCGATGACACTGGGGTGAAGAAGAAGAAGAAGAGAAAGAGCAAAGCTGAGGATGAGAGCAAGGCTCTGCAGCTTGCTGAGGAAGCCACAGAGCAGGATGCCATGCCCAAGGTGTGCTCGCATGATACTCTATACGCGGCCCTTGCAACCTCTGTATACTTAGCATGCACAAAGCTGTGCCGTGTTATTCTGTTAGCCTGTCACAGTCTGCCTAACATATTGCCTTACAGCCATGCCATGCAATCAGTATATGATGGTGCTTGCAGCTGCGGCTTTAGGTTCTGAATGTGCTCTATTGCCAGGGATGTGTGCTGGGCATGAGAAGGTGCTGTCAAGATCGCTGAGATGGCGCTTGCGATGCAGGAAACGCGAGAGGGGTACATACTGGACGGGCAGCCAGACGACACAGACAGGAGGACCGCGGCTGAGAAGCGCTACGATGAGATGATGCTGAAGCGCGAGAAGGAGCGCGTTGCCAAGGCGGCCAGCAAGTCCCACCGTGAGAGGGTCAATGAGTTCAATGCGTACTTGCAAAACCTGAGCGAGCACCACGACATCCCCAAAGTGGGCCCAGGCTAGAGCAGGAGGGCAAACGCTTTTGCAAATGTGCACGTGTGCAGGCAACAGACCCTAAGGCTCTTGATGTCCTGCAGCTTACTGGCCAATGGTACAGTTGGTAACATGGGTCACACTCCTTCAACACACAATCAAGCACCGTGTGTGAATTTGTACCCAGATAAATTGAAACCTGCAACTACATCACATGCACAACCTTTCAAGGCAGCAGTAGTCATGCATTCCCTGCACAACCGTACACTGCTTGCTTGCATCCAGATGCCCTTCAATGAAGGGCATCCGGGGTCGGTCATGAGCCCTGAATTGGCCAGGTCAGGTGACACAACGCAGCAGTGTCTGTGCGTCACTGGAACTCCAGTAGACGGCCCTTTTACGCTCGACCGACCCCTGAGGCTGGAGTGCCCGCATGGGGATTAACTGTTGAGAGACAAATACATGTACAGTCAAGAGTGCATGATATCAGACTCAGATCAACCCGCAACATGCTTGCTGCCATGAGCCTGTCTGGCCTCCCGCCACTCCATGGCGTCTGAGCGCAGGTGGTAGTTGGGCTGCAGATCGCTGCTACTGAGGGGCAGGTTGGTGATAGGGGAGGTGCTGTGGCCGCACTGCAGCCACTGAGTGATGGCGCGGCGGCTGTACGTGTAGCCATCAGCGCAGTTCACAGGATCCTCAAACAGCTCCTGCAGCACAGTCGCAATCAGCATTGGATTATCAGCAGCTCACACAGAAGCTCCTGCAATGATTGATTTGCATCCAAAAGCTGCCTTTTCCAGCCCAAAGTGCAGCTCACAGCATACCAGGACCCCCCTCTCATGTATAGCACTAAACCGTCACAACCAATTCTTGTGATGTGTAGACAGGCCCCTCCACAAGGAGCTGCGAGAGACGGGTCTACAGTGATGACATCATGCTTTGCGGGGCTGCTGACCTGGGTGATTGGGCATATCAGATGTGCTGGCGGGTCTGCATCATGAGCATTCGCTTCCCTGGAGGATGCTGCGGCAGCGCTCTCAGGTTTATTAGGGTAGTCTGCCTTATAGAAACCCTCTGTTGCCTCAGCCAGCTTCTGTTGCCTGCGCCATCACCCTCCTCATGCTTACTCGATGTTTACTCGCTTTCAGACACACCCTAGATGAGCTGTGCATACAGAGCAACCCATCACAGCAGGGTGAACAGCACTGAGTGTGATTGCCTTGGCCCAGACTTTAAGCACAATACAAGACGAAAGATGCACTTTGCTCAGTATAACCAGTCACCTGTTACCCCTGCTTGATGGTGCTTCAGATCTGCTCAGGGACATGTCCTGCAGACCACTCGCCAGGCCGTCAGCTGCTGACTGGTCCTCATCATCATCGTCCTCAAGGTCAACCCCAGGGTGAAGACCGTACCTGTACAGATCCACATAATGAATTAGTCCACATGGTGTAAAGGAGAGAAGGAAATCGTATGAGAGTTGCACTTGACCTTGACAACAACACAGACATCTTTTCTCATCGATCAGGCACTGACACGGAACATGATGTCATAGCAGGCTGTCAGGCAGACTGGCTGCTTGGATCCCAGCTACGACATCGTCATCCTGTGACAGACAGCCCCTTTAGCTCCGCTTGCAAGGTAATGCAAGTCTTGCAAAAGCATTAAACTTTCTGGCGCACCTGCCAGTGCGGCTCCCAGCCTGCAGCGCAGCCTGCGGCTTCTGCTGCGGCTTGCTTGCCGTGCTGCTATCATGTTGCCAAGGAAGCCACGCTGTGAGCGCCGTGACTGCCGCGCTGGAGGCTCCAGCAGCGGTATCCATGGCCCACGCAAGACTACCAGCTGGCTTCACAGCTGGACTCGCCACTGCTGTCTCAGCTCCCCGCCCATCTGCTGAACCCAGAGACCCTCCCCCTGTTTGTTCTCTCATGCGGGGGGCTTCATGTGTCTGCCTGCTCTGGCTCTGGTCCGGCCTCAAGGCAGATCCAGAGTGTGTGCTTGCGTAAAGGCTGGGATACATGCTGCGCTCTGCATTGCCAGAACCTGCTGGCTGGGAAGATGAGGCTGCATACAGCACGTTTGCTTGTGCTTCTGGGAGGGGCGGCGCTGAGGGCAGACTTTCTAGATGGGGATCTGCTGGCTCTGTAACCTGCCTGGGCCAATTAGGCGTCCTGAGCATAGAGGGGTTCCTGCAAGAGAAGATAGAAGAACTGAGGTGCACGATATAAAACTACAATGGGACACTTCCTGCTGAATGTTCTGCAAGGGCACCATGCTGTGCTGCAGCTGCAGACCTGATCGGAGCCACTGCAAAAACCACTTGACCAGCAAGAGATGTCTGAGCACACTGTCAGAGAGGGAGGTGGAAGCATGAGAGAAAGGCATGAAAGCGCTTCAGTCTCTTTGCAGGCAGGTGGGTGTGCCCACCTGGTGGCAGGTTCTGACCCCTCGGAATGAGAAGCCGGTTCTGAGGAGGTACTACTCCTCAGGAGGCCCAAGGAGGGCAAGCCACTCCACAAGCGAGACATGAGACCGCCTTGCTGCGAGCCGGGCTCCTGCTGCGTTGGGCCTGGCTGCTGCGCAGGTGCCTGCAGAAGGGCTGAACCCCCCTCAAGCGCAAGCTGCGGCTCCCGCAGGAGCGCTGCCAGCTGAGGTGGCGCTCTGTCAGCAGCAGTGAGGCCGTCTTTGTCCTTGTGATCTGCACAGCACGAATGCTGCCTCATGGAGTTGACACTCCCTTCCATAAATGGATCAGATGACATGTCTCCTCTTGACATGTCAGAAGAGATGAAGGTGAGATCAGACATGGAGGTTGGACTGCTTGCAGAAAGCTGCACACCCGCATCTGAGCCGTTCTGCAGCAGCGCCATTGCAGCTTGCAGATGGCCTGCAGCTGCTGCCTCGAAGAGGGGTGTCTGATCGTCGCAATTTTGAGCATGCACGCTCACGCCAGAGTTGATGAGCAGCTGCACAGCCTGCGCACTGCCGCTGTGTGCTGCCAGGTGGAGAGCTGTTGTGCCGTCCTGCAGCGCACATACAGACTGAGCATGCCTGTGAAGCATTGGCGATGTCAGTGACCTGCATATACCGCAGTGTCCTGGGATGAACACAGCGTGTAACACATGGCAGGGTTACCAGTCCCTAGCTTCAGCTGCTGTTGCAAATGCCCATTTACAGTCCGGCCCTACTTAAAGTTCACTTGCAGGAATTGATCCACCAGAAGGCATATGAAGCATATCTTGGCAACGCGGTGCACCCGCATGGCGTTCCAAAGGATGTTCGTCACCTGCAGAGTTTGCTTTGCGTCTGCCCCATATGCCAGCAGGTGCCGCGCAGCTTCCACATGGCCCTGTGTCAGAGCCTTGTGCAGCGGCGCACTCCCGTCAGCATCGACGTCAATGAGCGGAGAGCCATGGTCGCAGAGGAGTGCCAGCACATCTGCCTGGCCCCTCAATGCTGCCAGGTGAAGGGGCATTCGCCCACACTGCACACTATCACCACTTTCAGACGTTGAGTGGCAACTGCTAAGTTGCAAGGCTCTCCCCAGTTGACCTCTGCCAGCTAATCACGGTGGGCGATATTTCGGCTTAGTGGCACAGGCCGGGGATTCATGGCAGCCAATCTTTGGCTCTCTAAGGTACCACTATAAAGGGTTACAGGTGTTCAGCGGCGTCACAGTAGCACACCTTATCTCTGGCGCGGATGTTAGCGTTGTGATTAAGAAGCTCCTCCACTACTAGTGCACGGCCAGCCCAGCTGCTGAAATGCAGAGCGGTCCAGCCATCGTCATCTGTGATGTCCACGGGCACGGACTTAAGCAGCTGCGGGATCTGCTGCACATCCCCAGTTGAAGCTGCTTCTAGCAATTGCCGACTTTGTTGGGCGCCCATATTGTTCAGACAAGAGGCGGTGCGACCAGCCTTGGTGCCTTGATATTGCTATGCACCAAGAAAGTCACTATACCCTTGTCCAAGGGACATGGTGGCTTAGTGTACTACACCCAGGTCATGTCGCAGAAGACCAAAAAAGGCTCATAAGCAACCACCGCCCTAGCGCATAATCTCTGGTAGAACACCTGAGGACAGTGCACGTATCCATGTACTGTAATAAAGGGCACACGCAAGCTAAGCCCATTTGAGGCAACTTCCGAGACCCTGCTTGCGTGGATTGCCTCACTAGGCTCCTTGGCTGTCGCAAATTTGAATTTACCAGGTGAGCCCATGACAGCATGGTGTAAGATGCAGTCAGTGCAGGTCATGAGAGGTGGCTGTGTTGCCCGCATCAGTCCTGCCTGATGTGTCTAGCTGCAAGCTGTTAGAGAGACGTGTATTCAGGAGACGAAGGCATTACAGGACGTCCTTGTGTCATTTTTAGCACCCTAGGTTGGTAGGCCCTGTAGCCCACCAAATTGACAGGTGAGGGATATACGTTTAAAGCAATTGTCCGCATTCCAGATTTTGCCAACTGTCAGTCCGGCACTAGAACTACGTTGTGCCTGTTCATGTCTCACACTCAACGAGTCAACGTGCACCCTCACTCACCAAGTCCAGCCAACGGCCTCCTGAGAAGCCCAGAACAACTCCTTGCAAGATGGATGCTCTTGCCCAAAAGACCACCTCCGCAGAGGAGTTTAGTATATGCTGACAAACTCGGTGCACCGAGCATCAAGACTCATTGCTGCTTGGTGTTTTCCTGGTCTTCAGCCAAGCCTTGACGGCTGCGCGCTTCTCAATGTGCGGGTACAGGTCTTTGCCCTTAAGGCGCGCTATTGTCATTGGTGACAAGTCATGGCCACGCAACCACCCTACAATGGCTGCTCGGCTGTAGGTTGTGCCGTCAGCAGCCATGACAGGGTCCTCAAAGAGATCCTGCAACATGTATGCCAATCACTTGCAAGTTTGTGGGCTTGCAAAGCGTTTGCTGCCGGTGAAATGCATCCAAAAAGGCACAGCCTTGTTTGTGGCAAGTCACTGGCTTTCACAAGTAATCTTCGCACCCCATCAATTAAAAGTGTTGAAACAGGTGATAGGGCCTGCAAATTTATTTGCTTTGGTGCACCCAGACACAACAACTTATCCGGCGACGCATAGGCTTTGCCTGTGCTGCGGTCCTGATGAGTGCCTTAGCCACACCGTGGTGACCATAAGCAACATGCTTGTTTAACGCAAGATGCAGGATGCCTTGCAAGGCATGGCTGACCTGAGTAATAGGGCACATCAAGTGATATGGCGGTTCCTCATCATCAGCACTCTTAATGCCCAGTGATTTGGCCAGCAAGTGTTCATATGAGGCTACTAGTGATGCTTCAGTACCTTGCCACTTAGGTTGAGGCACGGGTGACCCAGGACTAGAAGGTTCCCTGCAAAGTATACGCCTGATATGAGATATGTCAAATAAGAGTGTTTACGCAGGCTGTTGCTAAGTGGCTTTTGCTAAGTGGCTTGGCAAGCTTTGGCTTCTGGCACTCGTTCCATTTGCTCTAAGCTCAATCGAGACATACTATATCACAAAGGAGCAAACAAAGCCTTAGAAGATCCAGGCCTAGACAAGCCTGCGCACAGGGGCAAGGTGACGCACTCGGCAACATCTTGAGGGAGCTGGGGTTGTATGCATGTGGAAGCTTCAGCTAACTGCTTGTCCGGTAAAAGCCAATACGTCGCAAATCTCAGCATATGCGCCCGAAGAAGCTTTGCCAGCTGCTGAGATGGTGTCCGGCCAGCAGCTGTCTTGCCGTTGTTATCTTGAAGACCTGTACAAACACACGCATGTGTCCATGGACATGATGTGGGTGTCCAGACCAATAACCGTGCTCTTGGTATCATCTTAGACCCTTTGGAAATCAACAAGCACAGTAGCAAAGGAAGAAGCAGACACAGTGACAAGATTGCTTTCCCAAAAATTGCCCACCTGAATCTGCACCCTGTTGCAGCAGCACTTTTGTAGCAAGGATGCGGCCAGCAGCTGCAGCCTCAAAGAGGGCTGTCTCGCCATTATTTCTTCGGGTATTTACCCTTGCCCCATGGCGTATCAGCAGCTGCATAGCCTCTATGCTGCCATTTCCTGCTGCCAAGTGCAAGGGCGTCGTGCCGTCCTGCAGTACAATTACAAGGTGAAGAATAGACTGCCAAAGGTGGCAGAGCGTACACAACTCTGCAAAGCAATGCAGTTACACTAAGCGGCAGATGCAAAGCTGACTGGGACATCAGGTGTCATCATGGTGACATCTATGATTGTCCGGCCCGTCACATCAAGCATTGTCATTTTACATAAACAACTCATCATGCTGATCTTATCAGAACATTATGATGGTGTGAGGCATTGCCAGCTTCATTGTGCACATCATTTTGTTGCAGCATAAGGATCCTTAGGTCCTCTATACGGTGACATGGGAGGTTCCGCACCAGCATAGATGCTGTGGCACTGGCCCCACATGCAATCAGGGCCTCGGCAGCTTTCACATGGCCATGTTGTACGGCCTGGTGTAGGGGTGCGGTACCCTCACAATCAATGACATGCAGTAGTGAGCCGTGCCGGGCAAGCAGAACTATAATGTCACAGTAGCCCTTTGATGCTGCCAGGTGTATTGGCATTTGCCAACGCTGCACTCCATACAGAATTGTCAGGCATGTCTTGCCATTCAATGCCCATGCAATGGACCTCTGGAAACACTGGGCTCTGTGTATAGGCAAAACCTGACACTCCAAGGGTGCATGTGGGGTAGTCTTGGACCGCCAGATTGATGCCACTGTGAGGAATTGGTGCTGCCTTTCCAGAGCGGAATACCTTATCCCGGGCTTGGACGTCGGCACCAGAGAGGAGGAGCGCCTGTACTTCTAGTGTACTGCCTGTCGAGGTACTCTGATGGAGGGCGGTCGAGCCTGTTGAGGTACTTTGATGGAGAGGACTTGAGCTTATTGGGCTACTTTGATGAAGAGGGGTGGAGTCGGCTTCAAAATTGTCCTGCGATGTCCAGCTTACAAAGGAGCCCATCGTGCTCAGCAGGCCGTGATGAAACCAGCTAGACTGTTGCGCTACTGCAGTAGAGGCTGAAGACGTCATGAGAAGAGATCTCAACAGTGGGTATCTCAGCGCAAATATGCAAGAGCTGCCCCGGAGGCCGGGGACCTCATCAGCCAATCTGGCCAGGGTTCCGGAAGCTCTCGTGTGCGTGCTTCTGGCCTCGATCCTGTGCGTTCTTTGAAGGACACAGTCTGCGGCCTGCTGGATCTTGCACGCTATACCGTATTAAGCTGCGAAAGCAGTGGGGCCCCCTCGCCAGGCCTTCAAAGGAGTCCAAAAGCTGCATGATCGTGACCTGTACCTCCATCAAACTGCATATAGATGCATGAAGCTCAAGGGCGACTATGCCTTCAGGCAGATGGTGTAGGCCAGGAAGACATGACAGATAGTGCCAGGGCAGAAGGCTTCTAGGGCATGCTAGAGGTGAAAGTTTATCTGCAGTGTCTCGGACACAAGCTCATGAAGGCTTGGCATAGGTTGTAGTCATATTGGCTCAGCTGTGCACCTTGCATCACATGTGCTGTAGCAGCCGCATACCCACCTGTTGTGGTCTTGCCCTCAGTTCTTACAGTTCTGAAAAACTTGTGAGTCCAAGAGACAATACTTGACATCGAACGCACTTGTTGCAGCTGCCTCAGACGGCTAGCCCTCACTTGTTATAAGTGTCCAGGATCCTCAAGGCCATATTGGCAGATGTCCTCGCCGGAATCCTCTCGGACTGTTGCATACATGTTGTGACGGATCTTGTTAAAAGATGCTGCAGTTGTGCCTTAACCCTAAACTTTTCCTCGCTGTAGCCTCATGCAACCCAAAGTGCTTATCTACTCACCAAATTCTGCCCGTTCCACTGAGCAAGCCCAGGTTGGGTATCCTAGGCCAATAGAAACAAATCCGTGACTGTCATATTTGCTGACAATAGTGGAAGCATATAGTAACAAAAATCAGTGTTGCTTCGTGTATCTGCCAGAGTGACCAGTGGCCACTCGCCAAATCCTGACGGCCTCGCGCTTCTCATGATTTGGGTACAGCACTTTGCTCTCGAGAAGCGCGCCGGATGCTGGAGAAGTGTCATGGCCCACCAGCCACTGAGCGATGGCTGCTCGGCTATAATTGACGCCATCAGCAGCCATGACAGGATCCTCAAAGAGGTCCTGCAATACGCCAGTCACATAAGTATATGTTGGCTTACAGAAATGTATGCTTAGCTAATGTGCATCCAGATAAAGACAGACTTGCATGTCTGAAACTTTACAAGGGTCCCATACACAAGAATCACATCCCAAAAAGAAAGCCTGCTGAGGCCACTCAGAGGTAGATTTTCTAATTGTGGTGCATACCAAGCAATGCCTCCTAGCAAGGCCGCTCCTGCAAATAACAGGCCTCAAAAGAATTTGCAGAGCTCATAGGGGTTGGCTGACCTGAGTAATGGGGCATGTCAGGTCGACTGGCGGTTCCTCATCCGGAGCACTGTCAATGCCCACTGCCGGGGCAGATGCATCACATTTATCGTCATGCACATGTGACGATAATTGTAATGCATGTGCCTCGGTTTCTGGCTGTGGCGGCGCTGAAGGCTGTCTGTATGCTTCAATGCCTTGCCACTCAAATCTGAGGGATGTCCCAGGCTCACGCGCTTGCCTGCAAGATTCTCACGTAATGATTTAGGTCGGATGGCGCTCTACTGATAGGGTTTCCGATGAGTGCTCTCTTAGGGTGAGTTCCGTCCATACCTTACATCATCCTAGCCATCTTCACTTGCTGCCAGACCAATCAAGATAGACAATTCCTTAGAGGAGCATTTAGAGCATGAGGAGGCAAGCCTGCATGTGTGGCAAGAGTACGCACCGCATGACATGCTCAAGGTATTGGGGTTGCATGCGTGGGGATGTTCGAGGGGCGCTTGAACGTACAGCTCCACCTCGCTGCTGTGTGGCTGATTGCAAAAAGGCAGCAGGTGTCACAACCCTCAATCTAGGCGCCCGCCGGCGCAGAAGCTTTGCCATCTGTTGAGACGCTGCCCTACTTGCAGCTGTCTCGCCATAGATATTTCTTAGACCTGTACGGCACAACCATAGGCTTATGTATATAAGCTGGGTGTCATCAATCACACTTGTGCTTTGATTTAGACGAGACTCTCTCAAAAGACATCATGGAAGGATGCTAGGAAAGAAGCAGACATTGACAGAAGCGCTTCGCACAAGATTGCCCACCTGGATCTGCGCCGTGTTGTAGCAGTGCCTTTGCAGCATCGATACAACCTGAAAATGCAGCCTCAAAGAGGGCTGTCTGGCCATTGCTTCTTTGTGCGTTCACCTCTGCCCCATGACGAATCAGCAGGTGCACAGCCTCTGCCATGCCACGTTCTGCTGCCAGGTGCAGAGGCGTCGCGCCGTTCTGCAATGCACATACAAGATGAAGCAGCAGGTGCAGCATGAAAGGTGGCATTGTGTGTAACCTGATCATCATTGCTTTCATTGCATCAAGTGCTTGCCAGTGGCCCATACAAATCTTAATTCTGCTGTGCTCCGGCCTCTACCGCAGGCATTGTTACTCAAGACTCTGCAAGGCATTACCAGCTTCATCTTGTATATTGTGTCGTTGATGCGTCAACACTACAAAATCGTCTATCTGGCAATGGCGGAATGGGAAGCTACACACCCTCAGACACTGTGTGGCGCTGGCCCCACTTGCAAGTAGAAGCTCAGCAGCCTTCACATGGCCCTGTTTCAGTGCCTTATGTAATGGCGCTTCACCATCAGGATCCGTGATATACAACTGCAGTGTTGATTTATGCTTTAAAAGCAGTGCTATGACATCACAATGGCCCTTCAATGCTGCCAAGTGAATAGGCAGGCGCCCACGCTGCACGGAAAAGAGATCTGTCAGGCATGTCTTGGCATGCAATCATTGGTAGGGTCCCTGTGCAGAGGACTTCCGATAAAGACGCTGGGCTCCGTGTAGGCAAAGCCTAACATTTCAAGGCATCGTGATAGATGCAATTCCGACCACGAAGGTGATACCACTCTGAGGGGGGTGTGTTGGCTTCAGACGTCAAAGTGGGTCACCTGGTCCCAGGCTATGACGTCGGCGCCACGGCGGAGGAGCTCTTGTACTTCCAGCGTTCTGCCTGTCGAGCTGCTATGGTGTAGTGTGGTTGAGGAGAACACTGTATCAGAAGTGTCCAGCAATGTTCGGCTTTGATGACAGCCCATCGTGCTCAGCGACTGCGATAGATCCCAAGTGAACTGATGCGGCACTGCCTTGAAGACTGGAAGCCGTTTGGGATTAGCGGTGCTCCGCAAAAATGGTTTCGAGCATCTCTTCAAGGCATCTCGATCACGTCTTCTCCGCCAACTTGGATTGAATCTGGCAGTCAGTAACGCCCCCGTCCAGTTCTGGGGTTCCGAAAGCCCTCATGTGCGTGCACCTCCTGCCGAGACCATGCAACAGTTGACTGATGCTCACTGGGACAAACTGGGCAAAGTGATGCTTAGATTTAGCGGTACAGCGTATCTACGCACGCCATACCATATATCGTACGAGCTCTAGAGAGCACTCGCCAGCTAATTAGAGATCTCCAGAGCTACAGCTGCAGGAAAGTATCTGGAGCGTAGCATCTACTGCAGAAATGTCCATCCATCGAAACTGCTCGTGCCTTGCACAGGCAGGAGATCTCCAGAGGTGGCTGGTTGCTCATTTGTATCTCAATTGAGCTCGATGCAGGCGCTCAGGGCAAAGTGAGAGACCATAGGAAGGCTGCACATTTACGAGTGTTAGATACTCTACCCACAAGAATGAAGAAGTTGGGCAGAAATGAGCGATTTTTCACTTTGATAAGAATTGTGATCACATATCATGAAGCTCCGCACTGAGTCAGTAGTGGAGGCTGGGGTAATCCTGATCAGAACACTCAAGCTTGTCTCTGAAATCTAAGGGCATTGCATGCCTGCAGCAATGTCGATGTGCGAGACACCATGGAAAACATGCGTGCGCTCTTACAACTCTGCAACGCTACAGCTCAGCACTTCACTGTCCTCACTCACTTCTGACATGGATCATTTCGCCACAACACTGGTCAAGTGAGCACATGCCATGCTCAGAGACATGTCTGTACCATGCCTGCTTCTGCATGTGCCCATTGCAAGTGCTGCAGTATTATGTATACCACCCTCAGACCGGCAAAGTATTGCAGTCGCTGCAACTCCTGCGCTACTGCCCTGCACTGTCATGCCTCCCAAGATGTGGCTACTGACAACTCAGGCCAATGCTAAGGTCTCCAGTGCACAGCTGTGCAGTTATTCATCCATGGCCCACAAGTGCAAGCCAAGGCGTGCGCCCGTTAGGGCTCATGCTCAATTGCAGGATTCGTGCAAGCTATTGCTCCTAATGCTGTGTGAAAAGCTGCGTATTCAGCAGCAGCTCATTGTCTGCCATGGGCTTACATCACTGCTTCTGGTGAAGCTGGGTGTGCTGCGCACTTGTATATGTACCTCCTGCACTTGAGATCCAGGCGCATTGCTGTGGAAGGCCATCTTTGCAAGCTCTGAGAGCATCTGCTCACAGCTGCTAGTCTTCGTACTCGATGTCCTTCAGAGGCCGGGGTGTCAGCTGCTCTCCGGCCAGCTGCATGGCGAAGCGTTCCGTCATTCATAAGCATCCACAGACATCAAGGCTCTGGTGATACAGGCTGGTGCAAATGGCAACAGCAGGCTGCGTCTGTTGACGGTGCAGCAGTGAAACATTCTGGCTGCCCCACCTGGACAATGCAAGCAGCTGTCAGGGCTTATACGCAGCACAAGAAACCAGACAGTTGCTTGGACTGGAGGTGAGGTGGTGCGGAGGTGTGGCTGTACCTCGCGCTCGGCGGTGACCTTGGGCACGGGCAGCCCGGCAGTGGCGTCGGTGTAGGAGCGCTCCTCGCGCTCGCCCACCTCGCGCGCCTTCCTCCACGTCTCCATCTCCTTCTGCGCGCAGCACGCCAGGACAGTCAACGTCTAGAACGCACAAGGAAGCAGCCGCAGCCATCTGGAGAATGGTAGCGGGCCACATGTCAGTGTAGAAGCAACCCTGACTTTACCGGCAATTCTCTTAATTTCAACAACCGCAATTTAAGAGTTCCAGTAAAAGGTAAGAGCTGAAAGCTTCTCATGAGCGTCACTCACGTGCATGCATTGGCCATGAATGCCACTAGAAGCCGGTCTTTCAAGATATGAGATGCAGCTGTCCTGCGAAGTTGGGGAGAGGATGATCTCACCTGGCCAGCCTCCCTGGCAGCGTTCTTGGCAGTGTCAAACTCGACGGCCAGGCGCACGGCCTCCGCCCTCTTCTTCTCTGCATCCCTCGCCAGCGCCTGGGCCACCTTCAGGTTGCGCTGCGCAGCCACACGCAGCCATCACATGTACGCCAACTCATGGCCTCACTGCACAGCCTATTCACAACTCCGCCTATCAAGGACGCTCTTGTGCCTCCGCCTGATGGATGGCACTACGTAGGCCATGCTCTGAACCCCCCCC
>KN714617.1:0-178852 GCA_000812005.1 Coccomyxa sp. LA000219 | reverse complement strand
CCCCCCCCAGCCTTTTCTACACCTAACAGGGCTTGGATACTACGACGACCCAGTCTGACCACATAGGTCCCAAGATATCACTGCTAGCCAAGACAAGGGTGTGACTGCACATGTAGACTTGGACACGCTTCAGCACCTGAATTTGCACTGCGGCTTTTCCTAGCATGCTCAGTCAACACAGGAGGGAGAGAGCTTCACCTGCACAACAGCGCCGGATGTCTCGTGCTCAGACAGAGCTGCGCTGTACTTCTCGGACAGGTCGCTGATCTCGTCACGCACCCTGCACACAAGCAGGCTCAGCACAGAACATGGTCATGCCTGAAGTCTCAACAGTATAATGCTGTGTATAGTTCAGATATTGCCATGCCAGCCAAGAAGTGCAGGATTTATGCACACTTTGATAGGCAGATACCACTCCTGCAGTATGACAGTGGGTCCAGTGGACCATGGTCATATTGCCCAGTTGTATCCCGGCTCCTGCAATGCTGCCCAGTGGAAACTTCAGTGTTGAACAGGACCCATAGAACAGCCCTGCAGGAGCCAGGTGCTTCCGGGCAACATTTGCACAGTGCTTCTGGCCTGTGACATCTGGCCTGAGCCTTGCAAGGCCTCCTGGGGAAGGAGGGAGGCTAAGGAAAAGAGGGAGGCATGCGAGAGCTGAAAGCTCGCCTATTGAGGGCGTCCATCTTGCGCTCCAGGTCGTCCTCGCGCTCCTTCTGCGCGCGCGTCAGGCGCTGCAGCTCCGCCTCCAGCTGCCCCGCGCGCTGCTCCGCGTCCGCCGTCTCGCGCCGCACCTCCTCGATCCTGCGCAGCCACAACGGGGCCGCTGTCAGTGTACAGACACCAACGCCAGTCATGAGAAGACAGCAGTTGTTCAGGCAAGGCAGGTGCTGCAGCATTGCATGCTCTCAGCTCTACCCCTGCAGTAATTTTCATCTAGGTGGACAGCAAAGTGCAGAGCCTGCACTCTTGGAGCAGGCAGATCATCTAGGTGTCACTCAGCATATGCAGACATGCAGAAACACCTAGCAGACCTGCCTGTCTCAGAGGGCTGAAACTGTGATGCAGGTCTGCTAGACCTCCTTCTGGTGTCAAAGAAGCGCAACTGCCTGAAAGTCTAGAAGGACGTTTCTGGGATCCAAGAGACGTGCATACCTTTCAACCATGCGCTCCAGGTCGGTGAGCTCGTTGCGCTTGGTGCGCGCGGCGTTGGTGACGACCTTGGTCTCGGCAGTCTTGGTCTCCCTGTTGTACTCCGCCTTCTTCACCATCTCCTTGGCGTCCTGCACACACAACTCTGCAGGTTACACCATCTTGCACATCCTGCCGGTACTGCAATGTTCAGTGCGTGAAGCATCAGGGCTTAGCATGAGATGCACACGTATGACAATCTACTCTTTGCAGCAGCAGTTGGCTGATCAAGGCCTGTTGTCTCTGGCCTGCTTTAGAGTAAGTGTTATGTGTGCTGGAGGCGACTTGCTGCAGCTGTTGTCCGCGTGAGCGCCAGTCGCCTTGCATGCAGTCCTGATGGATCATTGCTCACCTCAACGTCCCTGGCCTGGTTGAGGATGTTGGCCTTGGCATCCGCCAGCTGCGCCTTGAACCTGACCACTGCCTCCCGCGCCCGGATAGGCGCCTCCCTGCAGGACAGGCCTGCACTTGTCTCTGCGCCTTGAAACCACAGAGTATACTGAAGCCTGGCCTCTCTAGATCCACTCTGGCCACATTGATATATATGTAGGAGTCCCCATCATGCTCAGGAGTTGTGAGCAGCATGACAGCATGATGCTGATGAATGTGGCTATTGAATGTGGCAACCCCTGAGCAAGAGCCTTCTCTCTCCCCTGAAAAGCTGGGCTAAGACCAGGCCTGGTCAATCATCAAGGCTCCTGTACACATTGAGACACCCCCATCCCTAGGAACCTATATATAAGGTTGCTTGGCGCTGACTCACTTGGCTTCGTTGCGGGCTTCCAGCTCCAGGCGCTTGGCTTCGTCAGACTCTGACTTGAGAGCATCGCTAAGCTGGCCCTTGGACGTGGCCTCCTTCAGGCGCGCCTCCACAATCCTGCTCCACTTGTCTGCCTCCTTCACGGCCTCCTCCGTCTGCGCAAACTGCACAGGCAAACCACAAGCACCTCAAGAGGTTTGAACCCACACAAGAGCAAGTCTTTGCTGTGTAGCCCAACAAGCACTTGTGACACCCTCATGTGACCTGGAGAAGCAGATGCAGAAGCGTGACAACATCTGTAGAACTGGCAAACTGGCTGCCCAGTGCAATGCCGTCCCAGGTGCGACATTGCTCAGAGCTGCGGCTCACTGGCAATGAGCACAAGCCCAGAGCGGGGAAAATCCATGGACACGGTAACATTGGGCGCAGCACTACACAAAGGAAGCCTGACTGAAGCATGCATGCATGCATAATGTGGCTCACCCAGGGTGTGAGCCCATGGTCTCCTCGGGCTAGAGGGCAGTGCATCCAATGGGAGAGGGCCAGCCCTCCGTGGAGCTGAAAACGCAACTGACGGCCTGACTGGAGCGTGCATGCAACAGGAAGGCGGCGCACCCAAGCCTTGAGCACCAGGGTGGTCTCGCGGGGCTGGATGGCGGTGCTCTGGCTGGGGGAGGGGCGGGGCGTCAGGCGCTGCTGCAGGCGCTCCCGGGCCTCGCGCTCCGCGTAGGAGGTCAGGTAGTCCTTGGAGGGCTCCGGCGTCACCGGGGCCAGCCTGCGCACGGCGCACACATCAGCACAGAGCACTCATTCAAGATCCAAGAGGTTGACATTGCAGAACACGCTCCAGACGCTGATGCAGGACCTGTCAAGGCATCCACTGTATATCCAGGCCTGGCATGGAGTAATGCAAGCAGCGCTGCAATAATTAGACGGCATGAATTTCCTATGTGTGCTGGTCCAAAGCGCTGTGACAGGTGTGTGCTGAGAAAGTGATGATAGGGGCTTCAGGAGGCACTCACGGGTCAGAGGGGCGGCGGGGCGTGACTTCGCTGCTCCTCAGCTCAGGGAACCCGGACGGAGTGATTTCAATGTCCTACACGGCCACTCATATTCTCAGAGACATGCCAGTATGATGTGCAGAGAGGCCCTCCACAAGCAAAGCTCAGCATTCGTCCCATAAAACCCACAGAATGGGGGCCTGACACATGCAGCACTCTCTGAGGCACAGCCGAGGGCGAGAGGGCTTACAGGGTCGGAGCGCTCATAGAGGTACCTCTTCTCGATGCGGTTGAGGCCGGCGCCCGGCGATGCGCGGGAGGTCCTGGAGGAGTGGTAGGACCCCGGAGGCAGCGGGAATCCTGCACCAGGAGCGGTCATCAGAATAGCGCCATCAGTCTAGGCGCCCAGGCGCATTATGCTGCGCCAGCTAATGAAATGCCCAAAGCAACCTGAGGGAGCAACTCCCTGCATGGCAGGAGCTGCATGATACTGGTGCAGGAAAGTCCTGTACAGAGCAAGGGCTGGAAAGGAGAGCAGGAGGCGGGGGATAGGCAGATGCAGGATAGGCTGCCAGCGGCATGATAGGTCTTACCTGAGGGGTATGGGGGCTTGGTGGTCTCATAGCGAGGCTCCTGAGCAGCGAGCTCCTTCTTGTGAGCCTGCATGCAGAGCAACCTTCGATTCACTGATCAGGAGCCTTGTTTTGAATGTCTTGCTGCTGCAGGCATGTGAGGGGCATTGATAGCACAGATTCATCTCCACAGCTCTTTTCTAATCAGTGCGAGGCTTTCAATGACCTTGTTCTCGGCGTTAAGGAGAGATAATGCCTCTATGGGCTGACTGAGATGCAGCTCGTCAGCAGAACGGGGCGCCACCTGACGCATGTTGCGCTCGCCCACGGAGAAGTCAGACAGCAGGCGGGGCGAGTCCTCACGCAGGGGAAAGCCTGCAGGCCAGATCTGCTGAACCATGGGAGGATCAAGGTTCTTCACCGAAGCAGGCTCCACGAAGGGTGCCTCTGCCATTCGGGCTGTGGCCATCGTGATAGCTGATCTTGGACCTTCTGAGCGGTCTCCTGTCTGCACAACTGTTGCTCTTTGTTCTCTACAGCCAAGATCTGCGTACTGAAAGTGGATCTAGGCGTGACGAGGTCTCTCCTCAAATGCCACGATAAAGATCCAAGGATGACGGGGCATCACATGCATGCTGCTAAATCTGCACACAGCGCTTTTGCATTCTGATCGAACGGCAGCAATTGTCCAAGCTACTGCAGGAAGGCTCCGTATGACAGAGATAGAGGTGGACGTTGTTATCCCACCTCCAAGGCCAGTGATGGGGCGCAAGCTCCCTCGCCGTGAGTCGGCCATTCTGCTCATTGCCACCAGCGAACGAAGGCTTGGTGACACTAGCATCAAGACAGGAGCATGGTGAGATCATGGCTCTGCTGAGGACTCCCTTTCTGGAGCCCTTGCACTGTGATCGGTGATTGGCACAAAGGCTTCATCATTTTGCCCAGAGGCTCACCTTTCGTATTGATGGCGCAGGGCTGAGACGCTGGCAGAGCCCTACTACACCTTCCGCAAGAAGGGCTATGCAGTGGCGTTTGCATCGATCGCTGGAGGCCCCATCCCCATCGACCCATACAGCCTGTCACCACCCATCATGAAGAACCATGTCATCAAGAGCTTCATGTATGACAGTACGTCTTCGCTCTGCCGCCTTGCAAGCAAAAAGATTGTGTCTGCTGCATCCTCAGACGCACACCAACGTGTACACTTCAAATGTCATACTTTCATTCATATGGCAGCATCAGGCTGTCAGAAAGGTCCATGTGTGCATCTGGCACGGAAGCATAGGGCTGCAGTAACAGATTCAATCTGTTCATGGCTGCTGATGCTGTACCGCACTCCTCCAGGAGCCTTGTGTTTGGGTAATCAATGCAGCATCAGCAGCCATCCCCTGTTGCAGAGCGCATGCAAGCTCCAGAATGGTTGAACAAAGAGCAAATCAGGACTCAAGTTCACGCCACCTCTGATCTGCATTGTAAGGCAGAGTGCTGTGTGCAGAGGAGGCGCAGTATGCGATGAGCAAGTCACTGCCAGTGGCCATTGCTGACCCAGAGGAGTATGTGGCCATCTTCATTGCAGGTGCCACTTCCTTCTTGGTGTCATTGCCTTCTCAGCTGTCTTGATGCAAACTCACTGCAGATACTTTACCAATCTGCATCTTCCATTGTTATGGAGCCGTGAGGCACCCTCCCATGAGGCATCCATGTAGGTCTCTCATTGATGCGGGAAGTCACAGCAGACATAGTTGCTCTGCGCCATGCTTTACATCCAATATACGGGATGAGCTCTCAGGCTTGAAAGGAAGCAGCATGTCAGGGATGCGTGTATGCGTTGTACCTCACGAGATACACTGCCCCGACCCTCCACCCGTGCTGTGTTTTATGAGATTTAGCTAGTTGTGTTGCCTGACAGCTGTGGCATGTATACAGGTGGCCATGGCATCGCATGGGATGGGCCCTTCAACCCGGAGCTGAGGCGCCTGATCGAGGATGCCTACAAGCAGCGCAAGCTGATTGCCGCGGTGGACCATGGCCCTGCTGCGCTGGTGCATGCCATCAACAGGCGCGAGGAGGACCCTGACTATGGCACGCCCATCCTGGCGCGCAAGCAGGTGCACATCCGTCCTCCTGCTCTGCACTGGCCAAGACATGTAGAGGATATGTACTCACTGTAAAGCAGGACATATATCACTTGATGCTCTTAGCACCTCCCTCCAGTGGGGCTCAGTCTGGCAGAATTCAATCTGCAGAGATCTATCTGCTTATTCTGGGCTATGGACATATAGGTGGGATGTGCATAGCTGCAGGGATGAATGTGAGTCATGAACTGTTATGGCAGCCCTTGATCCTTGATACATAGCAGCTTTGACTGTGGAGGGTGCTGCAGGTGACGGGTATCAGCGACTCAGAGGAGGAGGCGATGGGGCGCGCTGACCTGGTGCCCTTCCTGCTGGAGGACCGCATCCGCGACGTGCGCCCTTCTATCCACCAGCGCTCCTGTACCCCTGCCAACACCATATTTTCTGAGTGACAGATGATAATGTGCCTGGTGGCTATCGTCAGATGCAAACCCAGCACCTTGCTGTGCTGCCATGGGCTGTCTACTTTTGGCTGTCACAGGCTGCTGCTGCTGTCTGCTGTGCATACATGGGCTTCTCATGGCTTTAGAGTCTTTTACTGAGATGTGTGTGGGCTGTGCAGATCGACGGCATCTATGTGCGCAGCCTGCGCGACTGGGACACCTTCGCAGTCAGGACCAGCCAGATCATCACTGGCCAGAATGCTGCCAGCTGCAAGGAGACGGCTGACGCAGTCGTGGACGCCCTCTCCTTTGGCGTCCGCCTCACGCCCTGACACCGCTCATTGTGACTGCAGCGCAAACCCTACCCCTGACAGATAGGGCAAAGTAGGGGCGATCATGACGAGTCCGCAGCCCTGAGCATACTGGCCTTAGCAGCTAATGCATTTGCAAGTGCCCTGGTTTTTAGCATTGGCCTCATGCCTTGGGCGCTGCTCTGCAGTACAGACAGCAAGAGCACACTGCTGGCAGACTTAGACCAGGGAGAGCATGGCTGATGGGGGTAGTAGAAGGATGCAAATGTCATGAGGTAGGACATGCGAAGGTGGTCTGGCTTTTGCCATATGCAGGGCTTCCGCACGGCCAGTGAGGGCTGAAGACTGATGAGAGGGCATATCCTTGTGTGTCACAGTTAGCCAGGATAATCTCAGATAGCAATAATGCTTCTTTGTAGCTCTACGAAGAGGTGCTGTTGAAGCACTGGGCTGGAATCGGTCTCATGTGTGCGATATGAAGATGCAGAATCTTGGGTGGGAGTTGCTGACAGCATGCATGCGCTTGCTCCAGTAGAGACGCTTTTGTATGCACGCAGAACCTTAAAACCTCAAGTGTGTACCTACTGAGTTCCATCAAGAATGTTTGCTGTACCAGTTGCTTTTTAAAAAGAGAGCTGATGGGTCTTTCCAGCAGCACGCGTGTCATGCCATACTGCATGTGGAGGGCTGGTTGCGCAGTTTGCATCACAGCAAGCCTATCTGTACCCGCCTCAGCAAACAAAAGCTGGCTAAAATTTTAGGACTTGCCACTTCCCTAACAACATGCCTTGTGGAGCCCTGTGAAGGAGCCATTGATATGTGAGTGCATTGATTCTTCTGTCATGACCTTGTGAGCTACTGTCAGCGATAGGTCAGGTGCTTTATGGGCCTAGAATACACGATAAGGAGATACATCTCATCAGTGCCCATTCCTGAGCGGCTCTTGCAGAATGTTATAAGGATGCAATTGTGCTTTCTTTGTGTGAGACAACGCTTCAACAGTCTCGGGCTGACTCATTCATTAGCAATGGCATGCCAACACATCAGACCATACTGAGAGGTCACTCAGGCATTCTATCCATGACACAACCTGCCAGGGCAGCACTAGTGTCTACTACAGCATCACCGCTCAGCCGGTCTCATTGCACAGCACTATTATTTTGCCATGGGCCAAAGTCAGGCCAAGTCCAAAATCACACACATAACACAACAGAGTTTCCTCGCAACTGCAGCAAGTGCTCAACAATGGAAGCAGGCAGATTGATCTTCATGCATTTCACATGCTCAAATCAAAAGTAGGCCTGCAATGCCTCATGTGTCTATACATCTAAGCCCGCACGCGCCCTGCATCTGCTTGGCTATCAGCCTGTGGACTCAGTTCAACACGCAACACCTCCTTTGGCTGAGAGCCGGCAAGGACAACATATGTACACGCTGGAGTCCAGCGTTCTCACAGCTGTTGCTATGTCTCCATAGCCCTGCCTCCCTCCCTCCCTCTCACTATAATCCTTTGCCAGGCATCTGCATGGGTATAACAAAACCCATGTCAATAGCTGTCTGTGCATACCGTTGGATGAGCACGTCAGGACTTTGAAGTGAAAATTCTTGATCCGTAAGCTCTGGCGGTGGAGCATGGCTGAGCACTACTATCTGCGCATTTGCTATCCAACACAGGGATCTCAGCAGAGGATCAATCTCATGTCTACAGCCCTTGACTACAAAGCATCTAGAAGCAGGTGCATCTTCATCTGATCTTCACTTGTCATCCTCAGGTGATCAGCAGTGAGGATGGTAACCGTGAAGTGAATACCTGAAAGTTCAGCCTTGCAACTTCTGCCTGGAGCTCAATGATAGTCTGTTGCTGGCGGCTGATCTTCTCAGCCATGGAAACACGCATGCTGCAAGCCTGCATTGACATGAACAGAGAGCCTGATCAGCACCTATGAAACTTTCTTCCACACTGTGCCTGCTTCGGAGTGGTGCTACATGATGACTGCTTGTGCCGCTGATCGACACCTCCGGCTGCAACCCCTCACTAACACTGTGGTGCTTTGAAAGCATTTACACATCATATTTACAGGTCCAGAAAGCCTTGTAATAGAAGCCGCTCAAGTCTCAGCAAGGATCAGCAACACCATGAACAGCGAGCGCAGAAGGCCCACCTCATTTCCTCCTGTGGCAGTCTGTTGGGCCGTTGCAGGCGGGGGAGGTGGAGGCGGGGGAGGTGGAGGGCACTGGCCCATATTCTTGGGCAGCTTGGGCTGCATTGCACAAGCAAGCTAAGTTCTGTCCCATCTCATGGGTCACACTGCTCAGCAGGGCCTCCTGTTGCCCAGAGACCACCTGGACAGCTGCTGCCAAGGGCTCTCCAGCTTGGGAGTTGGCAATGCGCATGTGAAAGCAAACTCCTGGGATGGCACAGTAGGTATCCTTTCTTAGCTCTTGTAAGTAAAGGGCAGGGAGCAGGGAAACCCACTGTTGTGATTGGGAGCAGTCCAGAGGTCCTCCTCAGGGGAAAGCACCCCTGCAGTATCAGCTCTTGGCGCAGCGCCTCCTGCTCCCTTGTGTGCTGCACTGTGAGCTCTCGTATATCGCTTTGCATGGAATTATTCCTGCCCTGCAGCTCCTTCACCTACACAGGAGGTGGGGTGTCACAAAATGCATGCAGCAAACTGCCTGGGTCTGTATTTCATGTCCTGCAAACACCTGCTCTCCAGCTGGTGACTGAAAACTGACTACATGAGCCCTAAGGTTCTGTGAATCTCAGAAAAGTCCATCGCAGCAGCATAGGAAGGCCGATAGGTTAAACATCAGCGCATCTCAGTTTCCAGAAACTGCACGTGTAGCTTTGGCATTGGGAAATAATATGTGGCAATCTCAGCTTTGCAAGCACAGCTTCCACCCACCTGCTCATCTTTCTTATGCAGCTCCTCGCTTAAGCGCTCCTTGAGGGGCCCCCACTGGTGCTTCAAGGCGTCCAGCTGTGCTGTCAGAGCGGTGCACCTTTTGTCCAGGTCCCTTGCCTACAAGCCAGGATCATGCAGTCGATGACACAGTCTCACACTGCCGGTGTGAGCGGCCAAGCGGCTTGGCCAAGGGCAGCAAGATCAGCTCATGCGGAAAAAGCTAAAGCCGCGTTTTTGGGCACTCCTCTATGTACCATGTTAATGTATGCACTTCAAGCACAGCTTGAGCCTACTAGGTAGTACCTGCTGGTCTTTCATCTGGAGCTCATTGCGAGAGGCTTCCTCCTGCGCCATTGTCTGGCTGTGCTGGCGCTGCAGAGCGCCCAGCTCTGCTGTCAGAGCCGCGCAGCTCTCGTCAAGGTCCCTCACCTGCAAGCCAGGCGCATGCCAGTAAATCTATTTTGCATCTGATCTTGCATCTATATGCCTGAGTGCTGGCAGCAAGGCCAGCCCATTTGCCACTACTGAGCTGTGTTGCTGGGCACCCTGTCATGTATCATGTCAGTGTGTGCACTTCAAGCATGGCTTCAGCTCACCTGCCGGTCTTTCGTTCGCAGCTCATTGCGTAGTCCGGCCTGGAGGACCTCTGACTGGCTGAGCTGATGCTGCAGAGCGCCCAATTGCGCTGTCAGAGCCTTGCAGCTCTCGCGAAGGTCCTGCACCTGCAATTTAAGACATGCCATCACAATGCGCAAACATTGTGCCTGGGGAAATGCAGTAAGGTCAGTCCGCTCACAAAGCTTGGGCTGCAGAAGCACTTGTGATCATTCTCATGTGTCATCTTGCAGTGTGCTCCTTAAGCAGGGCTTTGGCCTACCTGGTTTTCTTTCAGCTGTAGATCCTCAGATAGGCCTTTCTCAAATGCCTCAAGTCTCGAGTCCCATTGGTTGCGCTGAAGTACCAAATCATCCACCTGTCCTTACAGCGCCTGCCAGGTTTCTTTGAGCTCCTTTGCCTGCATGCCAGCATCAAGCCATCACAACCTCATCACATGCTGCCCAAGTCCCGGGCAGCAGGGTCAGCCCGCTGACAAAGCCCTGAGCAGCGTTGTTGGGCACATCTCCATGTACCACGTCATTGTGTGCGCTTCACGCATAGCTTTGGCCTACCTCTTGGTCTTCCGGGTGCAGCGCGTTGTGTGTGCCTTTCTCAAGTTCCTCTCCCTCTGAAGCTACACCATTGGTACCATTCATCTCTGCTGTCAGAGCCTTGCCCAGCACACTGGGCTCCTCCTCCTACAAGCCAGGAACGCAAGCTTGGGCTGCGGAAACTGGCTGTGGAATCAATCTGTCATGTCACAGTGTGCACTGAACAGCGCATCATTGCCATGCAGGGCCAGAGCAGCTGCATAGATTGAAGCGGGGCACTTGGAATGCTTTAGGACAGCATTTGATGAAGTTAGGACGGGAGTCATGCCTGCAGCTGGGCGGGAAACTCCTTCACTGCGCTGATGCCCTGGTCAGGGCTCATTTCCTTGTTGACCTCCACAATAGTTGGTGACAGCTGGCCGTCACTGTCGGCGCCCTTGTCCTGTTCTACAACTGTCGCTGTCACCTGCTGGATGCTCTCCGCTCCAGCACTTCCAACACCTGCATGTGACATTTGACACGGATCCTCAGCGCGGCATCTGAGCATACAGTAAGTTTACTGACCCTCTCAGGGAGCTGCAAATGCAAAACTCTGCCCCAGATAACAGCAGGGCAAGCTGTGGGCATATGGCCAGAGCCTTGTCACATGGCTGGCCAGAGTTGATGTGCATATTTCCTTCTAATTTTCCAGAGCACATTTCATGGAGACTCTGCACTGCTTCTTCCTGCTTCTGTTGACAGGTAATTGAAGAAGCTGGAACCTGATAGTGCCTTGGGTCTTACCTGCCTCTTTAGGAACATCTGTGCAGCTCCGCGCCCTTTTCTCTCCACTATGCCCAGTCTGCCTGGGACTTGCTGCTGCCTGCACCACACCTCAAAGCTCTGGCAATAGCCCCAAGTGCGGGTGGTGGCCATACCATGATCATGATGCCAATTGCAGAGCTCAGACAACCATCCGCAGAGCATTGAATGAATGACTTCACAGCTATAGCAGGCAGCGAGCCCAAAGCCATTGTACCCTGTCACAGAAGTGTGATCGCGCATGGTTTGGTCAATGCTACATTGCAGTCTGCTTCTACACATGCTGACCCTAACACACGCGCAACTGCTGGGCAAGGGCAGCACCTCATCTTCCCCGCGCTCTGGGCACTCTTCCCTGGACTTGGGCGCATTCTCATCCTTCTGCTCAGGCTTATCCCAAAAGCCCAGATCCTCAGGAGTGAGTGACACCAAGCTGCATGCGCAATCCCACACTCTGCCTTCTGTCCACACTCACTCTTAGAGCCTTATACAGGCATAGAGCAGAACAGGCATTGCATACGTGCTGGCGTTGAAAGGTAGCAAATGCTCTCACAAGATTCAGCCTAGCTCGGCACAAGCATTTGTACAGCAATGCTTGATTGTGGAAGCCCATAACAAGTCAAGCCAACCTCTGCTGCCCGCAGAGGTGCCAGGGAAGCAGAGGAGATAGTATAAATGCCCACCTAAAGCCAGGCTTTCCCCTCCCAGTGCTAGCTCTCTTGCGCAGCGGACTATTGGCAGTCTGCAGAGCCAGAAGCATCTTCATGAGGCGCGCAGGGCGTATCAGCGTCTGGTATGCAAGGCGTCTTCCAAGCTAAGCAATGTACACTGCTCGCTCAGTGTGGCCCTGTTCAGACATGATGCTAGACATGCCAGAGGGATTCATTGCATAGGCTATAAGAGGGACTGCACTCTCTGACTGATAAGAAGCTGAATTACATGTTGACTCGCTGCTAGTCAGATGGGCTCCAGCCTGCTTGCAGTACATCATGTGTGTTCAACCAGCTACTATTACTTCTGGGCTGATGATCCCACCTGTGAGGCCAGAGCCCTCTTGGCAGGGCACAGCGAGCTCCTGAGCTGGGCACATGGCGAGGCGGTGTCAGCGCTCAGGCTGTTGCGCCGCAGAGGCGCTGCAACGCGCGCCAGGGGCGCCTTGCGGTGGTGCTGCTTCTTCCTGGCAGCCGCCCATTGAGGGATGCCCTCTGCGCTGGGATCCAGCTTCTTGGGCGGCCGGATCCTGCGCGTGCTTGGCAGCCTCTCTGGCAGCAAGAGGCCAGGAACCTGTGGCCGCTGCCGAGAGCTCTGGAGTGGCTGTGCCTGCGCATGGCATCATGCTGCTTGAGAAACAACCATGCAGTGGAGTGTGAGTGGTGTGGACGTCCAAATGAGCATCAGATACAAGCCAGACACAATAGCATATCATTGCGGGGATCAGGCAATGCAGGTGGCTCGTGATGGGGGCTTGTACTGACCTTTTGGTTGGCGCATGAAGCTGGCCAATGTGGCATGGCAAGAAGCGCCTCTGCAGATGGCTGCCTGAACTGGTTGCTGTCCCTAACGGCGGCCGCCTCGTCTTCAGCAGTCGAACCCTCTGCGGGTGCTTGAGCATTCCCAGCTGCTTCCGCAGCCGGTGCAGGCTGGGAGATCATGCTGCCTGGGCCTTGAATCTGGTTCCATGATATCTGCATAGCTTTGGCTGCTTTCGAAGAGCATTCTGATACTGCTCTGCGCATCTGCTTCCGAGAAGGCCGCCTGCCCTGCGCTGCTGCCTGTGCATTGGGCGATGCCAGGGCTCCCGCAAGCAGTGGGCAGCTCTTGCTTCTGCCCCAGGCCTTTTGTGTTCTTGCTGCTGACCCTGGGCAGAGCTCTATTTCTGTTGTTGGCACAGAGAGCTCTTCCATGCATGAGTCTGCCTCGCATAAATTTGTTGCTAGCTTGTCTGGCAGGCTGGGAAGAGCAGGGCCTGGCCCCTTCTCCAAGTTGGCAGGGCCAGCAGCCATGCTGCCTGCCGCGCAGTCTGCAGCCGCTGCAGCAGCTGACACACTCACGGGTGCGGCCACTGAAGGAGTTGCTGGATCCTGCGGCGGCGGCTGGGCAGTTGCTGTCACCTCTCCCGGCAGAGGCATTTCACCAGGCAGGAGCGGCTGCTGCACGGCTGGAAGCTGCTGCAGCTTGGGGCTAGGGTTTGCATCTGCTGCAGGACAGGCCCCACACGCTTCTGCTGATGGATGTTCCGGCAGGCCGGCAAGAGCAGGTGTTGGCCCTGTCCTGGCATGCCCATAGCTCTCACCGCTTGCGACGCCTTCCAGGTGGTCTGTGAGGGCCAGACCAGCTGACAGTGCTGGGGGTGCATTAGCTGAGTCCTCCTGGCGTGGCTGGTCAGTTGCAGCCACTGCTGGCGGTGGTACTTGACCAATCCACAGGGCCTGCGGGGGTGGAAGCTGTAGCGGCTGAGGGCAGGGGTGTGCAATGACTGCAGGGGCCCCTGGGATGGTGTTGTCTGCCTGCTGCAGGAGTGCGCCTTGCACGATGACGGAGCTTGCCAGGTGGCCGGCAAGCCTCTGCCAGTTGTCGCGCGCGCTGGCAGGCTGTGCTGAAGCCAGCGCCTCCTGGAGGCTGAGGATGTCCGCATGCTGGCCCTTGCAAACTCTATGCAGCTCTGCCAGGCCCGCCTGAGAGCAAGCAATAGAGCTGTCAGACATGCCCTAAACAAAGTGATGCACTGTTGCTTGAGGCAGCAAAGCTCCAAAGCAATACAGGCTACAAGCACATACCCAAGGCATGCAGCACGCTCGCTGACATTGGATAGCTTGAGAGGTGGAGGCTCGCGGCAATCACCTGGACCTGTAGCAGCCGCAGGCCTGTGCCTCCTCGAGCAGACAGGACCGTCCGTGACGGCGCCATGCTGGATCAGCAGCGCGATCTCCGCTGGTGTGGCCAGCCAGTGGGAATTGCCGCCGTTCTGACGCTCCCACTTCCGGGCGAAGATTGCCCACTTGTTCCTCTTGTGCTCGTTGGAGCGGGCTTTAGAGGTTGCCAGTGAGAGACTGCCGAGGTGCCTGGCCACAAAAGCGCCTGACATAATGTCAGTGCCCTCCTCACGGAGCACCCACAGCGCCTGTGGCAGGCCCGACCACTGGAAGATCACCAGGAGACACTCTGTGAACTGTGGCCTGCGAGCAGAGAGCACTTCCTTTGAACACAATACCAAGTGTACGTCACTTTCACTGAGGTATTCCCAGCCCGGATAAAGCTTATATCATCACAGCGCAAAGCGGCATTGTCATCAACTTTGCTAAGCTGCAGTCCATTGCTTGACAATGCAGTCTGTATAGGAGCTCACACAATAGCATCACAGACAATGCCTGACATGATTTTATAAACTCAATTAAGAGAAAGCGTCTACTTCAAGGAGGGTTGCAGACTTGCCTAGGATTATGCGGAGGCGGATGCTCTCCGGGCACTCCTGTTCTCTCATGAGCGCCCTCACCAGGAGACGAGAGGAAAGCTGGTGGTGCTGCCTCAATATGGCTGTTGGGGTCTTGGTGAGCTGAGTCAGGCGGTATGCCATCATCATGCGCCTGCATGGAAGGGAGACAATCACCTCAGGGACACAGGACTGCATAAAGCTCATCAGACTACTCATCAAGATTGTTACACTTGCAAGTAGCTTCACAGATCGCGAGCTCATTGTCTGCTGTAGCCATTGCAGCCTACTATCCACAGTTTGATCTGTCACAGTAACGAGGTTTTTGGAGCAGAATGGGCGGAGAATCTGAGGTGCTGTTAAGACTCAGCATTCACCTGGCTGATCAGGTGCAGGTCGGCATCTGGTGCAGGCCTTGCAGAGGCCACTGCTGCTTGAATCCCAGGTGCAGAGGCCGGAAATGGGGAGGCCACGTATGCAGGACCATTTATTGAGGTCATAGCCTGCTGGTCAGGAGTTGATATCCCGAGAAGTACCCCAAGCTCCCTATGCAAGCGGATGAGCTCCATCAAGTAAACCTATGAAACCTGCAAATGCAACATGTTTCAGATGCCCTCCACGGCCTTGTGATCGCCTGTGTGAAATTTCCTGCCGAAGTCCAAGGTTGGGCATGCAGGCCGTTTCCCGGCCTCAACCCTTGAGATGACATTGTCACAAGAAATCTAAACCTCCTACCTACTTTGTATATGTAACACACTCCTTGGTCTCACACGGTGAAGTCGAACGGCTGTACCTTAAGACCCTCTCTTTCCTGCTGGCGATAAGGCAGCACCTCTCTCCGAGACCTCACAACACCACTCGTAGACAGCGCATCACTTCATCGACCGCAACTGCGCTGATCTTTCTGTGAGTCCACTGATGTGAGAGCATCGGCCTTTTCATCCATAACGAGGAGGGACGCCATCAGCTTGCATGCACATTAAAAGCTTTCGGAGTTTCCGGAACCTGAATGCACCGTGTCAGCATGCTGAGGTTAAGGAAAAGGGGGAGCAGCAACGCCCAGGTAGTCTGCGCAAATGGACATGCAGGAATGAGACGACTTAGCAAATCCAGCTTCTAAACAGCCTGTTAGAATTTGCAGGCAAAAGTCAGCAGTGCTCACATGAGCATGCATAACATCAACTTCGCCAATGTCCACATTACAAGCACAGCAATACATGACGCAAGCAAGACTAGCCTTTCTTCAGGCGTAGCAGAGGCTGCCATCAAGGTGCATTGCACTAAGCGCAACACCATGCCGTCATCACAACAGCACATGCTGATCTGAGCTGCTGATGCACATCCCCGTCTCAGGCCAATACTTGGCGCCCATGGGAGCAGGCACAACAGAGGCCTCATCACCCACTCTAAAGCAACATGAGGACGAGCTTGAAAGCTGCCTTTCGGCCCACTGCCCCTTCGTTGGCCATGTGACCATGCACCTTCTCTGCTCATGAAGTAACACCAGGTCTTGGTCAGGTCTCATCATCTCAGAGCCCGCGGAGATGGAGGTTGTAGCTGCGCATTGTCCATGGGCGCTACCCACTGGGAGTGTTGCCTGCCTCTCTCTGTCCGGGTTCCTCTGCCAAAGCCTCTGCACACCGACAGCAGCACTAATGTCACACCCTGATGGCTATAGTACACCCTGCAGGACATGCATGCTGGTGTTCCAGGACAGTGCCCCTCAGATGTGGGCCATGATGTCAGAGCGAGTCTCAGCATGCACTTTGCAGCCAACACAGAGATCATGGCACGCAAAGAGCTCCATCGAAGTGACCACAGCCCCTGGCAATGCAATCCACTTGATCTTTACAGTGGATTGTACCTAGGGTTCTGATGTGACCAAAGTGAAAAGACGGAGCACCTCACTTTTCAGCTCTGCAAGCTCTGCCTGCAGTTCCATGATAGTCTGCTGCTGCTTGCCGATTACTTCAGCCATGAGTATGTCGTCAGCCTGCATCAAATGAAGGTGTCAGAACCTGCTTAATTGCCACTCAGCCCTACAACCGAGTACCATAACACCGCATATCTAAGTGCTCTTTGCAGGCAGTGCTGGGAGCTCTTGAGGAATACAAAGTCCTTGAAGAACGTTGACAGCTTTTGCAGACATTGATGGGGGACTCTGCTTGACTGTGCACTCACTGCCAGGCTTCAGCGCTAAAATGCCTCTGGGAACACGAAGACCACAAGGCACTGTCTCTAAACTTCTAGTACATGCAAGGCAGCAGATGATAAGATGACAGCTTACCTTGATGCTTTGCTTTGTGCGGGAAGCGAGCTGCTTTGGTATATCGAGGAGGGCCTGTGCATAGGGCTCCCTGATTAGGCGCTTGCTCTGCCTGGCGGCTTCCTCGACTGGAGTAGGCGGCTCCTTTGCAGGAGCTTGATCAGCCTCTGCTGGCTGTGCAACAGCTTCGGGGCCGGAGGCTGTGTTCCCCAAGCCTTGCTCTTGGGTCCACACATGCAGCCTTGCTCTCGCTGCTTCCACAGATGATGTGTCTCCGACTCAAGACATATGTGCGCCATCAGTCACTCCATGCATCTGTTTCTGAGAAGGCTGCCTGCACCTTGCTGCTGCTTGCTGCTTGGGTAGGAAGGTTCCTATTGCGAGAGGCCGGCCCTTGCCCAGGGATCTTTTGCCTTGTGCACGTCGCACGGCTGCTGCTGCTGCTGCTGCTGCGCATGCATGTCCTGATGACTCTGCAGCGGATGATGTAGCAGCTTGGGCTACCTGTAGCCTGCGCTGCTCGCGGGCACGCATGCTCCGCTTCACTTTAGCTGCCTGCCTGGTCAGCATGTCACGCACAAAGGGCGGCCTGCTCTTTCCCTTGCCAGGGCGGTGCTCTACAGTCCCATGTCCCAGACTTGCTGGAGCCTCAGGGCACCAGAGATCTGGTGCCGCTGCTGCTGCCACTGGGTGGGAGTCTTCCGTCCCTGCTGACTGCTGAGATATCTCTGTGGTTTCTGAGCCCACCTTGCGAGCTTGCGCTGCTGGCTGTTCCGGCATAGCCTGATCTGTGCCCTGTGGACACATGTCTGACACGGTGGCAGAGCCTGCCAGGTGCTCAGCATCCCCCTGCTGAGTGGTGGCCATGCTGGCGGTCTGCGCAGAAGCCAGTGCCTCCTGGAGCCTGAGGACATCCCTCTGCTGGCCCGCGCACACCCTCTTCAGCTCCTCGAGAGCCACCTGTGCGCAGATGTAGACCTGTCAGTCGTGCTTGTAGAACTCTGCCCCACTGTGGCCAAGCTCCCAAGGCTGCATACTTCAAACTTGCACACACAGGCAACAAGTATCTCACAAGGCAAGCAGCGCAATTGTCTGGCATGAAGCGACTCGATGGCAGGAAAGGTGAGTGGGTTACCTGGACCTTGAGCAGCCACGTTTTGCCTCTGATGCTGACGCCCTGCTGGCTCAGCAGCTCCCTCTCTGCTGAGGTGGCTACCCAGCTGGACGCACCACCATTCTCGCGCTGCCATTTTCGGGCAAAGCTGACCCACTTGTCTAGCTTGTGTTGCTTGCAAGCTGAGGCAGAGGCCACTATTGGGAGGCTGCCCAGGTGCCTGGCCACAAGAGCGCCTGACATGGTGTCTGAGTCTTCGTGGCACAGCACACAGAGTGCCCGAAGCTCTCCAGCCCACTCAAAGTTGACCGGCAGACACTGTGTGTACTCCGGCCTGCATGACAGAGAGCAAACCAGTTCGCTGATTGAGCTTATCCCCAGACACTGTAGCTAGGAGCCCAATGAGTCACTGAGCGCTCATTGCCTGAACAGGTATCATATTAGCACAGCGCAGAGCAGTCTATGCGCTGATACTCATTCAGCTGTCATCTACGTTCAAACCTGTAAAGTCTTCGCGGCTTCACATGGCATTCCTCAGATGAGGACTGTGGTAAATATGCATGGAAGATGCGCATATTAAGAGGACCTGCACACTTGCCTGCCAATGCGACCGGATTGGTTTTCAGCATAAGACCTGTCCTCTGCATCAGCCGTTGCCATTGGGTGCCTTGCTCCAGCTGTGATTCCGGGCTGCTGGTGGACTGGGGCAGATAGTGTGGCATCCATGGCCTGCGTGAACAAAGGAGAGGATCCTCAAGGGCGGGAGGCTGTGATCTATGACCCTCATCAGGCTGTTAACATGGTGTCATTGTAGGCTAGCGGAATTGTAGATACTGAAGCTCATTTCAAGTATAATGACCTTCTGCGTGCTGTGGCAACTGTCATTATATGTGACAATGCCGCCATATCACAGCAATTGAAGCAGGCCAGACAGGTGAGGTGCTGGAGTGTCAGAGCCAGGCATTACCTGGCTCCCTGAGTGAAGCTTGCTGATTGCTGCAGGCCTTGCACAGGCCTGACTTGCTTTGATGCCATGTACTGAGGGCTCAGGTGAAGATGCCACATGTCCTGGACCGCTTAGCTCCACCTCTTCCAGCAAGGCCATGTCAGGACCGACAGCGAGATCGCGATACCAGCGGAAGTCGTCCATTTACGACGGCTTTCCAGACACCTGCACATATGCAGCAATTGGCATTTCTCTGATCACCTTGTACACCTGCGTAAGCCCTCTCTGCCAAGTCCAAGGTGGGGCAGGCAGGCTATCTTATAAGCCAGTACCACCTGCCTGAGAGCGCATAGTTTTGACAGCTGCACACGCCTGCAAGCTCCTGTGAAGCTTGAAGCGTCAAGGATTGGCAGCTTTACCTGTGGAACTCTCCCTCTTGCCGGCGAGGCTCCTCGGAGGTCGCCTTGGAGGCAGCCCCTCACTGAGCGAGCTTGCAATACATCTGCCACAGGAGTCGTTGACGGCATCCAAACTGATGGATCATAGTGCTCGGTGCCACTGTGGTTAGCATTGTGTCTTCTCATCGGCCACGCACAGGATCGCCATCAGCTTGCATGCACGTGAGCTTCCGGAGATCTCCGAAACAGAGGTTCTCTTTCGTCAATACCGGATATGGTTGCAGCTTGACTATCGAGTGCTTCAGTCTGTAAGCCGCAACATATCACACTTCATGAAGGCATCATCAACCTGTTTCGTGGCAGCCACCACTCAAATGCAAAGACAGGCCTGAGCATGCAACAATAATCAGATTGGATCAATAGCCACACTAGTACTGTCATGATGTGTTCTGCTGCTCTACAACTGTTCACGCCACACTCTGCTTTATCAGGCATTCTCATGTCACCCTGACACACGTCCCTTGCTCGCAGCTGGCTGCCCAGCAGAGACCTCCCCATTCATCTGATTAGTCGGCGCTGAGCCGTCCTCACTCTCCTCATCAGCCTCATTAGACTCCTCAGCCTCAGAGGCCTCGCCGCTCGCCATGTCAACATCACTGTCCTCGTCAGCGCCAGTCTCCTCATCACCTCCCTCTACGCCATCGCCCGCGCCCTCCTCCTCATCTTCCAGATCCAGGATCCCAGAGGCCACCAGCTTTGCGTAGAGGTCCTCGATATGGGCCCTGCTTGTGTCCCGGGCTTGCGCCACTGCTAACTCGGCGCGCAGGGTTGCGTTCTCATCTGCCAGCTCCGCATGCGTCTGCAGCAGAGCCAACTATCAAGGTCAACATGCTGCACATATCTGTGCCTCCTTCGAACTGTGTCAGAGCAGGAGATCTGCCCACAACGGGATAACAGGCAAGCATGATAATAGCAAATGGGTCAGCTGCCCAAGTAACATGAGTGCTTCCATACTGGTCAGAGCAGTGCAGGCTGTCTCTGCAATATATTGACTAGCGGCCTGGAGTGGAATTGCCATTTCGCACAGTGCAAGCCTTGCTACAGATGCCCTTACAAGTGTAGAGAGGCCTGCGAGTGTAAGCACACCTTCTGGGTGTTGTTGAGCTCGTCCCTGACGCCCCGGAGCTCTGCCCTCAGCCGCTGAGAGGCGTCGTGGTCTGCCCTGGCAGCTGCCTCTGCAGCTGCAACCCTGCGTAGCAGCGCGAGCACCCTCAGAGCGCTTGGCACCCTTTTTCAAATAAGCCACACCATGGCCCTGACATGCCACAGTACACCAAGTCAAGCAGGATCTGCCTTGGAGAGGCCAGCACAGCGGGTCTGCATGTCTATAACCCTGCCACGTGACTGACAGACAGTGCAAGAGGGGTAGGAGCTGCGACTGTGACACTGCACATGCTGTGTAGACTTTAGGGTGGCTTACCGCTCATCTGCAGAGCGGGCTGGCCGTCCCTGAAAGCTGTGATCGAGGGCCTCAGCAGCAGCAGCTATCCTCTGCTTTGCCTGCAGGTCCTTGCACTGCGCCTGCAAGCCGTTCACCTGCGGGCACAACCCAGGTATCAGGCCTGCTATTCACGGCCATGAAGTTTCGCTGTCTGCTGAGCAAACATAGAGCGAGAGTCCATGCCCTGCTGCTTGCCCAGCAACCCAGCATGCCATGTAGCAAACCAGGTCACCTGATTGCTCTCAGAAAAAACTGCCTGGCTGCACCAGAGTTTGCAGTGGTACAACAGCAGCCTGCGTGTGTCGTACTGTGCAACCTTGCATCCTGTGCTTGCCACCGTACAGACACACCTCAAGTGTACAATCCCAAGACATTGCGCCAATGAGCATGTATGCGCCTCATGCCGCCATGTAGCGAGGCTGAGGTAATGCGCCAGCAGATAGTTTGCTGCGGCATGGGAGCCCCTGCGGTATCGCAATGCATCCTCCAGCCATGCAGACCTGAAGAAAATCCGTGATGCATGTGGGAAGTAGTCACACCTGCTGCATGAGGCTCTGGTTGGCGGCGCGCAGCCTGGCATTCTCTGTCTGCACAGCAGCCTTCTCCAGGGCCATGGCCTGGCAGTTTGCGCTCAAGGGGCCCAGTTGACTCTGCATGCAGGCCCATGCAACGTCAGACGTGTACCTGGGCAATACTTTTGTCAGGACTGGGTGCCCTTCCATCGATATGATATGGCCCTTCAATGCTGCCCTCGTAACTCCTTCCATGAGGGCACCAGGGCAGAATAGAGCAGAAGGGTGCCTCTTCATAAGTTCAGATGGCCTGCCAACATGAGCTTTGTCCCGAAGGATGGGATACTGACGTATGAAAGGGCCTTAGATGTGCTTTTTTGATGTTAAACCCATCACGGCCAAGACTGTCTGACCAGGCACTGTGTGACAGAGCTTTGATGTCTCACCGCAAGACGGCCGCTCCTTTCCCTCTCTGATCTCAGCTCAGTAATGAGTCTCGGGCCATGGGTGTTGGCAACCTGCAGCAACATACAGGATCTGCAGTCTGAAACATCCAAGAGATAGACTACCCCCATGGGCATCTCGATGATGCAACATCCATTGCTGCTTTGCATGAGGCCTGAGGGAGGTCCTGCTGAGCCGCACAGACCTAATCTTTCAGTATAGAGCCAACCGCATTGCAGCATTGTGGCCTGGCGCAAAACGGTGGCTTGTGCAACAGTTCTGATGTGGCAGAGGTGGGGCGTGGTATCACCATGAGAGCCTCGACAAAGGCGAGCTCTGTAGAGGGAGCTGCGGGTGCGGGCATGCCCAAAGCGGGCGGCCTTGTCTGGGCAGCGGCGGGCAGGGCGAGCTGCCCAGGCATCGGCTGAAGTAGTTGCTGGAGCGGTGTTTGCGCTGAGTAAGTGCGGGGCTGTTTTGCTGCGTTTGCATCCTGCGCATTCACAGGCTCAGCTGCCCGCTTCTGCCCGGTGATTTGGGCCAGGGCGGGATGCTGCCCAGCAGCTGGCCCAGCTGCCCTTGCTTGCATGTTGGCCACAGCCCGTGCAACCACCCCAGACGCGGCAGGCTGGCTTTGAGGAAGGTGAACTGCGGTTGTGGCTGTGCTTTGGCCATGTGGTATTCCCTGCTGTTGGCTGTGTGGGGTGGTGCCGTCCGGGTAGAATACATACACGGGATAGGCCTGCCCCTTCGCTGCTACTCCTGTGGAAGGGGGGGTCTGGCTTGGCAGTGGATGTGTCCCAGGGACATGCTGCTGACTTATGGGGCGAGAGGCAAGCCCTGCTGGGCTAGCATGGAGTTGCGGCGGCTGCGTAGCGCTGCCCGGCGGCCGGGCAGCGGGCTGTGCAGTGGACGCTGCTGCAAAGTACTGTGGCCTGGGGCCGCTTGGGCGCAGCGCGGGCGGCTGGAAAGGGGCGGGAAAGCGTGCAGGCCCACTATTGACAGGCTGCCCGGCAGGCGCGCTGTTGGGCAATTGCCCAGTGACCACGCCATGGGAGGACGCGCCCTGCGGGTGTGAGCTGACAAGAAGGGTAGGCCTCTGCTGCGGAACTAGCCTGACAGCTCCCATGCTTGCAGCAGGTGAGCCCTGCTGGATCGAGCTGACACCAAGAGTAGGCCTCTGCTGTATAGTGTTGGTGATGGCTCCTCTGCTCATAGCAGGCACGCCCTGGTGGCTTGAGCTGACAGCAGGGGGAGGCCTCTGCTGCGCCCTAACGCCAACAGCTCCACTGGTAATCGCAGGCAGGGCTGGCCTCCCCTGTGCAGCACTGACTGCTTGTACAGCAGCCAGCGGCTGTTGCATTGCAGCAGAGCTGGAGTTCTGCGCCGTGTGGGCGATTGAGGCAGGTGGTGCAGCGGCTGGCACAGCGCTAGCTTCAGGCAAGCTCGGTCTCTGCTGCTGCTGCCTTGTGTGCAGCATCTGCTCCCTCACCAGCCTCTGCACCAGCTGCTGCTGCTGCTGCTGACTCTGCTGATGCCAGCTGGCCAGCTCTATCATTATCCGGTTGTTGGATGCGGCCTTCTCGAGTGTTGCAGCACTGAGCTGCTGAGCACTAGAGGCCAGACTGAGAGAGGACGCCTGCTGCGTCAGCTGCTGCTGAGCCAGGGGCTGATTGCCCTTGCCTTTCGGCCTTGGGCTGGACGGGACGTTCCTGTTTCGAGTGGGCGTCACTGGGAGCTGCTTCTGCAAGCTTGCAGCAGGCGGAGCAGTGGGGCCTGCCGTAGTAGACTGGCTAGGAACCTGCTGAGTAGGTGCGCTCATGGTGCCGGTAGCAGCCTTGCTAATGTGCTGGACTGCGGGCGCACTGGAATGGGCCGATATGCCCGCCCCGGGCAGGTTCTGCAGGGCTTGGCTGAGCTGTACTGCGCTGACAGCCGGGGCAGAGCTGCCTGCATGCGCTGCTCGGTTGTTCTTTGCCATGTGCACCTGAGCAAGAAGCTCGGCCTGTCCCTGGCTCAGCTGCGGCTGCAGTTCTTGGCTGCCCGGTGTGCCCGCTGTGACCGGCATCACAGGCGCAGCAGACTGAGCAGGAGGTGCCGTGGCAGCAGCAGCTGTCTGCTGTGGCGGCCCTGCCAGCGTTTGCTGCACGCTGACATGTACAGCTTGTGGCAGTGCATTCTTAGGTGCTTCTGCTGCATGGTCCAGCAGAGCTCCGGCCTCCAGCAGGCTTTCAAAGCCTTGGGCGAGAGTAGGGCTTGCATGCTCTGCATCACTGCTGGCTCGGCGAGAGGGTGAGGACCTCCTCTGTGGCAGAACCTGCTCCCGCCTCTGCAAGGACATTAGCTTTCAATGCACAGGCCTAGTCAATGTCCCACGTCATGATGAGACCATATTGAATGGGCGTGTGCAATCTTATGGGATAACCCTATCGTCAGTCAATAACAGAGACAGATTCAGGGGTGTATTGCCGCTCAAAGAATCCTCAAAGAATCTGGAGGACCAGGAGAGGTGTTATCATAAAGAATATGACGCATTTTTGTAAAGTCACAGAGGCAAGGATCTGATTTAGGCTGCACCAGCAATCAGCACTCAGCTCGCGGGCTGCACCTGAGCCTGGCGCCAGCTGTCCACGATCTTTGTGAACCTCTGGTTGAAGCTGGAGTACTTGGTGTACTCCTCCAGCGTGTCGGCCCGCCTGTAGAGCTCCTTCTCAATCTCCTCAGCAGGCGGCAGCTTCCAGCCCTGGTCGCTGCCCGGCTGGGCAGTGCGGCTCTGCATGGACTGTGACTGGCGCACTCTGCACAGGCACACGCCTAGCATGAGGACCTGCATGCTGGGATGCGCTCCCATAGGGCTCATCATAGCAGTGCGCAGCATGTCTGCCAAGCCCAGTCGGCCTTTTGAGTGAATCGTTCTGCAGTCTCATGCCTGCAATTCCCTGCCACCGGAAAATACAGAGCAAGACCACCATTCTTATACAATAGGTGCCTTGCATCACGGTGATCAAGCAATTGTGTGCCAGGCTCATCCTTAGGGCATTGTTGAATTCCTCACGGGTTGATGCGGAACAGAGTTGGACATGATAGAGAAATTAAGATTGAGCATACAAGGAGCAGCAGCTCACATCTTCTCCAGCATCTGCTGCCGGGCAGGGTCGGATGCCTCTGCATGCCAGGTCTTCCTGGCTTCTGGCAGACGCTGGAAGGCGGCTCCCGAGTCCTTTGGAGGTGTGGTGCCTGCAGAGAGCACAGCACACTGTGGTCAGTGGAAGCTTGGAGGATACAGGATGTTTTCCTTCTGTTGCATGCCTGAGCTTCCTGGGTCTGCTGGAACACATGGAGACTGCCCACGATGCTCCATGAAAACCATTCTCTCCAGAGACAACAATGGTTGAGTGTTGATACCCCGCTAACACAACATCTGCAAGCATATGCAAGCCGTGTGACAGAATTTTCTGGATGACGACAGCTTGCTGTGCACCTGCGCTGCGCCCATCGGTGTGGTGATCCGGCATCCGCAGGTGCTCGGGCACATCCTCCGCCCTGAACGTGAAGGTGTTCTTGATGCGCTCCGCATAGTCATCGTCCAGCTCACCGCTCGCTGCCCCCCACTCATTCCACTCAGACCTGCACAGCATAAGCAACCTGTATGTTCGACCCTTGACTGCCCACAGCTCTGCTGAGAGCTGAGTTCCTGCTTTGACTATCAGCTGCCCTCACTATGAGAAGCACGCTACACAATCCCATGAGAGCATATTCTGGGTATGTCAAACGATGAGCACACGCATGTTGCAAAGTCAGAAAGCTGCTGGAGCATGATGCATAAGCACTGGCTAGCTAGAATAAGGTGGAGAGAGCATGCAGGAAGATCAAGAATCTGGTCACATGCATGCAGGTAATGCTGGCAGAGCAGGAGGCGATTAGAAAGCTCCTTTGAGTGTCAAGTGCATTTTATAGGGTGAATGTTGCTCTGGAGCTCACTTGCAGCTGGCATGTGCCATGAAGAAGTCCACCACAGCCTTCCACCTGTCCAGGCGCTTGGAGGCTCCATGCGTGGGGCACTGCACCACATACTCAGAGTAGCCGCCCGGCTTGGCAGCGCTGTATACCTTGCGAAACCTGAAGCCATCCGGCAGGGCCTTCATGGCACCAGACCCTCCTGCTGCAGCAGGCATGGAGTATTCACTCATGAGCCAGCTGTAGGGCTCATGCCAGAGTTTGCCAAATATGGCTTGCATACCACTTGCTGATACCCATGCCCTTCAGGTTGTATGAGCTCCTGGTATAGTGTTGCACACACAGAAGGGCTGGCTCAGTGAGCAAGGTGACTGTGTATATATGTCACTGCCTTGTCATCACACTTGTCAGACAGGACGCTAGACTGTCACCATGCATGCATGCACACAGCTTGAGACAGAGCGCACTGGGGCTGGCAACATTCCGCTGCAAGCTCTCACGCTGTGACTGGGAATAAGATGAGTGGGCCCAGGATGACGCCACATTGAAAGTCCTAAAGGGAGGAGAGGCCACTAGCAAATGCACATGAGGACAAGGAAATTGCCACATGCACAGCAGCCATAGCCAGAGCACCCCAAGTCATGAGTGAGAGAGCGCTGAGGCCTACCAGAAACCCTCCTGGGGCGGGGAGGGGGCTCGGGCTCCAGCAGCATGCGCGCCTCCAGCTCCCTCAGGCGCGCCAGGCGATTGGCCGCCTCCGCCTTGGCGCTGTCCACCAGCGTCTTGGCATGCTCCATTATCTCTGCATGCCCGCAAACCCTCCAGTGTCATGCAAATCCTGCTGCATAGTCTGTGCAGCTTTTGCAGAGATCATCCAAGTGTTGAGCCAGGCATGCTGCATGGTGTCTGCACGCTTGCAAACCACTACACTTCCAGATGCATCTGCCCTTTCTGCCACCTGCATGCCCTGTTGCAATCCTCAGGGATGTCATCTATGCAAGTCTTCTTGCATCAGCTCTGTCGCTGAGCAGTCACAGGGTATCCTGAGCATGCACTACTGCATGGCTTAGATGCATGTGGCATGCTAGATTGCCTCAGGTTCGTGGTCTTAGAGGTTGCTGCAGACCTGGTCCACCAAACTGGCCATTGCCCGGGGTGTTGTACTTCACAGCGTTGGTATGGATCTGCTCAATGTCAGCGAGCATGGGCTCGTGAGTCTTGTAATGGCCCTTCCGGATGCGGCGCATGATCTCCTCTATCCACATCTCCTCCTCCTCGCCCACCCAGATGTTGTAGTCCGGGACATCCAGGTTGCTCACGCGCTCCTGAACAGGCAGCGCGTCTTAGGTGCTCAGATGACAGCTCTCATGCCTACTTATAATCAAGAGTTCCTGTGGCCAAGCCTGTGCCATGAATGTACTCCATGCTGACTCCGGTACGTTGCTTTGACATCTTACTTGACACGCTCGGCGTGCACAGACATGAATTTGGCATGTCAGCAAGCCAGACCACACACCGACAGGCTGTTGAACCACCCAGGCTTGCAGGGTATATCCGTGAGCCGGACACGCTCTCAAAGTGTTATCGCCAGCCTGTCACGCACCTTGAAGGTGTCCTTATACATGTAAGGAAGTTTCTGGCGGGCAGCTGTCACAATAGTCTTCAGCAGGTCCTGGAACTCATACGCTGCGGGCTTGGGCTTTGGCGGAGCTGCGCATGCAACATGTACTCGTCATGCAGCCTATATCTTGCATTCATGTCTGCGGAACATACACGTTTTGACTGTCCAGGCTGTACAGATGGCCTAATCAGGAAGACTGGGTGGCCTGCCTGAGGCTCTCCAAGCCACACTGAACCCAGCATAATGTACCGAATGCTGACGTAAACTTAAAGCCCGAGGAAGATGAGGGAGCACAGGATGTGAAGTAAGCAAGGCAAAATGCAGGGAGATAGCACATACCTGCAGGGCTTGCGGAGCGCGGCCTAGCAGCAGGAACTGGGGGCGAGACTATGGCCGGGGCGGGGGTGAACTGCTGGATCTGGGATGCTGATCCTGGCCTGGAGGGCCAGGCGTGCTGGCTGTCATTGGACTGCAGGCCGGGACCGTCAGCGTCTCTGTCATCCGCGCCAGGCTGGCCTGACGGGGCTGCTTGTCCAGCTGGCGCCGGGCTGCCCTTGCCTTGGCCCGCCTGCTTGCCTGCGACATGCACGGTATCTGCTTGTGGAGCATCACCATGCCATGAGCAAACCCAACGGTCTGACCTGATCCTGTATATCACAACTGAGTAGCAAGCATGGATGTCCAACAGAGCCCGAAGAGCAGCATTTGCTCTATGCCTGCGCTTGCAGGAGAGGATGGTTGGGCACCCTACAAGATCTGCTCAGTTGAAGGGGAGCTGCACCTCCGATTCGGTGTTCATTCGCTACTGATGCTGATCTGGCGCCAGCCGGCTCTGGGGCGGCGCTGGCGGTGATGTGGCGCTCCCAGTCCACCTCATTTGGCTCCCCGTCCTCATCATCAGTGTCCTCCCAGGGTTTCTCATGGTGCAGTGGGCTTCTCAGGACGCTCTTGAAGGGGCTCTTTCCCTGCTGCGACTGCTGACTGAGTTGACTGGGCGGCCCACTGCCCAAAGCCCCGTCATGTGGCTGCACATCTATCGTCAAAGGCTTATCCTTGCTGCCAGCCTCTGCATGGTCTGCTACAAGCTTGTCACGCCCTGGATTTGTGCCGTTTGCTTGACTGCCGCTTCTCTCTATAGAGCGGGCAGCTTGGGCTGCCCGCTGCCCAGGAGTTCCCGGTGCCTGCTGAGATGCAGCAGCTGATCCTGCTAGCGCTAAGCTTGCGCTAACTAGGCTGGACATCTTGAAGGGGGACTGCGGAAGAGCTGGCTTTTGCACAGGCGAGCTGACACCTGGCATGCTGGGAAATCTTTCAGGTGAGTAGGTGACTGCGGGCCTCCCGAGCCTCGCAGCAGGATGCATGGATGCCATGACTGTTGTTGCAATGTCATCCAGCCTGGAATGCTGGCCAGCTGCAGGGGCACTGCTCTGTGCTGGGTACCTCTGCACATGGACGCTGACGCCTGCCTGATCAGGCCCTTGGCCTGCTGAGCTCGCATCCCGCTGAGCTGGCTGCGTAGCTGCCGGCAAGCTGGTCTGTGCTGGGAGCCTTGTGCTGCCAAACGAATGTACAGGAGCAGAAACATATGGTGTTGAGCTGGTGAGTGCCTGAACAGGCACGTCAATGCCCGGGCTGGCAGCCACTAGATCAGGCTGGTGTTCTGTGAGAGAACTGGAATGCGCCGGGAGCGCTGCAGCAGGCTGATCAGGAAGCTGAGGGGGTGGAAGCTGAACTGGGTTCTGGGGCGCTGAGGTGGCAACTGCTTGAACAGGCTGCAACGAGAGCTGCTGCGCCAGCTGGCCTGCTTTGGCCATTGCCTCCTCCGGAGAGGCCATAGCAGCTGGACTGCGCTCCTTTGATTCCCGCTGTGCTCCTGCAGGCATATGGCTCATGCGCTGAGCATACATCCAATCCGGGGACTTCAATATGCATGCAATGCTCTGAAATACACAGAAAATGCTCCTTTGCCTTCAACCTGCAAGAGGCGTCTTGCGAAGTGGATTGCTTACCATCTGAAGGTTGTTTTGCAATGGAGGGCTTGCTCTCATCAGCGTCATGGCGGGGCGAGCAGCTAAGAATGTCAATCTCAAGATCATCGTCATCGTCCTCGCCGGCGTTCTTCTCGGAGGGCTCAGGGGTGTCTTGAATCGTTATTACATCAGGCGCCTGCGCAGCCATCAAATCAGGCTGCTTCAGCCAATTGGCACAGGCCATGAAGTGAGGACTCATGAGTAGGGAAGACTGTGAGTGGCGCAGCAGGCCAGCTTGGCTTAGAAAGGAGGTGCTAGACATGTTCAGTAGGGGGCGCACCGGCTGCGCTGTCTGCTGCGTGCCCAAGCTGGGCTCGGCCTTGAGCTGCTCTGCTAAGTCAACATGCATGGGGGTAGGCCGAATGGGGGTAGGCCGCTTGGGACTGGGCGAGGGAGTGCGCGCGCTCAGGAGCTGCTGCAGCTGGTGCAGTACAAAGATGTGCGGATACTGGCGCGACTCTGAACGGCCGAAGCTGATGCTGTCTCCCTCACATAGTGTGACCTCTTCCTCTGGACCCAGAGGATCCCCATTCACATACCTGCAGCAGCATACCGGGCGCCTTGGTACAGACAGATTCAAGCTCAGCTGCATGAGTCCAGCACTAGTGTGACTGGGAGTGACATATGTGGACCACAAGCCTATCACCCATACATCCTGGCATGCATCAGTATCCACCAAAGAGCCCCAGTTTCCTTTAAGATTGTCAGGAGCTCGATGTGGCGCTCACGTGCCATTGTGAGGCTTGAGGTTCCTAAGTACGAGGCAGCCATCCTGTATCAGCAGCCTTCACAGCACATTAGCCACGTCAGAGCCCCACAACTTTCAAGATTGAGTGGGGCCAATCTTTGCCATGTGAATTTTGCAGACACAATTAGAGAGGGTCAATGCATGCTGTGTATGCTGGCACTTGACTACCAGGGAAAGCAAGGTGCCATGAGCGCACAGTTTGCGATCCTCAGCCAGCAGGAGTTGGCAGAGTCTCACTCTGCATGTCTGCGAGAGACATATTGGGGCACGTCAGGATGCTCCAGGTGCAGGTCACAGGTATGGCTCCTCCCAACCCTGTAGACGGACCCAGGAGTGCGCAGCGCTGCCAGCGAGTGTTCTGCGTCTCCATTTCTCAGCATGTCCTATGCCTGTGATGACCACCAGGGACTCAGTACTCTGCAAATAGTATACCAGAATGTCTGACGGACTGTGGGTCTGCCCAATGCTCTGCCTGATTAAGGCACATGGTAAGAAACCACACTCAGTAGGGTTTATGAGCATCACCCTCTCTACATGGACTTTCAGGAATAATCAAGTGCTTAATCCTGAAATAAGAGATGCATAAGGAGTGCAGCAGGCAGTGCAGCGTCAGAGATACATCAGATCCTTTCTTAGCTCGAATTCATGCATGGGCCCAGGCTGCCCAGGATCCAGCTGCCGGCCTGACGGCGGGTGACCAGGCTCAAGGTGCACCGAAAAGAGAGAGTACAAGCCAACAAGTCTACCTGAGCAGTAGATGCGCGCGCTGCGGCTAGCATTTGCAGGCACTCGCAGGTATGTACGACGATCTGAGTTTCCCCGCCAAAACTATTTCGCACGACGCTGCAACCCGCGCTACCTCACTACACGCGCGTTATGTATATATATATCAGAGGCGTTGGCGTTGTGGCCGCTGCAGACTTTTCATGGGAGCAAGTGGGCAGGCCACAAGATAGGGTTTTCCTCATTACCACACCAAACCTCCTCAAGCGTTATGGGCCAGATTAGGCAAGCTATCTTCCAAAAGATCTCCTCCATAACCGCATTGGGAGAAGGGTGACAGTGGTGAAGGCTTGAGATCACAATCCACGTCAGAGATTATGCTGATGTACCCCTCGGCCGTATGACATGATCACTGCTCATGAGAAACACCTACCTACATCTTGCATCAATATGGCTTGTCTAACACCAAGTTGGGGATGGCGTGGTCATGCCTCACAGGCACTGCACTCAACTTACACCATGGGGACCACAAATCCCTAAAGCCTTTGCACTGCTTGCCTTGACTCCTGCAGCCGAGGCCTCTTTAGTTCGTCAGAGGGCCTAGGCATGCAATAATGCATCCCATACCCTTTGGCACTGCTGACAATGGGCAACACATCCTTGCTGACAAGGTGTTCTCAATAGTGGAATCGCCTACTGCAATGGCACTGCTCAGAGTATTGGCGCCTAGAATGCAAACCAGCACCGTAAGCTGTGCGAAGCCAGTTGCAAGGAGATTCCCGCTTTCACCACCGTCAGGGCTTTGGTCCTGGATCACTTGCGCAAGGCTTGGAAATGTGGCATCTAGCAGTGCTGACAGTCCTGTCCCAAACAAGCCTGCAACTTCCTAACACTGCTCCTAAGCCCTTGCAGGGGTACACAAAACTTTTTAGGCTAACAGGGGCAACGCAGCTTCCTGCATGTGCTGCAGAAGCGCCTCTATACAGGCAATAGCACCTGCTATGCATCTGTCAGCCCTGCATCAAGAACTCTGTGCAATTTTAGCGCTCAGCGTAAGTGGCTCACACCCGCTCTGAAGCAGCTCTAGCCCCCTCTGAAGAAATGCTGGTATTGGGGGCCTGTGACCTGAACGGCTTTTCCTGCTTAAGAAACCTGAGCTGATGAGATAAACAGGCTGTGTTGCACAACTCCAACTGCTTTGTCCAAAGTCAGCAGCTGGCTCTCCAGAACTGCTTTCAGCAAAGGAATATAGCAATGCTTGGTTTGCGTTCCTTCGTTGCGGTATGGATCCTATGAATGGCTTTGTGAGGTTCTGCCGACTTGGCTATTCAGACACCATGCTGTTCGCCCAGCATTCTCAGCTGCATAGCTTGCTTTCACAAGCGCGCATCTTGTGTGAACGTCACAGTGTAATGCTCAGCAGCGGCAGGTGCTGAGTCAGCATGGAGCTGCTGTACAGCTCCATGCTCTGCTACCAACCATTGCACCTCAGAGGCCTGTCTGCTGCTCTGGGTGGCTGATGGCTCACTGCAGCAATTTTGCTGACTTGGCGGCCAGGTCAGCTCCCGCGGCCACAATCACCTTGATGTTTGCCAGCACCTGCCGCCGCCAGCTGTGGCTGAGCAGGAAGCCGCCGTGGCCTGCTGTGGGATGGTACATGACCTGCACCAAGCCAACCTCGCTTGAATACACGCCTCGGGCTTCTGCTGCTGAGGGGAGGTGACATGATGAGAAAGGTGAAGGCTTGCATGAAAGAAATGCTTATGATCAGAGGTGTCCTGTCCCCCTTCATGCTGAAGACCTGCTGTCTTTACCGACATGCGCAAGGCTGCCCAAAGCTCAGCATGAACATGCCAATACAGAGCAGGAAAAGGTCACAAAAGTACACGATGCTGGCAGTGCCTCACCTCGCAAGGGTGGTTCATCTTCTGCAGCATCTCCCTGACCAGCTTGGAGGGCACCAGGTCATCCTCGGCCGCCAGCACCAGCATGCAGGCGGGCGGCAGCTCCTGCGGCCACAGGCACTCCCGGTGCCACACAAACTTCCGGCAGAAGGACTGCGCGCACACACAAAACGTTGTCAGCAGAACAATCATTGGTTGGCATGGACCGGCATGTTGATGACTGGAGGAATTTCCGTTGTGTGATTTCTTGGTGACTCTCATACCAGGTGCCCTATAGGCCTCAGCTTCCCACAGGGGGACCGCAAGTTATTCAGAGCTCAACCTCTCTCTAGGACAACGACATCAAGTATACCGAAGTGCAGAAAAGCTCTCAGCAAGCTGCCTTGGTGCATCGCTCTGCTCATTGTCATGCACCTCCTTTGATGTTGGGAGATGCCTGCTACTCACCTCTGCCACCATGAGGTCCCGTGAAAACACAAAGCGCAGCGAGTCCACAAAACCCAGCAGGCTGTTCATGCGCATGAAGTTGGGCATCTTGTACACAAAGTTGCGCAGCAGCTGCGGGTAGATCGTCAGCATGCACACCGGGTCCATCAGCACCTGCAGCAGCAGATATCACATGAGAGCCTGCACCAATGTGTTGTAATGCTCTTCATCACAGCAAGGCTATCACTGGCATTCAAGCACTTTTGATCTTCCAAGTCCCCAAGGCTGGAGCGTAGATGGAGGCTTACCATGGACTGCACAATGGACTGGTGAAGCTGCGCAATGCGGCTCATGACAAACGTCCCATAGCTGTGGCCAATGAAGGCTGCCTGCTGCCAGCCGTGCTTGTGAAGGATCTCCTTTGCAGCCAAGGCCATCTCGTCTGTGGAAAGAGCGCGCCAGTGTAGGCACACGCTGACGTGGCGGGACTCCAGCAGGATGATTGGCCGCGTCGGGAATGCGCGCATGATCTCATGAATGAAGTGGATGTATGGCGTCTGCATGCAACACAAACTCAGCTGATACCATGCACCACTGAACATCTAATGCAAGCTAATAGCTGTACGCACATTTGAGATAGTCATCATGTGATATGCAGAGTCTGAAGCCGGCACAACAGCTGATAGCATGGCAAGGGGTGTACGCACCAAGCCAAAGCCCACTCCATGGAGGAAGAAGATGGGGCTGTTCTCAGGCGCATCCTTGCTCATTGCAGGGAGCGGCATGGACTGGGCCTTCTCCCAGAGCTGCACAGCATGACAAAGAACTGAGCAAGCATAACACCCATGCACTGAGCAGTCGGTGAGGCGTCCACACAGCTAAACCATTGGTCTTAGATTGCAGTGACTTTCTACACCATGCTCAGGCAGAGGTCTACAATTTGACGTGGGCCTGGCAGAGGAGTGAGATGGCCTCACACCTTGAAGTCAAGCCTGGGCTTTCTGAACAGTCTGCGCAGGGTCTGGGCAGCCTGGGAAGCTGGGGAGGCCGGCGGGCTGGCCAGCTGCTCGGGAGCTGGGCGCCTGGGGCTGCTGGTCTCCTCAGGGCTGGAGGAGCCAGAGCAGGCGATGGAGGCCTCGCTGGAGGACCAGGGAGGCGAGGCTGATGCCCGGAGGCTGCTGGAGCTGGCGATGCTGCTGCCGCTGAAGGAGGCGCTGCTCCCATTGGCCTCTACAGCTGCAGCCGCCTTCCTCACCACCAAGGGTGACATCATCCAGTACCTCAGCCCCTGCTTGCACAATCACGACTCAGATGTTGCCGAAAAACACCCAGACACTGCTGAGGCTTTGCCTGCAAGCAACAATACGTCCAGCAGACGGCCTCTTGGACAGAGCATGCGCGCTACTGAGGAGAGTAGAGCAGCCCCAGGCAGTGCCTATCAGAGCCATTTGACTCCTCCAGAGCGCCAGAGCATACAGCTTGCCTAGGAAGCTCACAAAGGTGAGAAGGATCATGGGGCAGATAGGGCACTTGCGGGGCGCGTACATTCTGATGCTTGTATGCCCGGAAGCCCAGCACGCGGAGCAGGCAGTCTGTGCTGAGCCAGATGCACTCAGCAAATATGTATACAATTAGGGGCTTGTGCATCCAGCGCAGAGGCTCCCACAGATGCGCCATGAACTCCACATCTGGGTTCCTCCCCTCCTCAAACGTCACCCCAAACTTCTGCTCGTTCCTGTCGATGTAAGACGTTATGACCTTGTGCTCCTACACACACAAGCCCAAGGTCACCTTCAGGACCTTGCAATGCCAAACAATGCTCCATGTTGTGAGATCTGCTGAGGGCCTGAACCACTCATGCCAGCCATTTGACTCCTGTTTGTATTGAAAACAGCCTAGCCACATCTTGTGTTACTGGCAAGGACATTTAAATTAAGTGCTCCTGGATAGGTCAGTCACTCCAGCAAGAGGAACTATCATGAGGGGCAGAAAGGTACACAGAGCGCGAGTCCTACCTCCTCACTCAGGTCCTCTGTTCTCTTTGCATAGAAGCCGTAAGCTATGAAGTCCTCTACGTTCCCTCTCCTGCAGCAGCATGATCAGACTCCTAAACACGGTGATCATGATGCGCAGTGCATCCCCTCCGCAGCACACAGCAGGAATACAGCTACTGGACAGGCCCTACAGTGTGTGCATGTTGCCATCACAGAACACATTCCTGGTTTGTGGAAGACTGCATATGAGAGGTGGAAGTCATACTTGAGGCTGTCAAAAGGCGCGTCCTTGAACCAGCCTGAGAGGAAGTCCTCGATCCCAAAAATGGCTCCCAACTCCAGAAGCCTCTCCTCAACAACTGGTCTGAAGGCTGGATCAATCTGAGCGTCCTTGACAGTGGCTCTGCTGGTGTAGCCATGTCTGCGTGATTCATGCCACAGCCTCAGTTGCTCATCCTGCTGAACTCCAACATCCCTTCATGCATGCATGTGTCCAAAGACCGATAAAACGCAGAGATCACCAGAGAATTTCATACAGGATGCGCGGAGTAACACATCAGATATTCTGCGGCCCCAAAAAAGGCTTGAGCACAGCTCATCAGCGAAGCTGCTCGTGAAACGGATAGTAGAACAGTCAGCAAACATCATACAGGCTCCTCACAAAGACAACAAACGAGCAGTAACAAGCTTAAAATCTCACAAGAATATGTGTCGTGTGCTCACATTCCAACCTTACACTTGATAGTAAGGAACCGAAACAAGCAGAGATCTTCGTAAGCGTACTATCCGTTGGTGAGCCGTACACCATACGTACTGGACAACATTAAATGTAGGATGCCTACCTCCAACATTGTGCGATGTAGAAGACTGTCTCGATCAGCAGCCAGGCCGTGAGACACCGTCCCCATCCATTTAAGACATCCCAGTACAATAGGGCTGCTACCGCCGAGCTCGCGCCAACGGCGGCCATGGCAAGGTTGCTTGCGGCATCTTGCAGCTTACTGGGCTGGTGTAAGGGGTCCCTCGATCCCGAAAGCCCCATCAGGTCCAGCTGGAGGCTGTTCCTGAGCCAACTTGGCGGCAGTGTGGGAAGCTTCGCCCCAGCTTGCCTCCGATTGGAGTATTTGCAAAGCTGCAAGGCGCCTATGTCACAGCCTTACACACCGCTATACTGGCCTTCCTCGCTGCGGCCCAGCTGAGCCCTCCTTAACGTACTCCAACGTCCGACTGAGGGTATGCCGAGGTTCGTCTTGCAGTCTAGAGTGCGATGAAATGTTGCACTCAGGTTTTGCCCTTACAAGACTACAAATGATACGTTACCAAGGCGCGCCCTACTCACGCAGCCGCGATAGTGTACAAATGTCGCAGCATGGTAAAGCTGAGGATGAGCTCAGCGCCGTGCCGGGAGCAAGCCCTAAATCTGTAGGGGTAATCACACCAGATACGAAATCCAAACCCCGGCTGTCCAAAGCAGGTCTACTATAGATGGTCCTTCTAATCAGATCATCGCAAGGCAGATGCAAGCACGCAAAGGTGCCAGCAGAACATGTACTCAAGCTGGACTCAAGGGCACCGGGAGGCCGGGCAGGTGTCTTCAATGCCTCTGCAGGCTGAAACCGGCGCCATTTGCAGTGGGCCCTTCAAAGGGACCCCAAGCGTCCACATCTTCAAACAGTGGGGACTCTCCGTGCTGCTGCTGGGAAAGACCTGCAGCACAGCGGCAGCTTCTGAGAGAAGGATAGCATACAACAGGCTGCAAGACCCTTTTGCTGACCCCTTTGCTTGTCCCCCAACCTCTGTGCAAGCCAATGATGACAGACTCGGTTTTACACAGACCAAGAGGATGTAAGTGCATACTCTGAGGGCTGCTCCTGAGATCTGCCGGCCTGTCCTGCCGCGTTCCCGCCAGCTCAGTGCTCGGGCTGTCTGACGTACTCACAGTCCCGCTGCCTCCTGAGCCTGGCCTGCGCAAAAGCAGGCAACCCTATCATGCATGTGTTTGTCTCCCTCAATAGCTTTGATACGCGCAACAACATATGTCCCGGCAGCCACCTCTTCAGCAACTTCCTGCCAACTTTAGAGTAGCATCGAAAGCGCAGCACTTCTGTCATGAGCTCCAAGCAAACTCTGTTGGATATTATGCCTGAGGAACAGAAAGAGCTGCACCTAGGTCCTGTAGAGGGGTGGGTACCCGCAACCGCCTTGTATATGGACATTGCTTGCGCGACCATGTTGGCGGGGTCATTAGTGGCAGCGGGCAGCAGCAGGGTATTCCCAGCCTTGGCAATCTGTCCAAAGGCGCTCAGGTACTGCTCCGCCACACGCAGAGAGGCTGCCTCGCTGCCCCCATGCGCAGTGACTGCCTGGGACACCAGGCCGATGCCCTTTGCTGTCGCGTCTGCTCGCCTGTAGATGGCCTCTGCCTCACCTGCAGCATTGCACAGCAATGTGAATATCCAGCGCCCCTCTGTCATGATTGACAATCACCACCTGTCAGCCAAGGCCACTCTTTCACAGATGGCTTCCTCGAATCCTGCATTGTTGCCTGAGGTGGCCCGTCAGGCTCAAGGCTCTTCCCTGTGTGAGCCCAGTATATCCCACTTCGTTTCGCTGCTGATGCGGCGCGCTTGTAGGGAAAAGGCACAGCTGTATCAGTCGGCATTGCTACATGTGAAGCGCAGGCCGAGATACGAGCAGGAGAGCTCTGCACCTGTCGCCCTGTTGATGGCATCCATCTTTGCAGCCTCGGAGGTCAGGATGATTTCCGCTTTGTCACCCTCTGCCTGGTTGATCTTGGACTGCATAGATCCCTCAGACTCCAGAATCTGCACGACAGCACATTCTTACCTCCCTACTGCAGCAGCCATGCAGTGTCATAACAGCAGACACTGCATTCCTGGCCCATGATCTATCCCTACCCACACGTCTACCCTCACCCTGACAATCAGCGGGTGCATTTTGCCATCATTGTGACAGGCAGACCAGGAAGAAATACTGTGGCCAGGTCAAGAAGAAGTAGGGGGTAATGACTCACCTGGGCACGCTTCCTGCGCTCTGCCTCTGCCTGCAGCTCCATGGCTGCCCTCACATTTGCTGGCGGGTTGATGTCCCTGATCTCATACCGCATACACTGCAGCCCCCAGTCTGATGCAGCTTCCCTGCAGCAGCAGCAGCATCAAGCTCATGCCATGCGCATCTCTATATATCATGAGGAATGGCCTGGTGATCAGAAAAGGGTCTACAAAATAGCGGCAGTCTGAGCAAATCCAGTTGCACTGCTTCATGTGTTACAATGCTATCATGTGAGCGATGTGACACTCACTGTATTGAGCTGACAATGTTGGCATTCAGGGCCGCACGCTCCTCGAAGGTCTTGTCCAGAGAGATCTTTCCCAGCTCAGATCGCATTGTGGTCTGTGCCAGCTGGATGACTGCGAAGTAGGCGTTCTCCACGCCATAGGAGGCCCTCACTGGATCCACAACCTGCCAATGACAGAAGACACCATGCGTGAGCAATGATGTGACACATTCTGCGTACATTAAGACAGATAGACTGCCCATCTGCATCTCCTATTCTGATCTGGTAGCGAGATGTTTTCCCAGAAGAACGTCTCTCTTTGGTCAACATGTCACACTGTGAGCTATCAGAAGCCTCCGTTTTGTGCACGCAGATGTCCAGATCACAGTGTGCACAACAGCTTTACAGGCTGGCAACAAATGGGGCTCCGATATTTCAGCAATGGCATGACGCAGCTGAGAAGTTACCTTCACATAGAGGACTCCATCAATCATGAGGCTGACATTGTCCCGCGTGATGGCTGACTGGTTGGGAATTGGGATGGCAACCTCCTTCAGGCTGTGCACATATGCTATATTGTCCACCTGCGCCAACATGAGATGTAAATGACTGAGGTTACTTGCAACGAGCAAGATCCAAGGCTCTGCTGTATACATTTGCCTAGATCAGGCCATTTAAACATCAAGGAGTGCAAGAATTGCAAAAATTGTCACGGCTATACAGCATTAGCAGGTATCAAGGACACAAGACAAATGAATTGCATAGGTGCAGCTGGTAGAAGCTTCATGCAGAGGCTGACCAGAGGTATGAGGATGTGGAAGCCGGCTTTGAGCGTCTTCAGATACTTTCCAAAGCGTTCAACTGCACAAAACAGCACCCATCATTGGCAGAGGAATGTCCATGCGTGCGTATATCAGGCATCGCCATGATGAGGGACAGAAACGCCAGCAAGGCCAGTACCCCACCGATGAACGCGGTCTGCTCCGGCACGATCCTGCAATGTCACTACGAAAATTAACGCACAACAGAAAGCATTGCCAGCGGTCACGTATCATAAGCATCACGACGTCTACTCTACCTGATGCCAACATTTGCTGGTGGAGTCCTGCGGAGAGGGTCCTGATCGCCAGGACTGAGAAAACCCCTTGAGTTCTGTGCAAAGGTTGGCGTGCTTGTTGTGAATTGTGCAGTATGCTGTAGGTGAATCAGCTGTGCTGGTCTCTGCAAGATGGTGCTCTCTGCCGCAAGAAGCGCCCTCGCCGCAGGGAGACGGGACAATCCACGGAGCATACGCAGGTTCTGCATGTCTGCAACGCTGATCGCATTGTCTCAGAAGCTCATCGAAGTTCCTTTAATGCTACAGCGAGATTGCTGATGTCATCGCTGACATGTCATTGAGTCCATTGTCGCAAATGCGCGCGATGTGATGAAAGCCTTCTTAAGGCCAAGATAAGAAGCGTAGAGTCTCTCACAACCACGAGTAGCCCAGATAAATCTGCAGCGCGGCTTCCGCAGTTGAGCACACAGCACAGGCGTAGGTAGTACGCCACCATATGAGAGAAGGGCACAACCAAAAGGTCATGGATTGACGACCCTGGACGCGCAGCATGGTCGTGATGAAAGCCGTTGTGACGTTGTTATTGGCGGGGCTATCAGGGGTCCTCTGTGGTCGGGCATTTGAGGAGGGGGCTCCTGTAAAGCTCTGGGCTAACAAGGTCGGGCCTTTCAGCAATCCTAGCGAGACCTACCAGTACTATGATCTACCATTCTGCAGACCAGAGGGAGGCTTGGAGCACAAGCCAGAGACGTTGGGAGAGGTCAGGCTATGCCCATGCATTGCTGGCACCTGAATGGCTCACTATCACCCAACAACGTATATGGCATCCTACAGCCTTCTTGCGCTGCTCATCAACCGCTGTCCGAGGGTTGTTTCGCCGCAGACAGCAAATCCCAGCAATGATCCGAGACGAAGGCTTGTGCACAGGTGGTGGATGGGAACAGGCTCATCATGACGCCGTATGACTTGAGCTTCAGGCAGGATAAGGTTGATGCAAAGTTGTGCACCAAGACACTCACACAGAATGAGATCATGCAATTCAGGAAGGTGAGCCCGCTGCTGGGTCCAGTCTGAATCTGCTCCAAATCACGGTGAACCTGAATATAGGCAAGCCTGAGAAGCCTCATGTACTGCTCGCAGGCAGTGTCGGATGACTTCTACTTCCAGATGTACTATGACAATCTGCCCATTTGGGGCTTCATTGGTGCGCGGCACTCTATGATCCTCATCATGGGGCGACATTGTGTGCGCGCTGCTCTTATGCAGAGCACATGCAGAGAAGATGGTGCTTTTAGTTAATGCATACCATTGTAGGAACTGGTCGTGATTGTGGCTCTTTGCTAGGCCAAGCCTGGCGCTGAGCATAGCTTTTGGCCTGGCCTAGCAAGCAGGCATGGACAGCGCGAGTTCCTACTATGATGGAGTTCCTGAACCTGTGGCTGTATCGGATGGACCGTTCTTGTGGGGAATATACATGCGCAAGTCCACATCCATAGTGCAAGCGCAGCATGTGGGATCCGCTGACGGGGCATGCATGTGGCAGGGAAGCTGGAGAAGGAGGTGAACTCAGCGGGCGGGGAGTCCAAGCTGAAGCACTATGTGTTCACGCATGTGCACTTTGACATCGCCTACAATGGCAATCGCATTGTGGTAAGTCTCCATGGGATATCTCTGGCCATCTCATGCAATGTGCCACTGTAGGAGAGTCTGGAGGACCTGCACTGCTGTACATCCCTGACGTGTTGCTGACATGATTACCTCCTGTGCAGGAGATTAATGTGTCAACAGACCCAGCACAGATGGTACACTCCCTCTCACTCAGCCCCATTGCCTGGCTTCCATTTGCTACTGTGCGCTGCACAGCAGAGCATGTCTGAGAAGAGACAAGCAGCACTGCTCACATTGCAGCGCAAAACTCCAGGGAAATGCACGGCGCACACCACAGACATCCATCATGTTCTCACCATCTGCTGTGGGTACAGCTGGACTTGTCAGAGGATGTGGTGAAGGAGGACAAGCCGGTGGAGGTGACGTTCACCTACAGCGTGCAGTGGCGCGAGACGGACACGCCCTACGAGAAGCGCATGGACAAGTACCGGCGCTACCAGTTCCTGCCCCAGCACCTGGAGGCAAGCCCTCAGCCTCCCTCTCATTGCACTCTTGCGCTGTGGATACAGCTGCGTGGACACATGAGGACACGGTGTCATTGTTTTCATGACTGACATCACGCAGCTCTGGGGGGGATAATACTCATGAATAGTTCAATGCTGTGCCATGGGGTTGAATGATGCCTATTATGGCCGCCCTACTGCCCACACAGTGGCTCCACAGGAGGCAAGATGTAGGCAGGAGACAGCACCTTGCTGCTCAATGAGTTTTGATATGCAAGCAGCAATTGAGCAATGTGGGTGGTGGCGCAGATCCACTGGTTCTCCATCATCAACAGCTGCGTGACGGTGCTGCTGCTGACGGGCTTTCTGGCCACCATCCTCACGCGCGTCCTGAAGAACGACTTCATCAAGTACACCCGTGATGATGACGGTGTGCTCTGTGTCCATGTATGTTTAGCTTCAGAGTGTAGCACCCTGAGGGAGGCGCACATCTCTATCTTTTGAAGGTCTATAAGGGTACCATTAAAAGTTGGACTGTCCTGCTCCTGCTGTCGAGGGTTGCAGGACCAGATTGCCAGGAGTGCATGCAGACGGGCAATGTCATGTCAGCAGCTACAAATGGGGACGAACATATGTATGCAACAACCCATATTGCCATGTGACCGACAGAGGGTGCCTGCAGTGTTGGATGAGACAGAGGAGTCTGGCTGGAAGAACATCCACGGCGAAGTTTTCCGCTTCCCGCCCAACAAGAACCTCTTCTGCGCCTTTGTCGGCAGCGGCTTCCAGGTCAGCTCCCAGCTTCCTCCTACCTCTCCTGGTTGCCACAACAATGTCATGCCTTATGGAGCCGATGCGCATGCCACATGCCTGCAGAAGTTGCCTCTGTGAAAGTGGCCGTACTGGAGATCGGCGCACTTATCAGGCCCAGCACCTGTCAGGCAGCCATGTATGCAGTGATGCCTGCGCTTCAGAGATCGCTATTGCACGTCAGTGTCTGGCTCTGCATAGCTCCCATATAGCCCGCATTGCAGTGCAATGATATACATCAATGCTGTGCAGCTGCTGGCGCTGTCAATTTTCATCTTTGGCCTGGCCTGCGTGGGCGTCTTCTACCCCTACAACAGGGGCGGCCTCTACACTGCGCTGATTGTCCTGTACGCTTTGACGGCGGGCATTGCCGGGTACATCGCCGGGTCGTACTACAAGCAGATGGATGGGCGCGCGTGGGTCCGCAACATCCTGCTGACGTCCGTGACATTCTGCGGACCGCTCTTCATCGTGTTCTGCATCAACAACACTGTGGCCATCTCCTATCGGGTGAGCTCCACCCCTAGCGCAGCCCCTGAGGAAAGGACCTGTGCCTTGCAGTGAGGACATACCATGCATGACTCAATAGGCTCCGCTGATGGCAGCATCCTGATAGTAGCTGGCATGAGGGCTTCACACTGGTGGTACTGATGCTCGCCCTCTTCTGACTTTTGATGTGTGCTTGTGCTCTGCGCAGTCAACAGCCGCCCTGCCATTCGGGACAATTGTGATTATTCTTCTCATCTGGGCACTCATCACCATTCCGCTGACTGTTGCGGGTGGCATTATTGGCAAGAACACCCGCACAGAGTTCAAGGCCACCTGCCGGACCAACAAGTGAGCTTATCCTCTCTCCCATACATATCAATAATTGGTCAAAGCTAGTCCATCCGCCCCAGCACGGCCGCCCATCCTTGCACTCTCATATCTCAGAACATGAGGAGACGGCCATCGGTCTGCAAGGCAAGTCTGCTGGTCAGAACCCTACTGATGTGATGTCAGTATACACAAGTAAGCAGCGCCCCAAGGTGCATGCACAGGCACCGAGAGACTGATCACTGAGCCTGGCAAGCTATGCAGGTACCCTCGTGAGATCCCGGAGCTACCGTGGTACCGCCACACAGTGCCTCAGATGGTCATGGCCGGCTTCCTGCCATTCTCCGCCATCTACATCGAGCTGTAAGTCCCCACAAAGCTCTTGCAAGCATGCAGGAATCATAGATGACATGCAGGGCCCTCAATTGCATGTAGGGCAGGGCCTTCTGATGGCAGAGACAATGCTGCAAGACAGCTGCTGTGCACGGCTGGACTGCAAGCATGCTGTTTCATGGAGGAAAGAGTGCAGCAGCTGCATTAAGCATGTCAAGGCACACACAGACATCTTTGCGCCCATACAACCCTTTCATTACCCGCAAGGATGATTACCATCCAATGACTGGATGATGCTGCTGCGCAGGTACTACATCTTTGCCAGCGTGTGGGGCCACAAGGTGTACACCATCTACAGCATCCTCTTCATCGTCTTCATCATTCTCCTCATCGTCACCGCCTTCATCACCGTCGCCCTCACCTACTTCCAGCTGGCCGTCGAAGACCACCGCTGGTGGTGGCGCAGCTTCATCTGCGGCGGCAGCACCGGTGAGCAGCACCCGCCTGATCATGGCATTTTCCTTTTCAACCCTTTTGGTTGAGTGGATGTGAGTGACTCACTGTGAGGAGCTGGCTCAGAGCTCTCTGGAAGCTGTCTCGGCTCAGATCCTATGCATCATAGGCCAGTTGGCAAGCCTATGCAAGTAGGCGATGTTGAGGAAGGGTTATGAATGCTGTCAAGCGGGCTGGGGCTGGGCTTTGGGGACTGCGAGCTAGCAGCTCTATCACATGCTGAGCCGCTGAATGCTGCGCAGGTTTATTTATCTACGGATACTGCATATACTACTACTTCTTCCGCAGCGACATGTAAGCCCTAAATAGCCGCTCTTTTGTAGCTTGCAGACTTCACCTCTGCTGTTATGGCCTTGCAGAGGAGGTGTCCATCCAAGAATGTAGTCTGGAGAGACCTCTGATGTAAGATGACACTAACCAGCACACAGCCCACATTGAGACTTTGAGATGTGGTGCAGGTCTGGCACCATGCAGAGCGCGTTCTTCTTCCTGTACAATGGCACAGTCTGCCTGGCATTCTTTCTGATGCTGGGCACAGTTGGATGGAGGAGTTCCCTCTCTTTTGTCAGACACATCTACAGGTGCAGACACCTTCCTAGAACCACAGAATTGCTCACACTTGTCCGCCATGTCTGGGGTGTCCTCAAGAAGTCTCAGGGTGTTGCCGCATATCTGATGCATAGCGTTGCAGACAGCTCTGTGGATGCACCAATATATGCAGGTTGCATCCACTCTGCAGTCTCGCTGACGTGCTTTGCCATGCATTGCAGTGCCATCAAGAGCGACTGAGGGGGCGGCTGCAATCGCGAAGTTGCTGCCAGAGCAGCAAAACATTTGGGAGAGACAGTCATAAGGAAGACGGAGACAGTGAGCGCTACCTCTGGCAGGGAAGGAACATGGTCTCGTATCAGGCCACAGAAATGAAGTCACGGCGAATGAATGGCACGATGCAGCAACATGCAGTTGTATGACTAAAGCACCCTTGGCGTCATATGTGGTCTCCAGCAGTATCCGCACAATGGCTTCAAGAGCAAGGGACATGCTCCATTGCCATGATGAAGCATGTCCCATGCATTCTGACTACTATGTGCCACATAGTGTGTGGAAGCGCTCACATTGTGGTGATTGTGACAGGTTGTTCTTGACTCAGATCAGGATGGTTAGGGACCTGGGATTCTTTGAGTCAGCACTCAACATTGCAAGGCAGACGGTGTACAGTCGGATTGAAACAGCAACTGAGAGCGAGGGCACCGTGTAATGTGCCCTGAAGGTATCCCATACCCTTCATACAGCTCTGGCTCTGCTGCCGTGCTCCTACAAGTGGTCCCAAATGCTCGCAAATGAGCTTCACTACAATCGACAACTTGCGTGTCTGTCGCCCTTTCGCGATCGCTAGGAGCTGTACGGATGCGTAATCGCCTTCGTCATGACGTGAGCGCATGAGTAAGCGTAAACGATAGCAACTGCCGTAGCAGTCACGGAGGGCCTCACCGAGGCAGGCGCAGCTTACCTCGCTGCTTAAAGGACTGAGAATAAGCTAAATTGCAACCTCGACATATCTCTCCACCACTTAGACGCATCACTGCGGGATCAAGCTGCCTTACGGAACGGATCGGGCCTGCTTAGCATATAGTCCAGCAGCGGTGGCAGTCTTTGCTTTGACGTCCCGAAGCTCCCTTACGTCTTCAGAGTCTTCAAAATGGCTTCCAGAGCTGTTTTAGCTAGCGCATGCTGCTTAGGGCTCCTGCTAGTAGCAGGCTGCCGAGCTCAGAACCTGACCGTGACAGACACAGACCTGCTCAACTTTGCCATGAACTTGGAATGCCTGGAAGCTGAGTATTACTCAACCGCCATTAATGGGTATGGCTTGAACAGCTCGACCCTAGGCAACGGCCCACCCGCCGTGGGTGGCCTGAAAGCCAATCTCAGCCCAGAACTCATCCAAATCGCCACAGAGCTGGCCAACGATGAAATCAACCATGTAAGCCCCTGCCTAGCTCCTCATTTACTTACCAGACAAAGAGGCCAACGTGAATGCCAGGTGCATTTTTAAGCCTAGAGGTCTGGTGTCTGCAGCTATCAGCATCACCCCTCGCCTGGAGCGATGCAAACCAGAGCTGACCGCAAGCCCATGCATGCAGGTGAATGACCTGCGTGCCCAGCTGGGAAGTGCTGCGGTGCCATGCCCCCAAATGGACATTGGCAGTTCCTTCACCACCATTGTGTCCAAGGCCCTCAATATCTATGGCTTCTTCCCCTACAACACCGACGTCAACTTCCTGCTCGGTGAGACCTCGCATGCCTAGGCATGCCCTGTTGTATAGCATTGCATTGCAGTCTGATCAGTCTCGCGCCGTATGGCTACATCAGACAACATCGGTATACATGCGGCAAGACAGGACTATTCCAAATTCCATCTAAGCCATGCGGTGCAAGACGGTAAACGTCAGGCTTGCTCGCGAGGATACCCAAGCTGCAACCACGCACACATGCAGTCATGCAGTGTACAAACAGGCCTCCCGAGGCCAGATATAGCTCCACTGCAACAATCAGCCAAGTCCTATGAAGGGTGTTGAATGATTGCCGGCGCAACTGCAGGGGCCTTTCTGTTTGAGGATGTGGGCGTTACAGCGTTCCACGGCGCCATCCCAGCCGTCAAGGAAAAGAAGAACCTGGAGCTGCTGGCGGGCATCGCCCCTGTGGAGGCGTACCATGCGGCCATCCTGCGCACGCTGCTGTACCAGAAGGGGCTGGAGATGGTCACGCCCTACAACATCCGCGTCTTTGACTTTGTCCAGGTCAGTACCCAGGGCGCCAGTCTCTCCACTGTGGCATTTTGCAGTACTGATCCCTGTGCTGATACAAGCAAATTCACAGTTGCCATGGTGCTATGTGGAGCAGCCCAACACTTCCATGCACATGGCAAATATAGCTACAAGTCTGCAGATAGTACTGCAGGTCTCCCATATGGTTTGAGAAGATGTCAGGCCAACCACGCAGCCTACAATTGGTGTGAGCCATCTGTAAGACAAGCAGCCAATCAGAGCCTCCAGCGTCGAGTGAAGTTGACCAGGGTACAGCAGAGATGGCGCGTGGTGCCAGGTTCACAACAGCAGATTCATGAAGGAGGCGCCATGCACACAATGTCCAGCCTGACAGACGGATTGCTGACGTTTGCAGGGGCTGTCCAACCTGAGAGGAAAGGCGGGAGGTGGCAAGGATCAGGGCATTGTGGTGCCTCCAGCAGACGGGCGCAACACCTCGTACCCTTTTGCCAACCTGATTCCCCAGGACGGCGTGGGCAAGGCCTTCCAGAGAACGCCTGACGAGGTGCTTGCCACCATGCACATGATGCAGTGCATGGTGTTGATGTCCGGCTGGCTTGTGTCTGGTGCAGTGTGCCACAACTCCAGTTCATGTGCCAGCCCCTCACAGTGAGACAGCCAGGTGCCCATGAGTGCGCCTCATGGCTGTGGCTTGACCTCTCTCTTGTATATCTGCAGGTGCTGGCAATTGTGTACGGAGGGAACTCGACACAGCCGGGCGCCTTCTACCCCAAGGGCATGACAGGAGCCATCAATGGGACTATCGCTGCCTCATGATTGAGCCTCGACTACATCATCTGGGCAGTCATCTCTATACTCTGCATGACCTTGGAGACAGCCTGGTACCATGTGCCCGTCTGCTCCCTTTGAAGAGTAGGCTTGGCTAGCGCTGATGCTGGAGCATGATGAACGGGCAGCCTGAGAGCCAGATTTGCAGACAGAGCAGTGCACTTGTACATTGCTATAGCCTGAGGGTGCAGCCAATCAGCTCTCGTGCCTCACATGAATATGCTCAGCATGGCACAACGGCTGCGCCAAAGCAGGACCTTCTCTGCTGCATGGTCTTCCTGTCAGTTCTGCAGGTCTAAAATGCCTGACGATCCACAGTGTGACATCCTCCTTTGGGTCCTTTTCTGGGACTCGTACTCAGCCTCAGCGGTGTAACAGCCTAGCAGATGATACTGATAGGTGCTTACTGGCCCTGAACCATTTGCTAGGACAAGCAGCGCCTGCAGCAGGGACACCCCCATGTGGAGACAAATCCTGTCGTAGGGCAGCAGTAGGAAGACAATAAGTCTCCCGGCCCCTTTACGGGCAACGCCTTCCGGTAACTCTCTGACGCTCCGTTGGAAGCACAGCCCAGCCTTCATACACTGCTATAGCCCTTGGGCGGTCCATAGTGCATGTACTTAGGAGATATTTGCTTCAGGCATCACCAGCAGACCTGGACATGGTCCTGTATGACCACATTGCGCCTTTCTGCAAAAATTGACAGCGCCGCTTTCCTTCCATGAGTTAGTGTCAAACAAGCCAGTGCACATGTGTGTATCGACCAACCTCTCCTGTAGCTAGATGAGCAGGATCTGTTGGCTATGCCTGAAGTCAATGATGTGTTAGGAATATGTAAAATGCCCAATTTGCGATAAGAGTCCCATGTTGAGCAGGATTATAGAAATGCCTCTTAAATCTGCAATGTGATCCACCATCAGATGTCCTGCTGAAGGCCACCTGATAGTGCCTACTGTCAATGATAATGTGGTGCGCAAAGTATTGACACCATGCATTTGCTGAACCTCCCCGGCTCTCTCATGAATTTCGTCACTGCTGGCCCACATGGGCTGGGCGGTGTCTGAGCTGCAGCGACGGCAAACAGTCCTCGTAAAAACACTCGGCACTCTCTATTATCCCCTGATACAGCCCCGCCTCCTCTCAGCGGTCTTCATGTGATGGTCCTGGGACGCTTGGGACCTGGTATTACTAATACAGCAGCTGAGGCGATCTTCCGGTTGCCGTCTCAGCTCGTCTTCGTAAGACGCAATTGTAGCATCGAAGCGGGAAGTGACACACAACCAGTGCGCATCACAAGCCCTCCAAGACCTTTTGACCGCCGCTCTTCCGTGCAGAACAGCCATCCTGAACCGCCTCTCGAACGCAGACCGCTTCCTGGTAGGGTCTGCAGCTCTGATGAGATGTTAGAGCTTGAAAGGTCAGAAGGGGGCCTTTGGCAAAGCCACCGGCCTGCCAGTCGCAACACGAACTCGTGTGATCTTGATACCGTATCTGCCCATCGTGACCTCCTGGTTGCGTTACGCAAGACTCCTGCAGCAGCAGAGCTTTAGTAGTCCTTGCACCTTGTCTCTTCTCATCTTAAATAGGACATTTATCGCAAGAGCTCGTTCTCACCCATGGGCCGTCTCCGTTTCATGGCAGAGTGCATAAGGGTTGCCGCACCTGCACCCCAGAGCACTGCTCACACGCGCTCAAGTCTTTCTATATGTCTACAGGCGCTTCTTCTGCTCCAATGATGGCGTACAAGATCGCGCTGCTTGGCTTGTGCATCCTGGGCAGCTTGGCAGCTAACCCAGCCCTGGCCATAACAGATGCGGACATCATGAACTTTGCCCTGAATCTGGAGTGCCTAGAGGCCACGTACTACTCCACAGCGGTCAACGGCTTTGGCCTGAACGCCACCACGCTTGGAGGAGGGCCACAGGGTGTGGGAGGCGGGAAGGCCACCCTCAGCCCTGACCTCATCAAGATCGCAACAGAGCTGGCCAACGACGAGATTGATCATGTGAGCCCCTGACATCTCACTCGTAGCTTTCCGTAAACAGCCCTATGTGCAGTATCTATCTATCTAATAAATGCAGCGCAACGCCCTATGGCTGATGCCGCGCATGTGAGACACTTGAGGTTCTCTGAAGCAGATGATGAGGGAGTGCAGAGCCAGTATTTAATTACAAAAGGGCACTTGAATAGTTGGGCAGGACCATCTGTGCTGTAGCTGGCAGCCTTTCACCATGGAAGGTTGATACCACTTGCAAGGCAAACACTCCCAACAGGGAATTTGCATGCAGGTGAGTGATCTGCGGGCGCAGCTGGGCGCAGCTGCAGTGCCCTGCCCGGCCACCGACATCGGCAGCTCCTTTGAAGCAATCGCCAACAAGGCGCTGGGCATCACCGGCTTCTACCCCTACAACAGCGACACCAACTTCCTCCTTGGTATGCCCTGCTATGCCTGGACTCCAGAAAGCTGCATTACGAGAGCATGCTGTGTTGTCCAGCTGTCCCGAATGATGATAGATAGCCATGCAATGTCACACATGCCATCTGTTGCAGTCTTGAATGTACCTCACCTAGCCTGCCTGTTGCTCAGCGCCATATCAACCTGATACAAAGCTTGCAAGGTGTAATCACAGCATGGCCATTTGTGCAGGCGCCTTCCTGTTTGAGGACGTGGGTGTCACGGCATTCTATGGGGCGATCCCTCAGATCACGGACAAGAACAACCTGCAGCTGCTGGCCGGCATCTCGCCGGTGGAAGCCTATCATGCGGCCATCCTGCGCACGCTGCTGTACAACAAGGGCCTCGAGATCGTGCAGCCCTACAACATCCGGGTCTTTGACTTTGTCCAGGTGACCTTTTTAGCTAAGCGTTCTCCATTGACATGCCTACAGAGTTGCTTGCCGCCCGCATGACTGAACATGCTGAGAGCCAATGTGATGAGTGAAGCCATCCTTCGAAGGCCAGCCGTTCTGCCTGCGTGAAGTTCCAGTGAACGCTATTCCTTTGTGCTAGGAACGCAAGACCTGGCATCCAGTGACACCGTGACTGCCAAGTGCTACATGACATATTGGTGAAGAATGACAGCCCTGATTGGGTTTCTGCAGGCGCTGTCTAACCTCAGAGGAAAAGTTGGGGATGGCAAAGATCAGGGCATTGTTACTCCCCCTGCAGATGGGCAAAGCACACCGTACTCCTATGCCAACCTCATTCCCCAGGACGGCACAGGAAAGGTCTTCCAGAGGACGCCAGATGAGGTGCTGGCGATTGTGTACGGAGGGAACTCGACACAGCCGGGCGCCTTCTACCCCAAGGGCATGACAGGAGCCATCAACGGGATGTCGTCAAGTGCCTGATGGGTAATCAGTGAGTTCTTGTAGCAATGTGGTATGACAAGGGAGCAGAGGCTTGGGGGTTCGACCAAAACATGAATTGCTTATGGGCTGCGCTCTGCGCAGCGCAATTGTCCTCATGTTAAACAATGTGATAGGCCCTGCAGCTGCTAGATATGCAGCGCAGGCAGAGCAATAGATGAGTACAACAGGAGAAACAAAGCCTTGAGCTAGGCAATGGCTGCTTTGGAACTATGCCGAGCTTGATCATGCTACTAGGATATTGAGCACCTTATATTGCTTTTCAAGATGCTATTGACATATCCCTCTGTGCAGTCTGCCTCTGTGGTGTTGGCATGGTGTTGTACGAACAGACTTCAGATCACCCACTTACACAATTGCGAGTCCTTCACATGCATGCATGCCTGTCCAGCCCTGGGCATCACATCCAATGTCCTTGTAGGGTGGGCTGAGGTCTTCAATGTATTCTGCAAAGCCCTGAGCTTCCCCTGATTGTCTCGCCCCAGCCATCAGCTAAAGGGCAGTTGCCCTCCACATAGATTGCTCATGGTCTCTAGCAGGATGCAGACCTTTCAGTAATCTTGCTCTGCACTCGCTCTCACGCTCAATCACTCTCGCTCTCGTTCTCGCCCTCGCTGCCGCTCTCGGGCAGCATGCCGTCAGGTATGAGCACAGCAGCTGTCACTTCCAGCCCAGCGCTCTCCTGGCTCTCCTTGTCTGCCATGGGCCACAGCGCAAAGCCTGGATGCTCTATCGCGACAGCATCCACTGCCCCCGAACCTGTTATGGCCACATTGCAGCCCTCTAGCAGGTCATCCACCTGCGCATGCTCGCAATCTCAACACCAGGACAGTCAAGCGTGAAAGTTTCTGGCTGCAATGTGGTGGCTGTTGCTGTAGATGCAAGCTTGGACGCCTCAAAGCAGGTCTGTTGCTGATCAGGAACGGTTCCTCCACATTCACGAGGCATAGCATGCCAGTGAGATATTGCAGATGAGCAGACAAGGACGAGGGAGGTGCTCACTGTGAGATAGTCTGATTCTGCAGCATCTGGCGTTGCCAGTCTTGGACAGGGGAGCCAGCTGTGACCTGGCACGCATGTCCCTCTTGACAGAGCCTGTTGCTCTGAGCCTGTACTGGACCGCATGCCCCGGTCTCTTGCAGCCCCTCCTGCACCCGCTGCTTGGGGATGACCGTTCGCTGCCTCTGCAGCAGGCACTGTAGCACTGCTAGGACCCCACTGAGCTTTCGCTTCACTGATGTTGCTCGTTGCCTGCGCTGGTGGCTTATCTGCAGCTAGTGACGCAGGCCCTGATGAGCTGGGGGCTGTTTGCTGGTCATGAGTGCCACCGCAGCCGCTGCTGTTATCTAGTTCGTGATGATGACCGGCAGCCCTCTGGTGGCCGCTGTTCTCAGCCTGCTGGGAGGCGGCAGGTGCAACTTGAGGCTTTGCTGTACCTCTGCGGCTTTCCTCCAAGCTCAACCTGCTGATCTGCTGTGTGGGGCATGCGTTGGGCGCTCCATTCAGCATGGGCCACAGCTTCAGGGACAGCCCATGCTTCTCTGCGATTTCTGGCGTAAGCTCCTGAATGTTCTGCATAGCATGAACGAACTCTCTGCAGAGATAAGGTGCTCACCTATGCCATACCTCATCGAGACAGGTGATTGCTTGCAAGGCTCACTGCTGATGTAAGAACAGTTGTCGCTGGTGTGCAGAGACCAGCACCGACATCTTCCTACATCATTGACAAGCTGTGGCATCTTAACAGCTCTGCACAAGCAGGTATAGATGATCCCGCATCCTAATGCAAGCAGCCTTGAGAATGGCCCATAGCTGACCGTTATTGCGCACCAGGGGCTTGTGGTGCCACCAGTTGACGAGCAGCGTCATGCGAAGGTCTCCGGACAGCGTGTCCAGCACGCCGTGCCCCAGGCGGCCGTCGAACAGCAGGAAGTTGTTCCTTCTGGGGTACGCCAGCAGGCTCCGCCTCGGCGTGTCCTCCTGCTGTGCAGAGCTGCAGTGCTGCTGATCCACCACCACTGTAGGGCCTGCGCATGTGCAAAGCAATCCAATGCTGCTTTTAAGTCCTGCGATTGTTGAAGTGTCGTCAACTTGCCAGGGATTGGCAATATGACATAGTCTGCTGTACACTCTCTTGCTGCATATTGAACGCTCTCCCTGTCCTCTGCATGCATCTCAACATCTGCCATGTCTCAGCCAGAGGGAATCCATCACTGATTGGGCACCTTTGTAGTAGAGCTGACAATGAGAGAACCACGCAAGCAATAGCGCACCAAGTCTTGGCCTTGCACTGTCACCAGTGAGGTAGATGATGGAGTTGACCATGGGGTGGACCATCTGGCCCTTGCTGCTCAGCAGGTGCTCGTCCTTGTCAAAGTGGAACGCCAGGCCCCGTCCATGCTCATAGATCTGTACGAGGTGACACCACATCAGTGTGCTTGGTGCCCATGCTGCGCAGGTTCAGGCTCCAATAACGTTCGGCGCCTTCACAAGGATCATGAATGAAAGCTCATGGCATGATGTTAACAGATCATTGGCATTCCACACAGCAGGTGCGTGTGCTCACAGGCACTGCGGAAGGCACCGTAGCATGCTGAGCCTTTGCAAGGGAGCTGTTTGGAGATTGGAGGCCCGCACCTGGATCCACCACTCCGCGCCCACCCAGGCGTCTGGCAGCACATGCCGCATGTATGTATTTTCCAGATGCCTTATTGCTGCTTCGCATGCGGTGATTGGCACTGTCCCATCCCTGATCCTCTCCTGCGTGTCCACAATTGTTCATCTGCAAAAGGGCAGGTCAGAACTGCATCAAAGCATGACCAGGTTGCCCAGACATACCCGAGAAGTCCAGAAGTTGGGGCTCCTCGATACGGCCTGAGCTTCGGATGCAATGCTCTCCACGAGTGCAGGTGGCAGAGCCTCCCCTAGCAGCCTGCCAAAGCCTTCAGGCCATGCTGGTGGCAAGGCATGTCCAGGTGCAGAGACCGTCGTGTTGCCGGTCTCGAGCATTCTGTATGGGGCTGGTGCAGCCTGTGATCGTTATGATACACGACCCTGCGTCAATGCCCCAGAAGACTACAGGCACCTGTCATGATGCCACAACGATCTGACGATCTCACACTAAAGCAGAGCTGCCACGCTACCAAATCGGCGTTGTGCTGTCCTTTTGCAATCTACAGGGAACAGCAAGCTTATTGGATTGCGCAAGCACTAGAGCTATTGTCTGCAAAGGAGCGGGCTGTCAAGTCCCGCATGTGCGCGTGCTGACGGGGCAGTCCTGCATTTGACTTTTAAACCCTCTCAGGGTTGCACAAAGCGGGTTGGAAAAGCTTCCTCCTCAATCTGTCACAGTCTACACAGCCGTGGGAGGGCACCCTCTGGTGAAAGGGACGCATTCGCCGTGATCGGGGCGGAGAGCGGGGTTGACCGGCGTCGGGACCAGGGCGAACAGCCTGAGTATTTTCAAGAGTCTGTCACGGTACGCTTCGCACTCTGCGTACGTAGGGGCGTAGGAAGTACGGCTGCACGAGCATCAATGACTTCTTCTTTATCAGGGCTCCCACAGAAGTCATGGTCGCAGCGGCAATGTGGCCCGTGAAGACGCCCAGTTGACACGTGCGAGAGTTTGTCCTGATTCTGCGTTTCTGCTGCTGTATCGATATAGCAGCTCGACACTGTGCATTGATAGCGTCCATAGGTATCAAGCCTCAGCGAGCACGGTGTTTAAGCGGTGCAAAAGGGGTTTTGGCTGTTCAAAAGGAGGTTTCAAAAGCAGCGCTCCTGCGCAAATTTTGCCTCACAAGCTCTATCAAGATACCCTTTTATATCTTTGGCGTTCAGTCTGTGATCCAGAGAGTGAGTTGTTGAGGAGATTTCGGAATCCCACGCTCTCAAACCCTCCCCAAACCCTGAGATATCCTGCTCATTCCTTCGCAGGCGCCTCAGATGCTGCTGCATCCCTCGTTCCAGAAGCTTCCAGCTATACCGCAATGCAATCAGAGCCACGGGCAGCGGCTTCGCTCCCTGACCAGCAGGAGAATCAGTGGTTGCACCGCAGAGCAGATGTTAGCTTTGGGCAGGTCGTTTTATCGGAAGCTGCCGGCACAAGGCATGAGTAGCTGTCCAGCAGCGCAGTACTTGACAGCCAGAGAACAGCACATCACGTGGCACGAGGGTGGCGTCAGCCGCGAGGCCAAGGAAGCACTCCTCCATCAGAGAGGATGCGTGGTCTGGTTCACCGGCCTCAGCGGCTCTGGCAAGTCCACAGTCGCCTGCACCCTGGAACACGCCTTGTACAGGCGAGGCGTGACCACAGCGCTGCTCGACGGTGACAACATCAGACACGGCCTCAACTGCAATCTGGGCTTCAGCGAGGCAGAGAGGGCAGAGAACATCAGGCGAGTTGGGGAGGTCACAAAGCTTTTTGTGGAGACGGGAGTCATCACCCTGGCCAGCTTCATATCCCCCTACAGAGTCGACAGGGATCTAGTCCGGCAGCGTATGGGCTGCAGGGATTTCATTGAGGTCTACATGAAGGTGCTTTGCCTCTCGAAATCTGCTCCGCTCACACTTCTTAGCTAATCAAGGACTCTTGCTGCACCCAGAGCTTAGTCCTGCACAGCGCGCTGACAAAAGCACCCGCAGGCTGTGTGTAGAGTCCCTGCATCTAAGGCTGGAGTGCATGGTTGCAGATCCCGCTGGAGGTATGTGAGAGCAGAGACCCAAAGGGCCTGTATAAGCTGGCCCGCTGCGGGAAGATCAAGTGCTTCACAGGTAGATAGCCTCCTCGCCCTGCAAAATCACATCCCAGGCCTAATTGCATGACACTATGCACCTCAGAACACACCATATGCTCTGGCGCCGTGGCTGTACTTGATGACAGCTATTGGGCCAGTGGATATGGTGTATTCTTACCATCCTGACCAGTTGCTTAGACGCACTGACAGTATCTGCATATTGAGCCACATGCTGACAGACGTATTGCATGGTTGCGCAGGCATTGATGACCCTTATGAGGCACCTGAGCGCCCTGAGATCACGCTGGATGTGGACGACCCCCAGGGCAGGCGGCAGTCGCCCGAAGCCATGGCGCGCATCATCCTGGCCTACCTGGAGGTATGCCATGCAAGCTCTCATTCATTCACAGGGTGTCATGTGCTCATTGCTTTAAGCACTCCCTGGTGGCCCATAGCAAGCGCAGGTATAGGTGCCTGATGCAGCCATCATTTGTTTTTTATTTGCTGGCAATTTTCTTTGCCCATCCCTGCATAGTTCTGCACCTTCTCTCGTCCCGCATTCTGAAACGCCATCTGCAGGGCATCCTCATGCATGAGCTGGCCATCAGACTCTGGCTAAGTGCGTGATCCCGCTGAGTCAGACAGTTCACGCTGCTATGTTGCCAGTCTGTAGCGAGAGGCATGAAGTTAAACTGACATGATGCATCTTGCACTTGCAGGAGCATGGCTACCTGAGGACCCCGATGTCCAACAACGCTGTCAAGGGCCCCAGCAGAGGCGCAGCAGGCCTGGCTCAGAAGAAGGTGCCTGCACTGGACTACAGCATCTGAGCGCACCAGACCTGAGCCAGACAGCGCTTTCGCCCCCGGGGCTGCTGTTTCAGGATTTTGCCATTTTGTTCACACATCTGCACGGACTGCTTGGGCTGCAGCATCCAACCACGCCACCCGGTTTTGAACTCACACCTCGCGGGGACATGGGCCTGAGCATTTTGCCAAAACATCTGTGGTGGACTGCACATCTTTCTACTGCAAGCCGGAGCTTGCACAGCAGCAGCTACGTAGAACACAGAAGAGCGAAGTCCCTCTAGAGCTTTGAGTTGGCTGCGCACATCGTGCTTTTGCCAGCTTGCTCAGCCCTTGCAGAAGCTCTGCCTTGCCCAGCAACAGAGTTTGGTGCAGAGATACTTGTCATAGGCAGAAAGAGAGTGGTGAACTGGGCATCTGACAAGAGAGAGGGATCTTAGCAGTTGGACAGCAAAGGTCTCCTCAAGCATGCTGGAACCTGATGCTGTGCTGTGCTCAATACTGGGCATGCTGCTGTTTTGAGCACAGTGCCTGGGCATGTACTTCATGCCGGGTGAATGTACAGGCTTTAGGCCTAAAGCCTTGCGAGACTTGTACATAGGCTTGTACTTTGACAGCTTTGTGAACGCATGCTATGTTTCCTAACAATGTATGTGTCAACACACCTCTGATAGTAGAGGCAGAAACTAGGGAAACTGGGAACAGAATCAACACCGACTGATTTACCACCTTACCTTCATGCCTTTGTTTGGCGTTCTGCCGCAGTGTGACTCCGGGTCTTGCTTCACATCTGGAGGCAACACTTCAGCTGCCGATCTTCCCTTTTGTGTGCAGCATGTGACAGTCAATAACGGAGTATCAAGTGCTTTTGAATTGTGTATCAAGCTGCAGTTGCAGCTGTTTTTAGTCATTCCACTGTTGAAGAGTGTAACTTACTTGAACTTGAAGTCATTGTGAGCCGCAACGTGATCACAAGATTCAGCTGCAGGAGGTTACTCAATACACTGTGTGGCATGTGTATGCATTTGCACCGCCTTCATCACCAAGTCACGGTTACCTACAACTGCACAAGCCTTTCCTTGATGGTGCATTTCTGGAAGAGCAGCAACTGCAAGCCACTCTTACACAGCGCTAGCACCAACAAACATCACGCTTCCTCTCATTTTATGCTTGGAAAGGGCATCAACATCATGGAGTGATGGCACTGGGCAGGCAGACATGACAAGGTCCTCAATCGTGACTGACCAGGCCGCAGCTTGCAATGTTCAGTCTTGAGTGATGTCCTTGACGATGGTGCCTGATGTGCATCTGGTACCACCTGGGAACTTGGCCCCTATGAGCATCATAGGGGCCAAGTTACATACGTGCATCCTGCAGTCCCTGGCCTGGGTCCTCACTAAAACCTTTTCAATCCTAGCACTCTTAGGTCCAGAGTTGTCCTACAGGTTGATTCATAGCTAGCAGCTAATCCCTGCTGCGCTCATTGATGATATCTCTTTCCTAAGTGATGTCCCATGCTGTGCAAGGGCTGTCAAGCTTGAGCGCTAATAGCTGCAATAGCACTTTGCCAGAGCTCTATAATCTTGCAGAATTTCAAGAGAGACAAAAGGCCTTCAGGGTCTTTTGAGTTCTAGTAAAAAGCTGCCACTGCAGATCAACACATGCAAGGCTTGCATGGCATCTGCCTGAGAAGATGTTCCTTGTGTACACGGTACAATTGTTGCAACACACCTATGCTGCATGGCAGCCTCAGGTGTTCACCACAAAGTCATTTTCCACACTCCTTCCTACAGTCATTCCTATATTGCCACCAGCTCTCGTCATTGCAGTTAAGAGGGACCACTCTGAATATGAGGTGACTGAACGCCCAGCACCAGAACTAGAAAAGAGGTAGCTTCATTTTGTCAGGCAGGCTCTCAGAGGGTCTTGCAAGGACAGCTGCTGAGCCCCATAGTAGAGCTACCATGACCTGTCATGCCTGGTACAGGAAAACCATCAGACGCCGTAGTCCTTCAGGACTGGAGCGCATGCAGCATTCTTAAAGTGGTGCCACTGGATGTGCCGGAAGTGGCTGCAGAGGTAGGCGTCCCAGTCATCCACCCCGGTGCGCCAGATCAGCGGCAGGACAGCGCGCTCGTCGTCCGGCAGCGCGCGCTCCAGCGCCTCTGCGGTGCGCGAGCAGAAGAACAGGTTGAAGTCGAGCGCGCTGCGGTTGTACACCCGCCACGCCTGCGCAAGAAAGCTCCGAGTCTGAGTCACAAGGTTTCTACACTGTACCCGCTGCATTTGCCCCTCACTGTGGGTGCTCTGAGCGACTCTTCTCATTTTGTTTTGGCACATAGCACGCCGCTTGTATACTGCCATGGCGCAGCCTGGGACATGGAGATGTGCGCATCACTAAGGAATTTCCCGGAGGGTCATGCATGTGGACATGCAGTGGTGTGCACACCATCCAGCACCATGCATCTCTCGAGTGACGGCTTCAGCATGATGTGGCACTCAGAGGCTCACCTGCCAGCCGCTCCAGATCTTGGTGGCAAGGCAGGACTGCCCCAAAGCCCGCAGGGCGCCCGAGACTGCCCAAAACTTGGCCCCGGACACAGTGTTCCAGCGCCAAAATGTCCATGAGTCGTCGGGGACCCCTACGGGCGGCGTGGGCGCGTCCATGCGGGGATAGTCCCCCACAGCCAAGCGCATCGGCGGCGGGTTCTCCGTCCAATACCTGCGCACAAGCTGCTTGTGAGCACTGCACATCTATGCTGCGCATGTCATTATGTCTGCCGATCGGGAGCCAAGGCCCGCTTGGCTGACGCTCATTTGTAGCTGGGCTGAAGTGACATGAATGGCTGCATACCTGTATCCGAGAGACCACCACCCAAACAGCGTCTGAGGATTGGTGGTGGATGTGCATGCATGCACCACCAATGGTGTGCTCCGCTGCTTAGTCACCTGCATACAGAGGCGGCCGTTATGCCGGCTGCACAAGAGGGACAGCATTGTGTACCGCCTCACATGCCCAAGACTGCCCATTAACCCAACCAATGCCATGCACGTGATACTTCCACTGGCGACAACGCCTCTTGTATGAGCATTGTGGTGTTACTATGCGGCAGGGAAGGTGCTCACACCTTTGAGGAAGCTGCGCAGGACGCCAGGATGATGGACGAGCACATGTCGCCGGGGACTACATCAAATACTGAGCCAGGCTGCAAGCAAAACCAAGTCATGAGAGATCTTTTCACCAGTTGGCATGTTGCCGAGAGCTTCTGATGCTTCCATGATGCCTCAAACAGAGCTGTTCTGGAGTGCAGAGCTAGCCGAGAAGGCCTTACATGGTGAGAGGTATAGGTGGCGATGCCAACGGCAAATGCCAGCCCGACAGCTGTCGGCCCGGCATTGTTGCCAAAGTAGCCTGGGTGGGGCGCCCGAGCGGTGCACCCCACCAGAGAAGGCCGCACGATGGCCACAGGGAACTTGGCCGAGTGGTAGCTGCTGATGAGGACCTCGGCCATGCGTTTGGTGAAGAAGTATGCATTCGGGGTGCTGGACTGCTCCAGGTGCTTCTGGACCTGCATGCCACCCACTGCTGTCAGACACAGGTCCCAACTTCCTGCTTTTCAACCAGTGGGCTGTAGGAAGTCACTGGCGAGGCCAGTCTGCTGGGGTCTTGAAAAGAACACCTGCAAGGCCACTACAGGCGCCATGGCAGAATCACACATGTAAGTGCCAGAGACAGGTGAGACTCGTGCCTGCATGGCTGAGTTCGCATGGCTTTGGGAGTGCCGAAGCCGCGAGCAGACAAGCGGTCTGCAACAACAGAGGGTAATCTTCGTGTCAAGCTCACCCGCTGTGATGCCGCACCCTCAGGCAGGGCTGCAAGCTCCTGCGCAAGGGCCTCAACGCCCTCCAGCTCAGCATCACCGCTGGCGCGGCAAGCGCTGCTGCGGCAGCGCTGAGCCTCCTTATTGGGTTCCCCGTCAGCAGTGAAGCTGTACAGGCGCTCCTCTACGTGACTTCCGCGCCGCCGGTTGCAATTGACGTAGGCGGTCGACAGGTGCACAAAGCCGCGCAGCCGCTTGAACAAGAGGGCTGCATCGGCTATGTTCCTGGTTGCCTGCATCAGCACGCAAGTCAGAATAATAATGCTTACCCTCCTGAGACATCCCGAACCTTGGTACAGGATGAATGGCAGGGAGAGCATCAACAGCATTGAAGCATGAGCTTGGCTGAACCTGGTAGTTGTTGGCGAGCAGGGTGTGCACGTGCTCATTGAAGATGATCGAGGCCGCACAGTGGACCACATAGTTGACCTGTCTCCGAAGGCGGCCCCTCACTCCTGCCTGGATCCCACAGTGCGGCAGCAGAAGGTCTCCCTGCATAAGTGTGGCACTGATCAAGGCGCCGCAAATTAGCGTGGGGCCCAGTTGTCACATTGCCCTCTGGCCATGTCCTATGAAGGCATCATGGCACAAGTTATGCATATGCCACGCTGTCACCAGGATCCTGCTACTTCACCGGGACATGTAAGCACACAGAGTCGATAATCTTCACTTCAGTCCCTTGAACACTTGCTGCAGGACAGCTGTTGGGAATTTAAGGCTGGTATGAGTAGGATCACCTCTACGACAGTGACCTTGGCCTGCAGAGCTGGCGTTAATTGGCCGTCGACCCGAAGCAGGTGGAACATGGACCGCTGGTACAGCTTCTGCATGCGCTCCTCAGCTGCATGGACCGCAAGCCCTTGTACGACTTTTGAGCCGGACAGGATAACAGATGCACAAATGCAACGCATCTGGCTCATCATGCTTTCAGGGTGAAGTATTCACCTGACACCCCGGGTCGGCTGCGCACGATGACGAAAATCCGCCTGATCCCAGGAACAAGCCGCAGCAGCTGCTCTAGGACCTGAAGATAGCACACCACAATGCGGTGAGCCTTGTGTCTCGCACTGACTTCATAGAACTTTGAGCTTCGTGCGTCATTTGAGACATCAGACTAACCCTGTGCAAAAGGGTATAGGGAATTGTGTGACAGTGGGGCCATTGCAATGATGGTATGTCATATACATGTTTTTGCAGACTGTGCGGTCGAAGACAGCATGTAGAGGGTAGAGCTCAGCAAGAGGTGGATGTTCTAGGCTGCTACTGGGTTAAAGTTCTTACCAGGCTGCCAATGTAGCCTGTCGCGCCCGTGATGAGCACAGTGGCGCCATTGAAAGTTTCTGTCACCGACAGACCGTCGAGGCCCTGTAACGTCTCGGCGCCTTCATGCTCGCCTGCCTCACATGTGCATTCTGGCATGTGCACCTCATACCGCCGCTGAGCCCTCGCTATATTGGCGCATGCCTCTGCTGAGACATGGATCTGCTGTGTGTACTTGCAGGCCGCTGCTGGGAGCTTTTGCTGCTGCTGCTGCTGCCACAGCTCCACAGGGGCAGTCTCTCCCAGAGTTGTGGAGCTTGCAAGGCGCTGAAGCTTTCGCTGAGGCCCCTTTTTGGGCTTTACACAACACCCTGACGCGTTCACACCTGCATAGCAGCCTAGTCAAAAAGCACATCCTCTGCAACGCATTCAACGCGTGACATCTCTCATCGCATTCATAGGAGAGCTTCGTCGCAGTCTGTGAGGGAACCAAACACAGGGGGTTTTTCGATACAAAACCGACATGCGCGTGTTGTGCCTGGACTCCAGAGCTTCTTGATGCTTGCTTAAGATGTCATTCAAGCTGTGCAGCCGCCGCAAACATCTTGTATCGAGCTTCTACGTGAAATTTCATTGCACATCCTGAGCAGCTGTAAGCCGATGGAGACGGTGGTCCGGCACTCGCAACTCACCCTTAAATGATACGCCGGCATCCGTATCCCTTCTTCGTTTCTGCTGCCGGGCTCCCATTGCAGCGTTGAGTCACAAGGCCATTGCGGTTCTTCCGAAGACCGTCTTAGTAGGTCCGCAGCATATGATATATCACCAACACACGGTGGTCTAAAGGTGTAATAAAGATAGACGAGACGAAACGACGCTCGTTGACCTGTCGACAGGCCACCGACATTCGCGTTGTATGGTAGGAGATCTCGGACCCTAGTGTGCGAGGGAGGTAGATTCAAATCGCGCATTGACAGCTAGCTGGGCTCAGACGTTCTCATCTCTGAAGTTGTCACGAGTGCATATCAAACGTGTCCACGCTTTATGTACGATTGCAGACAGACTGATAACACATCGCTGACCTTCATAGTCTTTTCCCAACACAGATTGCATGAGCTGACTTCAAAGATTTGAAGGGTCATCTAACTGTCTATCTCTCACAGCATACATGGTCGCGGATGCTGACATCCACATGTTCCCATTCTGAGAGTGTACACGGTATTGCGCAAGGTGCAGCACAGTGCAGTCTTGTGGTATACCTCTACGAACCATTCATAGACCGGTGACATCCTGTACGTGCTGATGCTATCCCACTGGCAGACCTCCTGAGCAGTGTAATCAGGCTGCGCTCTGAAGGTCCTGTGCAAACTCCACCACAGCCGCCTTTGGCACTCCAGTAGCATGATCATGGGAGGGGAATGCAGTGGTGAAGTCCAGCCCTGACAGCTTGATGATGTCCTGCGCGCCCTGAGTCAGGTTGTACGAGGAACCTGCAGCAGCACCAACTATAAAGCAGGAGTCGAGGTTTACCAGCTTTGGCCTCACTCGCTTCAATTTGCTGCAGTGGTGCAAGGCTTTGCATGGGACGCCAAGCAATGCAGCCCCATGAAGACCTCCATGCGTGGTCAGGAAAAGCTGCAGCCGTAGCATGCATTCCAGCTTTGAGTACAAGCAGGCTCTGCTCCCTGAAGGAGAAATGGTGGCCTGTAGCTGACGTTGCTGCATGCATGTGCTCTGTCGCATCTTTTGCTGGCTAGATGGGCGCTGGCTATTATGGAGAAGCTCTGGTCTTTACCTGGCGGGACCAGTACCAGCTTTGGCGGCTGCTTCTGCACAAACCCACCGCCCATGTTGGCAATGGTGTCCGCCATCAGCAGGCTTGCGCTGGGCTTGTGGATGAAGGCCATCTGTCCCGGGGCATGCCCTGGCACCCGCACATACTGCAGCAGCCCCTTGGGAGGCGCCCACTGAGGCGGCTGCCCTGTAGCCCCCTTCACCTCTGACACGTCTCCCTCGTCTCCTGCAAAAGCAGCTGGACGTCAAGGACACACTCCTGTCTTTCCTTGGGGCAAACTCCATACCACAAGACGCCTTAAGGCTCAGGAACTGACATCTGCAACATCAGCCTTCCCATTCGTCTTAGTCTGCCTTATTCACAGCAAGCTGCATGCAAGGTGCACAGGTCTGACGTTCATTGGACGTCCAAAAGGCGGCAGCAGCAGCAGCGACAAGCTTCACCTGACAGGTACAGGATCCTGTGCACCGGCAGATGGATTTTGACAAACTCTGGGAGCACCTTCCTCAGGATGCTGTACGCCAGATTGTCAGCAGGGATCTGCACGAACATGGCCAATCCTTCAGCAGAGCAGTGAAAGTATAGGTCAGGATCATACTGAAGAGCCCAGACACCATCTTCTTCAGGTCTGTCAGCTGCTCAATGCATGGCATGATCAAGCAGAAGCTTGCGGCTCAGAGCAGTCATACAGACAATATACATTAATGATGCGCAGGGGCTGCAAGACAACCCACCGAGCCATATGATACACCCCCAGCAAGGTACGGTGCTTCCAGAATGTGCATGGCAACCTGGGCGTCAGGGAAGGCCTCTGCCACCTCCATCAGGTTGCCAATGTGATCCACGTGCCTGTGGATTGACAGTGTATCAATGGACTTTCAGGAGGACCCAATCACGTTGCATCTCCCACAAGCTGTATAGCACATGTGCCACAACAGCAGGAGGGGCATCGTCCGGGAGAGAGGGCTCACCCATGCGTCATGAGGATGCAACGAAGGGTGCCACCCTTTGTGGCATCCTTGAGGGCTGGGATCAGGCGATCGGTGAAGTTCTTCCCCGGCCATCCAGCATCGATGAGGATGTAGTTCTTTCCGCTCTTGACCAGGAACATGCTCACATGGGGCTCCAAGACCTTCGGTATGAGCTGCAGGCTGTACCCCATTCGGTACAGGTCAGGTGCGACAAGGTCGAACTGCTTACTCTGGACTCCATCAGGCCCTTCATAGGTATGGTGCACAAAAGCAATCAGTCCCCCTGCAACGACTGCCAGGAGGCTGCCGGTCAAGAGGATTTTGCCTATCACGCCCATGTTTTTCCACTACTGCTACCTCAGAGCATCAAATGTCCCAAGCATGCAAAAGCAGTGCTACATGCACGAAGCTACAGGTGATGCGAGCCCCTTTTACACCAGGAGTGGCCAAGGGATTTACTCCGAGGTAGTTTAGTATGCACGGTGTAGTCCTGCTAGCAAGTGCCTGCACAGGGAAAGCAGAGGGACAGCATCATGGGCGGAGGATGACGTAAAGAGACGCCACGTCATCTCCATGCAGCGAGAAGCTGCTCGCTTCACACAAGATCCTGCCACACCTGCATCGCGTGCCTTCAGTTGACCGTGTCCTCCGTGAGCTCTCAGCGGATCAGAGCTCTTGCAGAGTAGAGCTGATCAGCGCAGCAGGAGCATTCGTAGTTCTTTCGTTAGCCTAAAGTTAGGCAAAAAGAGCACTGTCAGAGCTAATGCAAACTACCCAATCCGCGGTGGGGCATGCCCTACCTGGTGGATACAGGCGTAGTGGGAGCAGTAGAGTGAGGCTCACGGAGCCCGTCAGCCTGCCTGCTCTAGCAGCTCGGGTGCCCGTGCCAGAGGCTCCCACCACTTATGTGCCAACACCCTCAGCACGGCCAGCTGTGGCACTGGAGATGCGTCAGGCTACTGCTGAGCAGCCCTTGGCATTTAGGAACGGCATGGAGCAGTCCTATGCGGTAGGCATCGGTGGCCCGCACAGGAGAAAGACAGCACAGTCCTTCGCAGCTAGCTATGCAGCTGTCCCCGCCAGCATACCAGTGCCCACTGGGGAGAACGATGCCTTGGAAATCCAGCTGAAACCGCTTCCGAGGAACGTAGAGAACGTGGCTGATGACCCCAGCTTGCACAATCCCCTGGCACGCCTTGAACGCTTAGGCACAGGATGGTTTGGGGTGAGCATACTTTCCTGGCCTCTCCTGGCTTTCCTGGTGAGAAATGTTAAACTTTTGTACGTGTGTAGATACTCTATGTTGAGTTGGACGTTCCTCACTTCCCAAGCTTGCACCTTGAGGCTCCCATCCCATCCTTCTGCTGAGTCTTTTCACTTTGGAGGACTTGTCGTTCCCAGGTGCCTATTATGGTGTTTTTGATGTGTTGATTGCAACACTCCTGTCATCTCACAGTCTGCGCTATCATGCTGCGCAGGTTGTCGTTGAGTTCGAGGGAGTTGTAGTCGAGGACACCTCTGATGTACACAGCAAGGCCTGGGTGCAGCTGGCAGAGGACGAGGGCAAGAGCAGGCCCCTGCAGTTTGCCTTGAAGCGCGCTGAGGGCATGAAGAATGACCAGGTGCGCGCTCCCTGCCTGTCCCGGTGATGTATAGCTGCATTGTCATCATCAAGATACGGTCAGCTGTGGGTTCAATGTCTTGGTGTTACCACATGCTCACACCTCTTATTAGCCCTTCTGCAGGGTCACTGGTGCAAGCAGGAAGCCTTTCAAGCAGTTCAGTCATGCTGTTCAAGTGCTGAATGGGACTTCCTGTCACGAGCAGGTCATTCAGGAGGTACTGTGCTGGTCCCGCAATCCCATGGAAGTGCGGCGCCTGTGCGCGCGCAAGGAGGAGATCTATGCGAAGCTCATCGGCAACCACAAGCCGCCCGTTGTGCCTGGCGTGCCCATGTTCCTGGAAACCCTCGTCAAGCACAATGTGAGCCTTGCCATCGTCCATTCTCCAATATGTGCTGCTCTGATATACTCCAGTTGTGCTCTGTGAACTCATACGCAAGGCCTCAATTGTAGAGTAGGCCTTCTGCTGCAGCCTCAGCATAGCCTTTGCCCGGTGCCACTGCAACGAGCCTGTTTTGTCACAGGTGCCAGCTGGGGTGGTGTCAGCAGCGCCGGAGGCGCGCATGAAGCCTGCGCTGGAGGCCACCGGCCTGGAGCACGTCTTCCAGTCAGTGGTGTCCGGGGACGACGTCTACAGAGGGCGCCCGGACCCGGAAGCGTACCTCTACGCTGCCCAGCAGCTCGGGCGGCCCTCTGTGCGCTGCGTCGTCATTGGCAACTCCAACCAGGTGTGCAATTGTTTGACGTGGTCATGTAGTACCTGATGGTGAAGCATGTTGCAGTGATGCTGCTCAATGCCTGCACCCAGCCTCCGCCCTTGCCCAATGAGGCGCCTGAAACCATTCTGCGTCTTTTGTGGATTATGGATGCATCGAGCAAAGGTATATGCAGCCGGCAGGCTGGCTTGCATGTGTTGTTTGCATGGAGTATATGGGAGACTTCCAATGGGGGACTTCCATATAAGATGACAGAGATCTGTTGTGTGAAAGGGTCAGGGACCATATATGGGCTTGTTGCAGAGTGTGGAGGCAGCACGGGAGTGCGGCATGAGGGCGGTGGTGGTAGCTGGCAGGAAGCCTCTGTACGAGATGGGAGCTGCAGACCTGGTGGTCCGCGGCCTGGACGAGCTATCTTTCATCAACCTCAAGCAGCTCTTCAGCAATGAGGAGGGCGTCGAGGGCAACGTGAGCGCTTTCTCTCTCCTGCACATCTCCTTGCCCTGCTGGGTGGATGGATTCTGATTCTGATTCTGTAGATTGACCAGACAAGCACTACTCCACCACGTAGCAGCTTGGCATGCCCAGAGTTTCTGAATATCTGAGAACTGAAAGGAGAACTAGCAGCTTGTTCATATGACTTCCATGTGCTGCAGAGTGAGGACGGTGAGCCACAGCCAGAGCCAGAACTGGAAGAAGACTTCTCCTCAGACTATTGGCTTTGAGCAGCGACCCGCGGAAAGCGCGGCCATGAGAATGACAGTGGCTACGCAAGCAGCACAAGTAGCCTGTTGAAAAGGAGAGTGAGCTTGCAGTTGTATTGAGCACTGCAACAGCCTCTGCTTTCATGGACAGAGTGGCAGAGCTGCAGAGCCAGCACAGCGGGCTGATGTATGTGGCAGGAGCCCATGCGAAAGAAGGCAGCCACTGAAACGCAATGTGACAGGGACGGCTGTGTATAGTCAAAACAGAGAGCAGGCACACAGGAACCCATTGAAAAACAATCAGCAGAGCACAATCAATGGAACATGGCTACAGCCAGAACAGGACAGTTGATTCTACAGCAAAAGCTGGCTGTACACAAGCGCGGCACATGTCTATCATCAGGCGTGCTCGCGCATGTACAAGAGGAGATAGAAGGACGGTTGAAGACAACACATACGAACTTCTTGATTTGAAGCTACTGAAGAGGAGCCAAGCATGCAGCGACAGCATGCTAGCATTCTGAGAGAACTGAATGTTTCAGCAGCGCATGCTTGCTCCACTGGCATAGGAAGCGCTCAGCAAGGGCCTGGGAGCTCTGTACAAGTGGCAGTGAGAAGACATGTACAGAAGGGCATGTAGCATATGGGTCTGTATGGCAGATGAGCTGCATACAAATTGACATTCTTGGGAGTCAGATGAAGCTTGTGACGCAGCCTTGTCAATCTTGGTGGTCTATCCGGTGCATCTCATGTGCTGGGACTTCACCTAGTGGCGACGCATGGTGAGCCAACCGTGCTGGGTAGCAGGCATATGTCTTGTACCATCAGCATCTGAACCGCGACGTCTAGCTGGGAGTTTCTGATAAAGGTGTCCTGGAACAGACGAGGGAGGGGTCGTCACTTTGTACTGCAAGCATAGATCTGTAATAAAATAGCAGAATTATTGAGACCTGCATGGAACGAGGCAAGGCCTTTGCATGCATTGTTCCTTGTCAATTGCAGAAGAAATTACAAGGGACTTGATTACACTGATGCCTGTGAAGCATCGAGCAGGCTGCATGCTGGAATATGATGATTCGGTACACTCCTTGGGGTTGCCCCTGAGCGCCCTAAGCCTGATTCTCTTCTACCCTTCTCTTGATGCTCTAGGTGATGGGGCACTCGATGTCGATTACTCCACTCTCTCTCAACGCCCCCACGCCTCGACTCTACACATGATTCCTTCAGGCAGAATCACTGCAATTGCATGTCTTGTCTGCAACTGTCGACTCCACAGAGAGCATCGCGCTCGCATTCTGCTAGAGTGGCTCTCCTGTTGCTACTTAGCCATAGCACCTGATGGGTTCATCGCAACCCTTCGCAGGGCTCTGTGCGTTGCCAAAGCGCCCGCCCTTGGAGAGATATTGCTGATGGTACTCCTCTGCTTTGTGGTAATTCTTCAGGTCCTCCACCTCTGTCCTGATGGGCACGGGTGCCTGCACAAGCAGTCGGACATCAACAAACGATACCACGCCTGCTCCTTGGGCTGTGGCACATGCATGGTGAAGAGTTTCAGGAGCCTTGCCAACCCCCAAGGGGGACTGCTAAACAGCTGTGAGCAAGTTCTCAAGCTCAAGAAGGGTGGAAGCCATATCATCACCCAAATGTGGCATATAGCTCTGCCTGCCGCAGTCAAGCCACGGGCATGTGCACACGGGGCCTACCTCAGAATCCTGCATCTTGGTGACGATTTGCAGATTTCTCTTGGAGGACTCTGCGATGTGCCTCTGCTCTGCATTGTGAGCATAGATGCCCGTTCTGTACTGCGAGCCTCTGTCGTTGCCCTGCCCATTCTCTGTGCAGGGGTCTATCTGCCGCCAGAACACCTTGAGCAACTCCTCATATGTGACCAGAGAAGGGTCATACGTGACCTGCAGCAATGCCTCATCAGACTCCATGTTGACGGGGAAGGGTATCATTCAGGCCAGTCCAGGCATCAGAGCCTGATGCTCATGCAGTGGCAGTGAAGTTGGAGTGTGTTCAAGAAGGCAAAACCAGTTTGACAGGCCACATCAGCATGCCTACCTGCACTACTTCTGTGTGGCCTGTGTCTCCTGTGCATACATCCTCATACGTGGGATTCTCCACGGAGCCCTGCATTGTCAATCATATTATCACATGCAGTTGCGTCTGCCATTGAGCTGGCCCAAGCACCGAGCAGGCACACGTCTGGCCAGGAGACTGCTTTTCTGTTCAATGCTGATTCATGACAAGGAGGTTCGTCGCACCTGTGCATACCCAACCTCTGTGGCAACCACCCCTGGAACCCTCTGGAAGAGCAGCTCTGGGCCCCAGAAACAGCCACCTCCAAATGTGGCTTTATGCAGATGAAACGCCTGCAAGCATGAGCTGATATTTTATCATTTGGTATGACCTTGAGGTCATGACGAGCATCTCAGCTTGGAGCACGTGTTAGATCTGACTTGCCCTCAGGCAGCGCGTATTGCTAAGGGTAGCATCCATGCACGCTGTGCACTCACTCATAACATCTGTTTTTGAAATCAGCGCCATGCCATCAAGGAAGGGCAAAAGATGCCTGGTGAGCGTTGCCGGTACTGGCTGCATCCAGCTCAGATGCAGCCAGATGCATAATGGAGAGCTGTCTTGGCAGCACAGCGGCATGAATTGGCATGAAAGAGATCATGTGGCACTAGGCCACTGACCTTGGTAAGTTTCAACAGCTCCACCTCGAAGGTGAGAGCCTTTCCAGCCATAGGGTGATTGAAGTCCAGAAGCGCTGACTCTGCTGTAGATTCTCTGACAACCGCATTGGTGCCGTTTGACAAGCTGACATTGTCGCCCGCGCTCAGCTTCACATCTTTCGGAAGATCCTCTGCTGGTATCCGTGCTGTCATCTCTGATCTCCACTCACCTGCACGACCAGCAAGAGCTGACATCATGCCAGTCCCTGATGGTGTAAACAGTGCAAGCGCCAGACCTTAGGCTCTACCCATATAGAAATCAGATCGTGGCCAGTCTGCGGAGAGGTCCGCAAGCTTCTGTGACAGATCAGGCAGTGCGGATATGCATGCATCTTTGCAGCCCCACAAGCTAGGGGCATACCATACGCTCTCTCAGCTTCGACACGCTCTTTCCGCCGCTCGCCCTTGACCATGCCGATTACGACATCATCAAATCCCGGGATGACCTTGCCGGAGCCCACGATAAAATCCAGAGGCTCCCGCTCATGGGAGCTGTCGAAAACAGAGTCGTCATCCAGTGTACCGCAGTAGTGCACCTGCATGAGCAGTAATGATTGTCCCATGTCATTGCTACAGCAGCAGAGCGTCTGCTGGCATAAAGTTAGTTACCTGGCACAGAAAGAAAAAGCTGTGAGAGCACTCTTTGGTGTAAAGCGCTAACCAAGCACTTGCAGGAGCATGCAACATCAATAAGGGTGTCCTGGTGCGTGTGAGCACACCAGTACGTAATCTCCTGGGCCTGTAACATTGGCATGCACCAGGGCATCGATTGCTGTGGCTGCAGTAGAGACATCTCTGATCAACACGTGCTGCTTCCTCCCAGATATTTGCTGCGCGAGAAAGCCCGCTTCTTCAGTGTGCGATGCTCGCGGCCTCCCCTTTAGTCTGCAAGTAACATTTGAGATGCTCAGGAAGCTAACAAGATGGAAGTAAGAAGGAGAAGCTACAGTGACACGGACACGTCAGGTATGCACCTCGCTCTGATTGTGCATGCCGCACTGTGCCTATGACATATATCTCACCTTTGCCTGCTTATATGGCAAACATGTCTGTACAGATGGCAGCCTGGCAACGACTGTGTTCCTTGCGCTTGCGCTGAGTGTACTAGGATGCGCTCGGTGTTCTGCAGCACCGGCCTCATGCTGGTAGCACTGTGTACAGTTACCGGTATTGTCAGTGTACTTTAGAGCACTATTGACCGCTTATCTGATCGGAAATACGGATTCCGAAGGGCTCTCCCTTTCCTTTTCAACAGCTACCTCCTGGGTGGAAGCTAGCTTGGGGAGGTAGGAGAAGCTATAAGGGGCACGCTCGCTCCAAGCACTGCCATTGTGCAGTCGCTGGCCTGCAGTACGTAAGGAAAGTAGTACAGCCCACAGACAAATTGCCATACTGACACAGGGCGAGGCAGCCACTGGCGAGCAGTATGCGGCTCCTGTGAAGGCGTTGCATGAGCAGAGACTCACCTACATCGCTCAGAGCTACCCATATCTTATTACGCTGAAGATCAGAGTAAGCACAGGTACCAGCTTTCTCTGCCTACTGAGCGACGCAGCCAATCATCTGCACATTCTGGCTGGTCATAGGTCTGCCTCGCAATGATGTCTCTACACTTCTGACTCAAGAGTTCCGCTACACACAGGATACAGGCCTGAAAAGACAATAGTTGAAGCCAAATTGTACCCCTGCCGTAACAGTCAGTGGCTGAGGCCCTAGGCAGCACAGGCCTGCATGGCAGGCATGCTGAGGAGCCTGGGAGGCAGCCTCAGGAGTGTGTGGACCGCATATGAGCATCAGCTGCACACGCAGCCCATGCGCACGCAGGCCATCACCAGCGGCGCACTCTGGTGACTGCCCCCTGCCTCCATGACATGTGCTGGGTCCCTATGCTCAACCACGCCAATGCCAAGACTCTGGTATCCCGAGGATGCGGTCGGCGGCAGCATGAGAATGCGGGGCATGCTGTGCATTCCATGAGACACTTTAAAAACTACGGCTCGCCTATAGCACAGCACCATACTTACTTCATCACGGCAAATGTTCTGCAGGGCTCTTGGAGATGCATTCAGTCAGAAGATTGAGGGAGCAAAGCAGGTGGATCTAAAGCGGTCGCTCATGACGTCAGTGTATGGCGCAGCATTCATAGGTGAGGAAGCGCTGGCTTTCATATGCATCATCGTGCGGGTCCTTCCATCAAATGGCATCTGCTCCAGTATGATAGGGTCCAAAATGCGCTGCATTCTTTGGCAGAGCCTTAGACATTTCCCTGGCTGAGACCAGCGTTGTTGTCAGGAAACCGTCGCCTCTGCTCTCAAAGAAGGGGTCATGACTGCTGGTCCTTTTGCCTGCAGGTCCGGTGGGTCACTTATGGTACCAATTTCTTGACAAATTCGCGCGCAGCAGATTGCGGGTGGGCAGCCCCGCATTCATAGCGACAAAGGTGGTTCTGGATGAGGGCGTGTTTGGGCCCATCCACGTTCTGGGGTTCTTTGCCTACATGACCCTCGCTGAGGGAGGATCGTGGAAGGTGTGATGCAGCTCCTGAGATCACTTCTCACACCTGGCAGGGGTTTGCTTAGCGCTTGTGATGGATGCTTCCCGCTGTGAGAACGGGTGTGGTCCTTGCATGAAGTGCTGCCGCTACCGCCGGGAATTGTACTGAGGCAGATGCGAGTAGGGTGAGGATGCGTACACATGCTCAGAGCTTGTTGCTATGCAGGATGTGAAAGAGAAGTGCAAGCGGGACTTCTTGAGCGCCTACGCTGCAGAGTTGGTTTTCTGGCCGGCATTCCAGGCAGTCAACTTCTGGAAGGTCCCTGTGCGGCATCAGCTGCTGGCTGTGAACACAGCCTGCCTCCTGGATGCCACTTTCCTGTGCTGGTGAGGCTTCCGCGTGATCATGACGCACACAGCCATGCTGGTGCGTCTGTAAAAGCTGTCCATTCCGGAGGCCAGCTGTGACTCCACTGAGGCTTACCACAACAAGTATGGCGGTGGGTGCATCTATAAAGCAGCGCTGCGTTGTAATCAAGGCTGTCTTGAAATGCGGTGCATGCCCAATGGCCTTGTGTTCTTCATGGATGCTGACACCTGTCTGGGAAGGGACCTCAGTGCTGCTGTGAGGATAAATACTCATCGGGATCTTTGTGCAGGGAGGTGTGAAAAGGCTGAAGGGTGTGATATGTTGTTGCAGGATACAGCAGCAGGATGACTGGACAAGGATACTGCCAGGCTTCAAGGGCAAGGAGGCGCCCAAACAGGAGAAGCCGCCGGGAGCTTCTCTCTGAAAGCCCCCTGCTGCAACAATGGGGGACCCATGGGAGAGGCTTGCATGTTGTGTTGATTGGCTTGCTCTACATTGCAAGAAGCAGGCTCGCAATGTCTGTGGAGAGGCGCCATGCTTGACAGTGTGCTGAACAAACACCCGTCTTCATCGCTTGGGTATCACAGAAACAGTGTGCGATTGACCGGGAACGCATGAATGAAAAGTTGGAGAAAGGATTTAAGACACGTGAACATCTGCTATGTAATAGACGGCAAGTGGTTTTGGTACCAGGAGACATCCACAGAGCAATGTGGCCCAAAGCCTTGACTTCAAAAGGGAGCTCTCTACACTTCTCGTCCTCTGCCTTGCTTCCACATGCACTTTTCAGGCCATGCAACCCAGTTCAATCAATTCTAACACAGCTGTGTTGAGTCATACTGAAGGGAGAATGTCATTAGCAGACTACTGTTGCTACAGTCAGTCATGGCATGCTCAGGCAAACCTTCACTCTTTGCATGCTACCTTTTGTTAAGAGAGCAGGCACAGCTTGTTATGCCAGTGTTATACAAACTCTTAGACTCTGCCTATGCTGCACGCTTCTTGCGCTGCTGCTCTTCTTCCCGGAAGGCCTCCAGCAGCCGCCGCTGCTCCGCGTTGACGTCGGCGGGTATCCGCACATTGATCTCCACGTACTGGTCGCCCTTGCGCTGGGGGTTGTGCACGTGCGGGATGCCGTAGCCGCGCATGCGCAGCCGCTGCCCCGGCTGCGTCCCGGGGCGCACCTTCACCTCCGCCTCGCCCTCCAGAGTGGGTACCCTGCACACACCCAGACAGTTGCTGAAGCAATTCGGCATCTGCGCAAGAGGGGTCACAAGCACACAGTGTCTATTGCACTGCCTTGCTGCCTTTGTCTATCATCAATGATTCACTGGCTTGGGCTACAGAGTGTTGTCGACATGCAGCTGTCACACTGAAGTGTCTGTCAGATTCATTGCTGCAGCTGTATCGACTGATCACCAAGAGCTTGCGTGCGTGAGATCTCACCAGTGCTGTGGGCAAGGCTCCTTCATCATCTGGGAACAAGGTATCACCTGAGGGGCGTGCCCAGGATGGCGTCTGTGAAGTCAATGTCGCGGGTGACCACAATGTCCTGGCCCTCCCGCCTGAAGATCCTGGAGGGCTCCACATCAATCTCCAGCAGCAGGTCCCCCGGCTCGCCGCCCTGCCCCTGAAACTGCTTGGGCACAGGGCCCCCCATTCCAGGCATCCTCATGGTGGTTCCACTTCCCACGCCTGCATGGTGTAATGCCATCTTCAGGGCACAAGGGTGTACACCACAGCATTCTGCCTGAAGGTTGATAGCTCCAGGCAGGGTGATGCACACTGCTGAGTCTGCCATCTAAAACACTGAACACCCACATCAACTACTTGAGGAGAAGGACAGATGAAAGCATTCAGACGACAAATGCTGTAGCGGGACACTACCGCTTCAGCATTGTATGGGTCTTTGCAGAGAAGATTTGGGGCAACAGGCGCACATTACCTGCCGGGATCTTCACATCTGTGCCACCCTTGAGATTCACCTTGACCGTTGCACCTTTGACAGCATCAGTGAAGGGTATCCTGCATGCAGCCTCAACGTCAGCAGAAAGTTGGCCGTGTCAACCACCAAAACGCGCCCTTTGTAATGATGGTAAGCATCCTTGGTTTAACGACAACTATATGTTGGGCAGCGGATGAAGGGAAGGACATACCTGATGTGTGCATGTATGTCTGGTCCCTTCGCTCTGAAGCCCTGGAATCCCCCAAAGCCTCCGCTGAATCCGCCAAAACCTCCCCGGGCATTCCCGCCGCCGCCGAAGAACTGGGAGAAGATGTCCTCAAACTCCTGGTTCTGGTCCCATGACTGCGAGCCCTGCAATGCAAGAGCTGATATCAAGCTGTCTGTCTCATGGCCCCAAAATCGCGCATCAGACTGCGACGCAGACAGACATGCAATGGTGACAATGCGCGCACAGCGCTGCAGTCAGTACGGTCACCAGAGCATTGTGTGTATCCATCCTCCTACCTTTCTTCAGCGTGTGCGAGCATGTGGTCAACCCTCAGACTGTGAGAACAGGGTGAAGGGTGACGTACCGGGCTCCAGCCGGCTCCGCCGTTCTCGGCCATGCGCTCGTAGCCGTCCGCGCCCATGTTGTCGTACTGCTGCCGCTTCTGGGGATCCCTCAGGGTGTCGTACGCCTTGGACACCTCCTGGAACTTCTTGGCCGCGTTCTCATCGCCCTGCATTGCATTGCGCTGAGCGCATCGGTCATTGGTCTCAGAGATGAGATGCGCTTCTTGCCTTGAAGTATGACCTGGCGGCAATTCCGACCCCTTGCATTGAGTGATGAAGCTGCTTTAAGTGCAGGGGTTGCCATCCAGGCAGGTCCCGCGTGGCAATCTCTGTACTTTTGGCAGCTAGCCTCTGGAATGAATTGCCAGGTAGAGCGAGCTTTGTAACTTTGCCATCAGGCAGGCTACATGCCACTCTAATGATGGTCTCTGCAGGAAGGCTGGCACTGGGCTGGGTCCAGAACTAGCCATATAAAAAACAATCCGCATCCCTTCACTTTACTGCACAATGGCAAGAAGTGTGGTACCTTGTTTGTGTCAGGATGAAACTCCTTGGCCAGCTTGTAGTATGCCTTCTTGATCTCTGGATCCGGGGCGGTCCTAGATACTCCGAGCACATCGTAGTAATCTCGCTGCATGCTTGCTGCACCATGACAAGTCACCTTAGAGATTTTCAGGGCAGCAGTGCACATGTGTGACACTCAACGATCTGGCACCCTGATGGGCATAGATGCTTTGTGTGAAATTCCTGAAGGCTACAGCATTGCTATCAACATGAAGAGCTTCTGGCAGAGCGCAAGGGAAAGAGGCGATGCCGTAGGTTACGCTCACCTCTAGTTGGATGGAAATGCCTGTGTTGGTGATGCGAGGCAGCACTTGCTGCAGATGTGCTTGCTTGAAAGCCACCTGCATGGATGTGGAAATGAGTCATTGCTGCTGATGACTGCAAGAACATGCTTCAAAGAGACCTTCTGCAATTACTTATGTAGCCCAGATCTGGGCAAGATGCTCAGGACTTGTGACACATCTCATGTCAAAGCATTCTCGCAGATGATAGACACACGAAATATGACACAGGGTGCCCTTATTGAAGTAGAAAACTCACTTTGCTCCCGAAGGTGGAAGCTGCTGGGCATCGCTGAAAGCACTCCGACATGCAGGCCTCTACTAGAATGTGGGAGCAGATCGCAGCCCCATGAATCAGGTCCATGAAGAGCCATGCATATCGCGCTGGGCAGGTGAGATGTTATGCTACCGGCCATTTTGGCTTTCTTCAGGAGCCTCCCAGCGTAAAGTAAATGCGCCATCTTGACCCTAGCCCCAATGGCCTCAAATGAAAGACGGTCCGATGCAGCTGCTACCACCAGTCCGTTCGTGATGTGCAAGCTTGCTATCCTCATGCACGCATTGGATCGGGCAGACTGGTCTCGCTGAGGCTTCGGGCTTCATCCCGGACTTGAAAGGACTTGAGAGGCTTGTGCGTCACCCAGCTGGTGCAGTCTCGCATCCACTTATCAACCTCCGAGAGCTGCTTTGTCTGGCCCTCGAACATCCCAGTACAGATTACAAAAGTCACTATACACACTTGCGCTCCTTGTTCTCATTCATGCCCATGGCCACAGTAGACGACGCTGTTTAAAGGGGGCCTGTGCTAGTACCGGTACCATTGGGCTTCCAACCAGGGCGAATATACGATATGTTGTCTGGGCAACACACCTGTATGGATGTGCAATGTTCTCACACGCATCCAATCGTGGCTCAGTGCTTGCATCCGAGGCTGCACCTGGGGAGCAGGTACTTATGAGCTTGGACACCGATGATCCCTGCAAAGCGTGGCAGCTCTTACAGTCAGTAAATAAACTCTTTTAACAACCTTGCACCCTTCTGTGGTACTCCAGGCTTCACCACCGAGGTCCTTTGCCAGCAACCAGGACCCAGCATGCACAGCAGCACAGGAGACGCAGATTAGAGTGCAAAGCTACGGCATCAGAAGACCAGAGCACAGAGACTGGAACCAGTGGATCACATGGTGTGCCCCCTCCTTATTTGTACACCATGCACTGGGTAGGCACCAGGTTTGCAGCTGTTGCTGATGGTATGATATTGGATGGCGTAGGACCAGTGCAGTGATGGTCATGCATGCACGCAGGAGCATCTCAGAGCAAGAATAGCATGAGTCGCAGCAAGCACAATGCAGAAGGGATGTCAGGCTCAGCGCCGCCATTGATATCAGGCAGTAAGCTCGAAGGCCCACGCTGCTATCCCTGTCATACACCCCCGCATTGTCAAGATACGAATTCTGTTATGAGGGGCACTACCAGTGAAATTCGACTCCACTCATGACCACAAAGTGAGGGCGAAGTGCACTAGAAAGAAGGTGCTACGGCAACAGCATACAGTGGATGCCACTGTCTGCCAAAGTGGTTACATAGCACCTCTGCTCTGCAGACAGCAACAAGGTAGAGGGCAGCGGAAGTGGAGGGGGTGATGGAAGTGGGGACCAGCCTGATTCGGATGGAGAGCAGAATCAGAAACAGCCCCTGATCACCAAGGACGACATCCAGGTCTTTGGCATTGCGCTGCTGTGCTCCTTCTTCATACGCTCGTGAGTAGCGCGCGCCACCCCTTTGCACACTGGCCTGAGCGGATTACGAGTCAGGTCACACATCCGACAGTGCACCAGAATATGCCAACGCCAATGCTTGTCTGAGTGCTGCAGACTTAGCGAAAGTACCACAAGAGGTGCCTGACACATGGCTGGTGCAGGTTCATAGCAGAGCCGCGCTTCATCCCATCCCTATCCATGTTTCCAACGTTTGACATCGGAGATCGTCTGGTGGCGGAAAAGATCACATACAACTTCAGGAGGTGGGCTCCTGCGTCACTGGAACCCCCTCACATGCGCATTGAAGCCTCATCCCCAATACAGCGGAGACAGTTCTTTGCCAGTCGAGCTCTCATGGGCAGTGCTTGTGACGATCAGGGGGCGCACACGCACCTGCTCATATCGCCCCTGCGGCTTACAAGCGCCCCATTGGATGTTGCAGGAAACCGGTGGCCGGAGACATCATCATATTCCACCCAGAGAGGAGCATCTTTGGGGAGGTGGATGACAGCAGTAGCAACCCTGTGCTGAGCGCCATCTTTGACAACGTGGCCTTCAAGAGCCTCAGGGCTTTTGCTGGCCTGGACGATGATGTCTTCATCAAGCGCATCGTGGCAGTCGAGGGTGACACTGTAGAGGTGGGGCATCTCCTAACCCATGCAGCTCACCATGCTTGTTTCAGGCCAGCACAGAATGTCAAGCAGAAGCATGCGTCTGGCGTCACTTTGCTCCTGCTCTGCTTAGCAGCTGTATAGGTCAGCATGGAGACAGTGTGTTGTCATGTGTCATCGTATCCACAGTCAGCACTGTCTTACCAGCCCATCTTGAGAGTGTAGCTGGTTGGCAAGTCAGAACGCTGGGGGTATATTGCAAGGCAGATGGGCTCGTGCAGGTGAAGAAGGGGAAGCTGATTGTGAATGGGAAGCCTAAGTGCGAGAAGTACATCAACGAGGAGCCCAAGTATGTGCTGAAGCAGCTTACAGTGCCTCCAGGCCACATCTTTGTGATGGGGGACAACCGGAACAACAGCTTTGATTCCCACCTGTGGGGACCACTGCCGCTCAAGAATGTGATTGCGAGGGCAGTGTTCACGTATTGGCCCGTGACCAAGTTTGGCACCCTGGCTGATTACACGGACAGCGCGTCAGTGCAGTGCCAGCCTGGACAGGCACCGGCCCTTGTAGACTAGCAGTACCCTGCCCAAGAGGCTTGAGGGTGACAGAGCAATGCATCTGTGTGGCCAGTGGCAGCAGGCCTTACAAGCAGCAGCCTTAAACTTGAAGACAGTGGCTGATAGGACTGTGCTCAGAGCAACGAGGACCGAAGAGGCAATGGAAACATATTTCTATGTAGCTGCGAGCAATATTTGACTCAGAACTTTGGATTTAAACTCAGCAATTTGGTCTGGGCAGCCCAGTGCCCAGCCAATTTCAGGCTCAATCGTTCGACTCCACACTGCCGCAAATCACTATCAGTACATCTACTGCGTGTATGCACTTAACGATAAATCGTAGCTCGCCGCTGCTCGCCTCTGTCACAGTCAAATGGAAGCCTCTGGCTCTTCAGGCTATTTACCATCGGAATTCTAGGAGTGACATCCACCCAGATCAGCTCACATGAGCGCAGAAGTCCCATGGGCAGATGAATGCCGAGCAGTATGCTGAATTCGAGCGATTGTTGCCACCTCTCGGCTTGGTGCCAGATCTTGAGACATTCTCGAGGAGGTTTCGGTAAGGCCTTTCCTGACCAGAGCATCGTCCCCATCATCACCCAGTGACTCCTTCAACCACTGTGCTTTTGACGTGGTGACAGGGCCTGAAACGGGGGTTTTGCTCATGCAGGGTCCCATATGATGTGTTGTCAGCGGCATACGCTCAGGCAGCACAGCAGCAGTCCTGGGAAAACCACCTTAAGGCCAAGCCAAAGCTGCCTGGCTTGTTCGAGAGGTGAGCTACCTCAAGGTCCTACACCCTAGAGATTGCTATGGCAAGCAAAGCTTGCCTGATGCGGTCTGGATATGTCAGAAGACATGTCTTGGTGGTGCAGGTATAAGGCAGGGGAGTCTCTTGTAGCCCTTGCGCGCTCAGTAGAGCTTCCCCAATGTCTGCTCATCAGGCGCTTCTTGGAGTTCATCCCCCAGGCCAACGCCTTGGTGAGCACTCACCTGCACAGACTCTCTCGTCTAGTTCCCTCTGGCATGCCCAGATTTTGCCTGTTGACTTCCACTCCTGCATGCCAGAACCTTTCAATTGCCTGATGAGACCACAGGTGCCAGTAAGGCTGCATGGGGGCTGAGCCATGCCTCTTGGCCTGCAGAAGGGGACGCATGTGCTGCGGAACCCAAAGCTGCTTGAGAGCTTGCTGCAGCCGCCCCTGGTGGGCGATGAGCAAGCAGCAGATGATATTGAGCCAGGCAAAAGGCAGGACGCTACAGATAAGCAGGCGACACTCAAGGCTCTGGTGTCAAGGCTGCAGGCAGACATCGTAGAAGCCTCAGAGCACGACACCATCAGCTCTCCCCAGGCAGACCTCATGCGAAGTGTCATTGGTACGCGCCCTTGTAGCGTGTAAGGCAGTCCCTATGCAATATGATGGACTTGATTCTCATACACTTCTTAGTATAGAGAGCAGCCATGAAAGGAAAGTGGTTCACAGTACTGTGTCCCCAACGTGCACGCCTTGTCTGCTGTATTGAGTGTTGCTTCATCCGGGATCAGAGGAAGTTGCTTTTCAGCTGCTGGAGTAAAGAATGTGTGACTGCAACTCTTTCCGCAGGTCAGGAGTATGAGGCTGTGCTGTTAGAGAAGCTGTGCTGCGCGGGCATTGCTTTCTTCTCTGAGGACAAGCTGCGCGAAGAGGGCTTTTTCAAGACCCCCGATGTCAAGCTGGAGGTATGGATCCATGCCTGCCTGCCATGTCTCACCCCTAACAATGACCTACGCACATGTTTACTCAGGAATAGGTCTTCTGACAGCCAGTGGATATTCAGGGTTGATGGCAGAGCAGCCCAGAGTTGATGCAGCCTCTGAGTCAGGGTGGATGGATGCAGGTGCCGGTCTTGATGCATGGCCAGATTGTGACCTGGATAGACAGCAAAGCAATGTTTGGCAGCGAGCGCTACCATATGTGAGTCCCCTCTGCTGCTGAAGACAGCTTAAGTTGCCCTCTCCATATTTCCCAACCAGAGTCGAGCAACATGAGGTCCTCTGTCACCGCTACAAAGGTGACAGTGCTGTTGCACTGCCTGTTGAGAGAGCCTCCTCAGCCATGGTTTTGGTAAGACGCTTCATCAATAGTGCAGCACGTGCAGGCAGCAGCAGGACTCCCAGTATGCAAAATACCTCAACCGCTTTGGGCCAGGAGCTGTCATCTACTGGTTTGGCTTCTGCACTGAGCTGGCAGGCATGAAGTCCAACATCCTTGTCCTGGACAGCTTTCCGTACCAGTCTGACATAATGCAGCTCAGGCGGCTTCCTCTCTCAGACTGATGTGCAGACAAATTCGCAAGGCATTTGGCTGAGGGCTCTGTAGCGGCAATTGTACCGCCATGCGTGAAGCGCCAAATTGCAGAATTGATCAGGGTGTCTGGCATGGTTTAGCAGCGCCACAAAGTCAGCAGCCTTGGGATGCCATGTCATGCTTTGTGGCTGTACTGTATGATGGGGCGTACCCCAGTGTTCTGCTTATAAAGCACATCTACGATTCAGTGGCACGCACTCTGATCAGGTTTCAGAAACATGGTATCTGTTGAAGCAAGCATACAATACCCAGGCGCCCTTACAGCTAGCTGATCAGCCCCCACCCTCATGAGGAAGCGCTCTCTCAGCACACAATGCTGCTCATTCACTTGATTTGCATTCCAAGTCAGAATCTTCAAAACCTGGCACCTGCAATTCTTGCGCAAGTGCGCCACTGTGAGCAATAGCAGGTAGCACCAAAGCACAGGCTGTGATTCACAGCAATGCAAAGCATTTTGTCTGCATGTCACACACTAGCAATTGTGTCACTGTCTCCTTTGTCTTGCCAGCAACTGACATAATGTCAGTGCGTCACAGGCATGTCATATGAGTGATTGTTAAGTGCAACCACGTCCTGTCAGCTCACCAATTCAAAGCTCCCCTGCGCAAACTTTATCCTGCATGTCTTTAGTGTACAAGAGTACAGACAGCACAAGCTCAAGGTGTGGCTTGCAAGGTCCTATTAGTCACAGCAGAGAGCATCATGAGAGTCATGGTATTGCTCAGTCACTCCTCCGATGGCCTTCTCAGGATATCTATCTCCAAGCACGTCCTGGCCAGTCAGGGTGTCAGGCAAGTACAAAGGCAGTGGACATGTCAAGTTTGGTGTCATGCTGACACTGTGTCACTTCTTGGCAGCCCCCTTCTTCTGCGCTGCCTTGGCGCCCTGCTGCTTCTTCGGCGACGCCTTGATGGCCTTCTTGGCAGCAGGCTTCTTCTCAGCAGCCTCCTCCTTGGGTGCAGCCTTCTTCTTAGGGGCAGTCTTCTTCTTCACGCCAGCGTCCTTGGCCTTTGTGGCCTTCTCTGAAGCCTGCAAAAGGTGCACTAGCATGAGCATGCGCTCATGCAATAAGCACCCTTGAGGGCTCACAGCCATAGCATGGCACTATCCCTCTTCTGGTTCTGCTAATGGTAGTCTCAATCGAGCTAGCGCCTTCTGTGCGTATCTGAGAATTCCTGTGGTTATTCAGCTCACATCAGGAAGTCTGTGAGAGGCACAAGCACCTGTCGAGGGTGGTGGTGCATGAAGCGCACCTTCTTTGGAGTGGCCTTCTTCTTGTCCTCTCCGGCCTTCTTGGGGGCGGTCTTTTTCTTGCCCTCTGCAGCCTTCTTGGGGGCGGCCTTCTTCTTGTCCTCGCTGGCCTCCTTCACGCTGTGGGCCTTCTCGGCTGCGCTCTGCACGACGTGTGCATCTCCATCAGCTACAACGCACCGCGTGCAGATGCAGCCAATGTGGAACAGCGGACCTCAGAGGGCAGGTATCAACGTAGTCGATAGGGCGGTGCGGCACTGACATGGCAAGAGAAGCTGGTGCTACCTGCCCAGTCTTCTTGCTGGCAGCCTTCTTGGCCTTGTCCTTGGGCTCGGGAGCTCCCTTCTTGGCCTCATTTTTGGAGCCCGGCTGGTTCTCGTAGCCACCTCCCTTGGCCTCATAGACCTGCACAGTTGCATCCTGAATGCTCACAACAAGAGACATCACTGCTGCCGCTTTCAGGCTCCCGGACCCACCAGCGCTACACTTCCGCTACCATGTCATACAGGACAGCATGCTGGGCTGTTATGGGAGAATTGTCTATGGACAGCAACTGAGCCTCGCCTATGCTCAGAGTCTAAATATTGGAACTTGCTGACTGATGTATCTTAGCACAAAAGCATGGTCCTTTTGAGCAATTTCTGTGAGGTGAGCATGCTACAGATACAATATACACCCCAGTCTGTAGGTGTTGCATATACCAATACAGGGCTGGGGTAGCTGAAATGGAATACCTTGGCCATCTCTGTGGCCTTCCATGCTGACCACTGGCCAGGGCCGCCTCCCTTTGAAGACTTCTTCACCTCTGCATGCAACACACAGCCCTCAGCACAGATTGCTTTCCCTCTCACGCTATAGCCCGCGGCGCGTGAGCAGCGTGCGGCTAAGACTCTCAGCTCTTTGACTGGGAGCAGCTGGACCAGTGCATGCTGTTGCACGCCGATCCCTTTTCGGTCTGTGGCGTACAAACAGGTGAAGTAGAAGTAAGTCCCTACCTTCTTTCGCCTCCTCGCGCAGCTTAGGGTCTGTGGGCTTTCCTGCAGTCAGCACACAGATATTGGTAAGCGGACATGAAAGAGCGGGAATATTGTCCTTTGATGGCAAAGGCATGGACGCAGTCTGCCTCTGAGGCCCGAGGAGGAGTCATTCTTGCATTGTAGATCCCACTTGAAACTGGGCCCAGTGCAGGTGCAAGATGTCCTTGCTAGTGAAGATGCCGTTTTATGGACGCCCCCATGGCACAGCTACACTCATCCCCTCAAGCACACGATGAAATAGCTATACCCCATGCTGCGCCGGCCGGAGCCAGAGGCTGGGCTACAGTGCGGGAATGACCTAGGGCCATCGTCTCAGGGAAGAGCCGACCATGTACGAGCGCCTGATTGAATAATATGGCTAAGGAAGGCGCCACATGCAGCCCCTGGCAGCTCACGCTGGAGTTGGCCGCGGGCATCCGACTTTTCGGATGTGCTGGTTGACGAAGCAGAGTGTCAGCGAAAACAAGGAGCGTTACCTTTGCTGCTCCCCATGATCGCTCCTTTCAATGCTTTTGCAGGCTATACGCGTGCAACAGTGTACGGTACAACTTCGACCAAGACGGCACTTCCTTCTCGCGGAACCCGTTGCAGGCTACCGCAGCCCCGTCAGCACGTCTCCCCTGATCAACGCTTTACCTCAGCGATCAGGTTATGTATTGGCACAGGGGAAGCTTGTAAGTGCAGTAAACTTTCTGGCGCGGAATGCTGCCCTACCCAGCGCTCGAAGTCAAATCGAACCACGACAGCAGCAGCTGCCAGAAAGCTGGAAGCTCGTCTAGCATGCGAGACTTCCCTCACTGCTATCTGATGCCGCTAACTCCACCATGACACTCCTCCAACTTGCAGAAAGCAGTTTTCATAGCCCGCAAGTGCGATAGCCAGTGTCTGGGAACACGAAGAGGCAAAATCCTATGTAGATCCTGGACATCATAAATCAGAAGTTCAGGCATGTCCAAACCCGCTGCTGGCAATGCTGCCACCATCGCTACCCCCTGACACGTCTTTCTTTTGCCGCAGCGCTCTGTATATCTTCTGAGGCCTGCGAAGGACATGCATATCTCGTGCTGGAGTCTTCCCCATCTCATGTAGATATCACACTACAACATCCACTGGAGATTGGCACCCATCAAAGACAGACTGACCGATCCTCTTGATCTGCGTGGGCCCAGCTGCTGGAATGCCTCCTGCCCAAGGAGAGGAAATGTGATATGTGTGGTGCTCTACCTGTGCCGCGCTGGCAGTGAGCTGCTGCAGGCCCGGCTGGGGCTTGCCCTTACCCTTGAGCTGCCTCTTGCGGTCCTCCAGCATCGTCTTCACCATGCGCTCCTGCTTCTCCAGACTGTCCAGGATCTTCATCAGCGCCGCTGTGTTGGACTCCATGCGCCCAAAGGTGCCTGCGCAGGGAACTTCCTTGACGTAGCAGAGGCATCTGCGCATTACCCTCATCGTATCATCAGAAGAGACAGACGCTGTATCTGAGTCTTGCAGCCATTGAGCAGTGAGAGCGTCTGACACTTTCACCAGCACGGCCATGCTGAAGCCATGTTGCCCTGATCCGCCCTGCAGATCCTCTCCCGAGCCACTCAAGGGGGATCAACTGATTCTCAAGAGCTCATGAACATGTACAGGCCCTGTACTACAGGGCTCTAGCTGATGGTGCTCCACTGGATGCATCCAATGGGTGCGTGCTTGATGTGCGAATTCCTCTAGAAGTCCCAGTGATCCTAAGTCCTACTTGCTACATCAAGGCCAGTGCTGTATTGCAAGACACTTGAACCAGTTGCACAGGCTACTTATTTATTTGAGTGGAGCGCAGCACAGTGTCTGATTCTCCGTCACTGCTCACAGATCCAAGACGTGGCTCTGATAGGCAAGCGAAGAGCTGCCATGTTGGGGACTTCAGCATCCCGCATGGTCATTGGATACCCACCTGACTTCCCGGACCTGAGAGTGGTGACCCTCTTCTCATTGAAGGCCATGGCCCGAAATTCTTCTGGGGCCTCCTCTGGTGGGCTGAAGTCTATGTGGAGCAGGTCCTGAGCAACCCCAAAGCCTGTGAGGCCCCCTGACACCACATACTTGGGCTTTGCTTTCTTGGGCTTGTCGTCTTCCTCCTCATCGTCTTCCAAAGCCTGCAGATGTTCTTTTGGTCACCAGGTGCAGTCACATCTGCTGGTGCAGGCATTATCAGGCAAGGCAAGCATCTCAGAGTGGGAGGAGCGGGCATCGCCTGCTGGGAGGGATGTAAGACAATAGCCTTGTCGTTGTCTATCGCGCTCCTCAGAGCTAGCTGATTCTTGCCGATGCGCTGGAGCTCTTGCTGCAGCGTAGCAAGTGAATCCAGTCCTGCCATCCTGGCCCAAAGTGCGTACTCGACACTGTGGCGCAATAAACGATACGGATCAGACGCAACTCAGACGAACGATACACTAAGTTGATCACATGAGAGTGGGATGTGCTGCACAGCAGCCCAACGGTGAGCAGCGCCTGCTTGCTCGGTTACTGATAACGTCGGCATGAGTCACCCTTATATAAGACTAGGAGTACTTTTCCGAGAGCATCAAGCCGTCCACTGTGTGTCTTCAGAGGGACCGGGACCGTGCTTTTCCACTGTTTTGAGCTGGCACAAACTGATTGTCGTTCCTATCCTGACCCGCCTCCAGGTCGCCTGAGAGATAAAGTGTAGTACTTGTACAGCCAAAGACAAGGCGCTCTATCGTCAGCCGTGTGTCAGTCCAAGTTGTCTCGCTATCAAGATAGTAGCAAGGGCTAGGAGACGCACGTACACGTTAGACTGAAAACAACAGCATAATGGTGAAGAAGCGGCGGTTGTCCCCCAAGTCTGTCTGGGACGAAGCAGATCTCACAGAGGCCTTCAGAGAAGAGGGAATAAAGGAATACCACGTGCAGAAACTTCACAGGCGCGTCCGATGGCTCCATCAATGCACCACTAGTGTCTGTGTCTGTGTGTGGCACCCTCTGCAGGGGAGAGTATTCAGGACAGCCCCTGAAGAGCAGGTTGCCTGAGCTTGCAGGTATCTTCTTCTGCACCCTGATGACACATGGCACGGCGCCCCAGAGCTGCCGAAAGCAGCAGTGGCTCTTCTTGACAAGGACTTCACCCTCTCAACGTCGACTGTGGAGCAGCAGCAGGTGTCCAGCGACGGGACCACGACGAAGCTGCTGGTGCGGCTCCAGGACGGGATGCAGGTGGAGGCTGTCGTCATGACCTACACGAAAGGGGGTGCGTCCCTTCTATCTGCTCTGCCTTCAGATCTAGCGCTCGCATTGTTGCACATTGACCTGCTGTGCTTGTGGGAGGCCGGCTGTATAGATGGCCCTCCAGTCTAGGGCATGTTCACTGAAGATAGCGCACTTGGCTGGGGCACGAATACTCTACAAGCCCCGCTCAAGCCAACAACCTAACTTCTGAAATCATGACAGGGTGCCTGAGATGGCCACGCAGGTCTGCAATGATCCCCGTTGCACTGCATGCACAGGGGATGAGGAGAGCGAGGATGGGCATGCTGTGCTGGGGCAGCAGAGGTCCACGCTCTGCGTCTCATCGCAGGTGGGCTGCCAGATGGGCTGCACCTTCTGCGCCACAGGTGACAGCCCTTGCTCACTGCTCTGCTTCTAGGATATGCAGGGCACACCCGATCGCAGCCTCTTCTTATTTCTGGGGCCTGCCCTGAACAGAGGGTTGAATGCACTAAGTTGTAAGGCCGGGACTGACTTCTATCCTGGATGGGCTGTACCCTGCACATGTCCCCTGCTGTCAGAGGTTCCTGTCAGCGCTGCATCGTGTTTGGCTTGTCATGCCCGGACCTGTGCGCAGGCACCATGGGCCTGAAGGGCGACCTGACAGCCGGGGAGATAGTGGAGCAGCTGGTGCACGCGCAGAGGGTCACCGCCATCAAGAACGTGGTCTTCATGGTGGGGTTGCCTCCCTTCTACACACGTCTGTCCTGATCGCATCTCCGATGCTCTGTGCTATACCCCCATGCCAGGCAGTACTATCACATCACCATGCTCTGCTGTCCAATGCCTCTGTACATCCGGCTGCTGCACACTGGCGGGCAGCGTCAGGGCCGGACCAGCTGTGTCAAGTGTGCGTTTGGGCAGCTGTAGGGGATCCCTTGCGGACATGTTGTGGTGAGGATGTGTCTGGTATTTCAGTGATGTCTGCTTGCACAGGGCATGGGAGAGCCGCTGAACAACTACGAGCAGGTGCGGACGGCGACGCGTTCGATGATCAACCCGACGCTGTTCGGGCTCAAGCGCTCCAAAGTCACCATCTCCACCGTTGGCATCATCCCCCGCATCCTGCAGGTGCATGCCTCCTCTCTCCGAAGATTGGTCATGACAGCACACAATCTGGCAGAGCTTCCCGCCCACGTACAAGACATGGTCAAAGGCGCTGGTGGCATTGTGCTCACAGCTGCCGCCTTGAATGCAGCTGAGCGAGGACCTGCCGGGCGTGAGCCTTGCGCTGTCGCTGCATGCGCCGAATCAGGAGCTGCGCCAGAGCATTGTGCCCAGCGCCCGCGCGTACAAGCTGGACAAGCTGATGGCGGCTGTGGACAAGTACGAGCAGAGCAGCCGCCAGAAGGTGGCCGCCTTAGCATCGGTCATTGTATCTTAGTGCATTGTCACTCTCACAGGATCCTGGTGGATGGCTTGCATGCATTGCATGCCAATCATGTTGTCCCAGGCAAGGTGGTGTCTCAGACCATCTGTGTATGGAGATTATAGCTGGTGATTGTGTGACAGCATAGACTGGATAGGGCTGCTATGACCTACGATTCCCGTCAACAGGTTTTTAGTCTGCAGAAGCAGAGGCTGTTCCTTTGCCTGTGCAGATCTTTGTGGAGTACGTCATGCTGCACAAGATCAATGACAGCCCCGAGGTCGCGCACGAGCTCGGGCAGCTGCTGAGGGGCAGGAACATGATTGTCAACCTCATCCCCTGGAACCCTGTCTACAGCCCCGGCATGCAGCTGGAGGCTCCAGGCAGCGAGCGCGTTGCTGACTTCCAGATGATTGTGAGGGAGCAGTACGGCATCTTCTGCACAGTGCGACAGGAGATGGGCCAGGACATCTCAGGCAAGGAGCTTTCCACAGCCACAGAGACAGTCTCTATATGAGCCTCGCACATCTACAGGAGACATTTGCACATTCACAGCGTCTGCTATGATGCCCCGCAATGTCCCATTGATTTGCATGGTCCACACAGGTGCACGTTCAACCCTGGCACTAGTTTCAGTCACATTGTATGCAGCAAAGGGGCTGGTATGCAGTGTCAAGGCTCTCTTACTGGTATAGGAAAGGGGTCGTGCGCTAGGAATGTGTGCAGCGCTGCTGCAGTTTGACGGGCGCGTGTTGTTGGCAAGACTGGCTGGGATTACTGCCTGGGATTGATTGCAGGAGCATGCGGGCAGCTGGTGGTGGAGCAGACGCAGGGAGGGTGCGGTGGGGGAGCGCTTTCTCAGAAGCAGGCAGACATTGAGGAGCTTGGCAAGGGCATGCGCAGGCTCACCACGGCTGTTGCATGATTGATATTGGGAGATGATGCAATGTGGCCCAGGGGCTGTTGTTGCGCCAAGAGTCTCCATGCTCGCAATGATACATGCAATTGTCAACAAATGTATGAGTTGGCAGCCCGGCACGCTCTTGATGGCTGGATCTAGATGGGAGAGTCTTCGCTGCGATAACTTGTGCATCCCAAATTGCGGTATCAAGGCTTCTGGACGCAAGTGATCACTCATGAGACATGCCTGTTACGGTCACATCCAATGTATATGCATATATGCCTGGAGCTTGAGACTGTTGTTGGGGTCAGGTCAGCCAATGAGTGTATGTGCTAGCAGCTGCGCTTTGGGAAAGCTGTAAGTAGCTAGCCTCCAAGGATGCATGCAATGCGCAGCAGAAGCTGAGACACTTGAGACGGCAGACAGTTTCGCCCTTCCCTTCCCTCCAATCTGCTGCCAGATTGGCCCCTCCTAAGATGAAGCTGCCCATTATCAAGAAGAAGCTGCTCATTCCTCAGAAGCCATCAGCAGGCCTTTTGCCAATTTCTGTCCACATCGGGTACTAAAGCTTGCGAATCAGTCTCAGCAAGCACATTGTAGTGTTGACTTTGCTGCACTCTGAGACAGCGCACCATTATCGACCACGTGTGTTGCATACAGACAACATTTTGCATCTTAGAGGTGCTCGAACTTGCACATTTAGGGAGCTGGCCTGAGGTGCAGCACCATGCCGAAGAAGATGGGTCTTAATAGCAAGGCCGTAGAGGCCAAGGCCAAGAAAGAAGAGTCGCAGAAGGGGAAAGCTGCTGCAGCAGAGAAAGCGCAGGAAGACAGAGAATGGAAGGAGGCTGGCGATGGCTCAAAGACCAAAGCTCAAGCCAAGAAAGAGGAGCAGGTCAGCTAGCATGATGGCTGCCCAATCAGCTACAATGAAATCCTTCCCTGTATAGGCTGTGCAGGTCCAGTACCATTAATGTGTTTGTCCTGTTGCAAGCATTTCTCAGGAACAAGTCCATGAGTGTAGTGAATGTCCAATTGCTGGAACAATGCAAGATTGATTGCCGGTGACATGGAAAGACTGGTGAGCAGGGCGGCAGTGACGCCCAAGCAAACTGCACTTGCTTCAAGGGAACTCTACAGGGCATGACCCAGAGCTTGAGGGTGCAACCTTGTCCTTCAGGAAAAGCAGCGCGCCGAGGCGGCTGCCAAGAAACTGGAAGCCAAGAAGATGGCAGAAGAGGAGGCTGCGCAGCTTGCCAGCAGTGCCAAGAAGGCCAGCAGCAAGTCTTCCAGCACTTCCAAGGTGCATTTCCTTTGTGTGCCGTTGCTCCTCAGCACCTGCACTCCTCATCTGGGGATGCAGAGGCCATTCAATCACAAGAAACTTGCTGGGATAGCTTACTGCTGCCGTCTGACAGCTGAAATAGCATAGGCTCATGGGGTGACTGGGACGTGGTGGCATGCGCAGGTGACGTCTCACCAGCTGAGGCAGCAGAAGGAGGTTGAGAAGCAGGCTGCAGCGGAGGAGTCAAAGAAGCGAGAGCTCGCGGCCAAACGGGAGGTGACGGCCCTCAAACACCCCTTCATGTCTCCCATGTTCCTGTACCTGTGCAATCTGTGGCACTCTGTTTGGATGCATGTGCTGCACATCACAGCCAGCAATGGCCTGATGCATAGCGCATGAATTGACAGCCGAGGGTGGTGTCTGGCCAGGCATTGACTACTGTGTTCCATGTGGTGCTATTGCTGACGATCATAATTGGCAGCGTCAGAAGCAGTGCACTGTTTGCGTCTGCAGATGTACAATGCTTGTGATGTGTCTGCAGGTTGCTGAGGAGGACTATGGGCAGCTCGTGGAGAGGGAAAACATCAACCGAGAGGAGGGGGCCGTCAATGCTAGCGGCCTGGAGGCTGCCGTTGCTGCGCTTGTTGTCGGGGACAGCTCGCCCGAGGACAGGCATCCTGAGAAGTACGCGTCTCGCCTTGCTGCATCTGTCTGGGCCTGTCGTGTCCGTACAGTCCGTTTCACAGTGGCGCCAGACTAGCAAGTATAGATCCAATTCTTTTGCACACGCTTTACCGTTTTTTGATCCCAAAGTGAGGAGGGCCCTCTTGCCTTGCATGCATGTGCATGACGACGTGGGCTCACGTGGTCTGCTATTGCTGCAGGCGTGCAAGAGCAGCCTATGCAGCATGGTCAGAGGAGTGGATAGCTGACATGAAGCTGGAGAAGCCTGGGTTGCGGCAACAGCAGTACAAGGATCTGTGTTGGAAGGCCTGGCAGCGGTCCCCAGACAACCCCATGAATCAAATCAAGCCCCAATCGTAGCATTTGCAAGGTGCTAGGCGAAGTGTAGTCATTGGAGCTTGTGCATATGACACCGTGACACCTGTCACATTTGTGCAACGTACAAGAGAGTAAAGCGTTGCGCGATTGCACTGTCATCCCACTACAAGCTTCTGTGATCCACAATGGCATCCTGTGGGAGCTTTGTGCCCGTTTCATGCGTGAAGTAAATCTCGCGCCAAACCGGCAGCTGATCGTTCCGGAAGGTTGCGGATTGCCACCCTGCGTTGTGTCCGCTGCGAACGGTAGGCAAGTAAGCAATGGCAATACATATCACGCATAGATGACGCAGTATATGCACCTGTGAACGCATGAAGTGCTTCCGGAAGACTTGCTAAAGGATCAACTTCTTGCAAGCCAGAAGCTGAGCCGGGAGGTCAGCACTTCCCCGTGCCCAGCACTCTGGCAACGTTATCAATAGTGCTCTAGGGATCGCGCCCCCTAATCAATATGGGACAAAAGGGCAGCAGGAGCGGTTTCTGCGCGTGCTTCCGGCCCAAGGTCGCCGAGGCAGATAGTGGAGAAGCCACTCTCCAAAAGTCCGCATCGGCCCTGAGGCAGGAGAAGGAAGACTCGGCAAATGGCGACGGTCCCGGTCGTCTCACGGTCGGTATTCCGCAAAGGACGCAGTCAGATGAGCTGGATGAGTTCGGCTCGCCGGCCTCCAGCTACGTGACCTGCTTCTCAGAGCAAGATACACACGACATCAACGACTCCATCAGGTGGGCACCATGGCGCGCGCTCCCCCTCTTGGATGTGTCGTAGAGGCTTTTGCTGAGCTTTGATGTCCTAGCTCATGGGTGGGCTCTCATTCTTGTGTATCTTAGAGGCACCTCCTGTATTGCACAAGGTTGTAGGCGGCACGTCTTGTTGTCTCGAGCCGGCAAGCAATACCAATGATCAATTATTTAGCTTCATAGTGATACAAATCCTGCAGCCGATCAACGATGCCCTGAATAACCGGACTCTTCTTCAGGGGAAAGCTTGCTGAAAGGATCCTGCATTCTATCGCGTGAGCGTTTCGTCATGCTTGCAGCTTTCAGTGCCCCGCTTCTATATGTGTCTGCATTCTGTACGACCCATTAGGTTTCGATGGTGGACCCGCCTCATGGTGCCCAGTTCTTGCCTATGTAAAAGGCTTCAATGCATGCAGGTCTGTTAGCCAGCGCAGCCTGGGTGTGCCGACTCCTCGGCACTCTGTCGACGAGCATACAGCCTCTGCAGCCGCGGATAGAACAGCATCTCAGGGCTCCAGCCCTCTAACCCACCCATCTTCCTCAGGACCAGCAGCAAAGGCAGAGCTCGAGGCAGCCTACAGGCAGCAGCTTGGCTCTCTCACACCCCAGTTGGAAGCAGCAGGTCTCATTCCAGATTGGCTGAAGCGGGTGTCGCATGATGAGGCCCCCAAGCAGAGGAGGACAGCTTTCCCAAAGCCCAAGCAGAAGCTACCCACCATCAACATCTTCAACATCATCAAGGACTGGATTGGTAAGCGGCTCTCGAGCTCTGCTGCATGCAAAGAGCATCCCAGCTTGACATTGCACAATGTTCTCATGCCGAACAGTCCCATGCTGAGCTTGTATGGCTAATCTGTGCAGGTAAGGACTTGCACAAGCTGTCCCTTCCCACGCACATCAATGAGCCGCTGACAGACCTGCAACGCCGTGCTGAGGCCTTTGAGGCGTCTGAGTTGCTCGATGTGGTGCGATTCTGGTGGCCGCAACACCACCCTCTAGAAATGCAGCCCATTGACAGGCTTGCCTTAATTCTCCTACTGCAATCATACTCTGGCCTTGGTGCACAGACGGCTGCTCACCTCTCCTGGTTCTAAGGCACATGCTCTCATCAGCAGTTACACCCGCCAGGAATAGCAGCATAGCTTTCATTTTCTGCACCCAAAATTTGCAGTACAGGCAAGCGTGTACAACATGTGTTCCTGTTGCCTATGCAGGCAGCCCTGGCGCCCGCGCAGAGCCTGGAGAGGCTGTTCCACGTCACGGCGTTTGCCATCTCCATGTACAACACCATCAAGCGCGTGCAGAAGCCCTTCAAGAACCTGGAGCAGTCCACGTATGAGCTCATCCACCTGGAGAAGGGCATCCGCTGCATTGGCGAGAAGGTGCATTGCCTTGCCATCAGCGTCCCTGGGGCCTGTAGTTGTCACCTCCCTAGGATGAGGCCTTCACTGGCTGCAAACGCCCTGTAGCCTCTTTCCAGCAGAAATTTGACCAGCTATAAGGTGCCGATGCTGTGTGTTTGATATTGCCGTCCCGCAGCGTACACAAGGTGTGCTGCACAGCCGTCCTGGTGAAGCTGCTCTTGATAGGGAACAGACCTTGCGTAGAGGACCTGACTCTGTGCCTGTGCTGTGCAGCTGCGCCACATTCCCATGGTGCACGTGATGCACTGCGATGGCCGCGGCTGGCAGTTCTCCGGCAATGACGAGTTCTACATGCACCTGCGCGGCAACTATGCTCTCATCCGCCCTGTTGGCGAGCTCTACGTGCGCTTCCATGATGGCGACGAGTACGTCTGGAGTACTGTGAGTCACGCTGCCCATCCCCATGTCAGTGCCAAAAGATGCTTGGCAATATTTTGACCAGTACTGGCACTCCATCACGGCCAAGCGCTTTACGTGTCATGTCTATACGGTGTCCCTGCATGCAGAGGCAACTGCTGCCAAGCACGACAACATCTCTGCAGACTTGCATTCAAGTTGTCATCTGACATTTGGATGCTGTGCGCAGGCCACCACGTATGTGAACAACCTGCTGGTGGGCGCGCGGAACATTGACCACCGCGGCCAGTTCCATGTCCTCAACCTGGCCACCAATGACACCTTCCAGTGCAGCATCAAGGAGCCCTTCTTTGGCAAGAGCCGGCATGAGGTAGGCTGTCACTTTGCCTGTGCACAAGGAGCTGCCCTGCGCATATAATGTATACTGACCCTCCTTCATGAGTTCTTGCGAACTGTGTGGGGGGCAACCTTCTTGCAACTGACTTGGATTCTGATGAGTGCATCTCCTCAGCAGTTCAGTGCACAAGGCGGAAGCTGTGCCGTGGAAGCTGTTGGCGATGTTGACTGCATCACTATTTCCAGCTGAGGATCCCGGCCCACGCCTGCATGTTCCGTATGTGACTTGATGTGCTTTGGCCTGCAGGTGCATGGGCATCTGGAGCGGCAGGGCAAGCGCGTGGACGGCATCACTATTTCCGGCTGCTGGGATGGCCAGCTGGTGGCCGGCTACGCTGACGGCACCCGCAAGCTCCTCTGGAAGGCCAACCCGCCCTACATGCCCAATGCCATGTGAGGCCCCCTGCCCTCTCTATGAGCCCAGCATGGGCCTGTAGATTTGGACAGTGCAAGCTCCACAGCAAGCTTCTCCAGATTGACATTAGGCATGTGTATGCATGTATGCTCCTTCCCTCAGGAGCATGCCTGCACGCCTGTCCTGATGCCAGCTTGGTGAACCGCAACAGTGCAGGACTATGTTTTCTGTGCCTATGCTGTGCTGGCGTTCTTGTATTCATTTGTGTCCTCGCTCAAAATTTGTGTCTCCTGTGTACAAGCTGGCCTTATTGTGAGGGTCCAGGCTTGTGTATGGAGCGTGCTGAACATCAATTGAGCGGTCTTGTTGCCTTGGCAGGTTCCCGCTGAGCAAGTGGGCGCTGCTGCTGAACGAGCTGACGCCGGAGATGCGCGCCAAGCTGCCGCCCACCGACGACCGCCTGCGCCCCGACATGCGCCTCTTCGAGCACGGCTACTTCCAGGAGGTGAGCAGCTGCGGCCCCATTCCATGACAGGCTTTGCTGCCATGTGCAATGCTGTCACAGTAGAATTGTGCCCTCTTGAATGTCAGGTTGCAATGCAGGCTCATGCTCAGTGTGTGTCTGGGCTGCCAGGGCCTAATTCATGGGCTCTGTATCGATGAAGACAGAGGTGGATGCTAGTTCTCGAGTGCATGTCCTACATAATCAGACATTGAGGATTTCTCATGCATTACGTTCTGTACGACTTGTAGCAGGTCATCATCACATCTTGCGTGTTCTGTGCTGACTCATTTCGTTATGGGTGCGCAGGCCAATGACGAGAAGATGCGGCTGGAGGAGAAGCAGCGCCAGGAGCGCGCGGCCACGCAGGCTGCCGGCAAGCCCTGGCAGGCCAACTGGTTCGAGCAGGTGCGCTGCCCTCCCTGTCATGTCGGACAGGGTGTTGCCCTGATGATCACCCAACACTGATGTGGAAAACTGGGGCATAGAATGGCTGCCCAGAGCACGCCTTGTGATGCGTGATGACGGCTCATGGCACACCTCTGCTGATTCGGGTAGGTATTCTGAGTGGATGTGCTGTTGAGTCCCTGGCCTTCTTGCTGAGCAAGAGTGTGTGTGTGCAGGTGCCTGAGGGGCGGCGTGGGTACGAGACCTGGCGCTACAAGGGCGGCTACTGGGAGGCGCGTGAGACCGGGAACTGGGCCGGCATCCGCGAAATCTACGGGGACGGCCCCAAGGGCTTCACAGCCCCCAAGCTGCTCTATTGAGTAGGGAAGTGCGCAAGCCTCTGGCCAGACGTAGCCATAATTGCAGACCCCTAGCCGCCAGCAGTCTGGAGCTGCCGAAGGTGCAGAACTCTGGTCCAGGGGTGCTAGAGGAGGGCCTGGAGCTGATTGCAGGCCTTAGTACAGGCGATTTGCCCTGATAAGATTCTCGAAGCTCTTCATAATTTGAGGCTGACTAGGTGTAGATATAACGACCATGTAGGCTAGGAGCTTTCGCAGGTGTTCAGCCCAAGCTGCTGAACACATATGACCCAGCGAGTGCAGTATAAATGGAGCATTGTGAAGAATCCGGTACAGCAGACATTGGAAGTGCTTCCTGAAGGCTTGATGAAGCTTTAAGCCATCACTTCTTAGCCAGAATCATGGTGGTATACAGCACAAGGAAGCTGCCGGCTAGCCATCAACAACGCAATGAGGCTTTGAGCCATATAGTCTGCTGCTGACCAGGCTCTGTTGCTTCTCAGAACTCCTGTCCAGTCTGGCGTAGAGGAGCATGAGTTACCTGGCTCTCCCCGGTTGCAGTCGCATCAATTCATGCACTTGCAAGGGGCTGCGGCCGCGGCAGAGTTTGCATGCTGAGAGCATCTGTAGTAGCAGATCAGGCTGACAGGTTTTGTGAGGTTGTGACTTGGGCAAGCACTGTTCCCTTGCAAAGGCAGGCGTAGGGCACGTGCCAAGCAGGCTGCTTATGTTGCGCGAAGCAGGCTGCTAGCAGAAACGCGTCTCCCGCCTGTCACAAGTTGCAGCCAGGCATGGGCCTAGCGCTTTGGTGTAGCCGTGTGCAACCATGGCAGTTGCATGCCCAAAGCGTTGAAGTGATTCAGAGGCGCCTGGATTGGGATTTGAGAAGTGCCATTGACTGGCTATAACATCTCCATCATGCCACTCTGGGCTACATCCAACAATTGCGCAAGCGAGGCCACCTGGATTGGCCCCATTCTAGTAGATGATTGGCTTAGCTATCCAGGAAACAAATCATGAAGCTACCCACGCAGCGATGAAGCATGATATGGCTATCAGAAAATTAGGGGCTGGGTCAAGACTAATCCAGATTGTACTGGGAGTCCAAAAGTTGTAAGGTAGAGCCGGAAGTGAACAGATAATACTCTGTCACCAGGTCAATAAGTCGCTGTCCTGAGGAGCCGCGTTCGATTTGTGTACCCCAACACTGAGCTTTCATCGGGCGCTCTCAGGCCTGGCTCATTATCCGGCCCCCCTTCTGGTAGGCGGTGGCACCCCATTTAGTGCCATCTGATCAATAGAAGCTGGTCGGCGAGACTAGAAGGTGCAGGCCATTGGTCGTAATGCACTTTGGCTGAACTTACGGACCTCAAATCCTCATGGCATGCCTTAGCTAACCCTTGCCGTGCTGCTCTCACGTAAAATTCCGAATATAAGCGAGCCGTTCTGAAAGCTCTGCAGTCACTCACAGAGCAAGAACGCAACTATTTCAAGGCTTCGCACTCCTACGCTTCCAACAACCGCCACCCCTCAACCATCCGATGGCTTCCAAGACCACCACTTCCGCGGTGAGCACCTGGTACCTCCACGCTGTCCTCGTTGCAACTGCCGGGGCACAGATCTTGCTGTTATCGATGGAGTTCTTTACCAGAGGCTGTCATGATCAGCGCGACCCCGTCTACCTGAGCAGGGCTTCACTCGGATCACTGGCATCACGTCACTGACGGACATTTTCTGGCTGCAGGTTGCAAGCACGCCCAGAATTCTGGTCACAGGTGCTGCTGGAGGCAGACAAGGGGCCACTGGCCGGGTCCTTACCCATCTCCTTCTGGATCGTGGAGTTCATGTGCGCGCGCTGGTCCGTTCCGACGATGACCGCGCAGATCAGCTGAGGGCCGCTGGCGCTGAGGTGCGTCGCCATGATTGACGTTAGGTGTTATATCAGCTGTAGGCACCACCTTCAAACGCGCTGTTCGCAGGTCTCTTCTGAGAATTGGTCTACAGCTCACATGCTGCAAAGCTTATGATGCCAACTCTTCTTCGCGTCACGTCCTGCCTCATTGCATATGGAGCAGCGGCTTTCAGAAGGGGGTCAGGGATGCGACCAATGGCAGCACCTTGTGGAGTTGATGACCAAGCAAGGTCTGTGTTGCACAGGTGATAGTAGGCGACCTCCTCAGCTATGACGACATGAGGCAGGCAGTGAAGGGCATGGACTACATGTACTACGTCTTCGCAGTCCAAGACGGCCTTCTGGAAGGCTCCTCCATCGCAGCTGTGGTGGCCGCTGAAGCAGGTACATGCCCGCACTCCCAGTATCCCGGTAACACTTTTGTGATTACATGTGCTCAGCCGATGCCTGCTAATGTGCGCTGCGAGCATGCCTGAGCTCGTGAGATCAGCTGTAACTTGCCGTTAGCACAGACATCCTTAAGCAACAGATGCGGCGTGCCATACAGCGCTGCCCATCACTGTCCAAATCAGAGGAAAGATCCTGTCCTTAGGCTGAGGAGGGGTCATGCTCTCAGACTGATTGTCCCAAGTAAAGTGGGTTGGCCTGTGCTCCTGTTGAGGAGCTGGGCAGGCACATGCTCTGTCAGTGGTGAGCAACAAGCTGACACCGCTGCGCGCCTTGCAGGTCTCAAGGGCATCGTGAACAACAGCCAGTGGTGCTCCGATCTGCAGAGCAAGAGCCCGCAGTCCCGTAGGCATGCGCTGGCAGAAGCCATCTTCAACGCCTTCCCCACCCCGGCCGTGCACCTGCAAGGCGCCACGTACAACATCAACATGATTGCGCAGCTGCTACCCGCCGCCGCGCAAGCTGGCGTTCTCAGGGTGCCCAGCATGGCTGCCACCGACCAGCTGCCTCTGATTGCTGGCATTGATGTGGCGACAGCTGCCGACACTGTGCTGAAGGACTTCAGCGCTTACGCTGGCCAGGTATGATTATGTTAGAAGACATGCGGCCACCTTGTTGCGCATAAATGGCTGCAATGTACTTGCGCTAAGCTGCGCAGCAGTGACATGGTGACACCTGACCTCACGCTTATGAGTAAGCAGCCATTGATGGTGCCATGGCTCCGTTCCTGTCTGCTGTTTGTGTATCTGAAGGACTCTTGAAGGTACCAAAGTGGCGGATTCTGGATGGATGAAAGGAGTGTCTGCTGATGTGTGTATGTCTTGCTCAGGCAATCCTGATGGCATCGCAGCTGCGCAGCCTGGAGACACTTGCCTCAGACTTCTCAGCAGCCCTGGGAAAGAAGGTGGGTTCCTGCACATGTTTTTGTGATGCCTCATGGAATGTGCGGCACATTGCCAGGTGGCTTGCATGATGACCAGAAACTCTGTTATCCTGATGTGCTCAGCCTGCAGTCTGCCCGCTATCTTCCTTGAGAGAGTCTTATGATTGGAGTCTGCAATGCACAGCCCACATCATGCAGGCTGAGGTAGTGAGCTTTCAATGAAGATGCATGTAGCTGCTAGGCCTCTTGTTGTCTGAGTCTACTGTCACACTGAATCACCTGGGGCATGCAGGTGACCTTCCAACCCATCAGCGCCGAGACATGGGAGGAGGATATCGTCAAGAATCTGCCGGGCTTCAACCAGACGGGGGTGGAGCACTTGAAGGCTCTGTGGGAGATCATGAGGGAGGGCAGCCACAACCAGGAGCTCATGGCCCGGCTGCGGGCCTCTCAGCCCCGCCTGCAGCAGCTCGTCGGCAAGAAGCCCCAGACCTTTGAGGAGGAGCTGCCAGCGTTCCTTGCAGCTAGGGCAAAGAAGTAGTGTGGCCAGGACGCAGGGCACAGGCTGATTAAAACAGAAGCACCGATGAGAAAGCACTTGCAGATGTGTTCAACAGATCTTGGTTCCATCTCTATGATTGTCTACAACCTGAGTTCAAGTGAGACCCAAGCACTTAAAGGAACACAACAGCTACATCAACCCATTGCAATCCAACATGCGGGAATTGAGCAAAAGTCTTCCATGCAAGAATGTAAAGTCATTCCAGTCCCATGATATTCTATTCAATCGAATGTCCAATACAGTGTGGTGGGCATGTAGGCTGGCTTCTGGGTGTCCCACCACCACAGCCACTTGGATGCCAGTCTCCCCATGCTTGCAGCAGCCTCCTTGATATCACCATCTCTGACGTATGCAGACACCATGAAGTGTACCAAGTCCTGCACAGCAAGCCCACTACCTGCTGCACTGCCTCACCAGCAAGGCTTCTGATCGGCGTGTGTCAAGGATGCATCGGAAAGGACCACTTTAAGCTGCACGGATCTGTCACTATCTTGCAACGTGCAACAGACATGGTAGGCACTGGCAAAAGGGCGTATTCCACACCTGGCATTGTAGATCGCAGGTGTCTTCGGGAGCAACATCCCACCTGCAGGACACTCATGCGCATGAAACTAGATAGAACTTCACAGCAGCATACAGGGCGTTGCTGGCGTGAGGTCAAGTATCACTGTAGCGTGCTGTTCACCAGCAGGAGCCCTGAACCTTACTTGAGCCGATTGGAGATTTCGTACGTTGCTGCATCCTTCCAGGGGTCAAAGAGCCGCACAGAGGGCCGATACGCTGCAATGCCCGGGTCTGTGACTGCATGCCCAAAGTGCCACAGGCACTCCAGCAGCATTGCTGAGCCATCTGCATGACGAAGGCCGTGCCACCCACTGTTTGATCATGACAGCATCCGTGCTCCTAGGGTGGCAGCTGGGCAGTAGACGTGCACTGACAGGCAACAGCATGGAGCAGGCAAGCTCATGGCTGGTGTTGCTAGCTCTGAGGCAGAGACCCGAGAGAAGGCTGACGCGTCTTCATACTGCTTGAAAGAGTGCTTCAAGCTAGAAACAGGTGGAGAAAGTGTACCTGCATTAGGCCGTAGGACTGATTGTATGCATGCAGTCATTGCTTGGAGGTCGATGCTCTGAAACAGAGCGGCACTCAGGATGAGTCCTGCATACCACGCCGCCGACTTTGAGAGCGTCAGCTGACGATGCTCATCACGAATCTGCTCGTGCATCACAAGTACTGTGCTCTCCGTACTCACATATGATCCGGGCTCCAGCTATGAGAGGAGCGTCTGATCATGAACCCCTGCACTGCTGTTCGGGCTGCCGGCATGGCGCTCTGATCACGGGTAGCCTACCTGAGGAGCCATTTATGGAGTAGGCTTGCTGGACCGGAAAGTCTGGGCTGCTGCAATCGTGCAGGCTGCCAAAGAGGTGCGGCCTAGCCTGGCACAGCAGCTTTGGGGTGCATGGGCAGCCCTTGGGCAAGCCCATATTCCATGCGGCTGGATTAGGATCTCCTCCTTCAATCGCCAGGGTACCTGCACTGGGGAGTGACTGTGCAGCTCTTGTGACAAGATATACCCCAATGTGTGCGCAGCACATTCCTCACGTCGACTCTCCACCTCGAATCCTTGTGTCATGCTGTTGCTGCACGAGCTCTGCACGTGCCTTTTCCTGTATCCCATGAGGATGCCAGCTCGTTGCAAACCATATAAGACAAATGCCAATGCCGTGGTAACGGTGCTTGAGAATAAGGCCTGGCCAGCCAGGTGAGGAGGAAAGTCCTTACCCTGAGACAGGCGCAGCAGCTCGTGTGCGTCATCAAAGTGGCAGGGCAGGCATCTGGGAGCCTCTTCAGGCCTTGCAGCCCCGCTGGCGTTCTGCCAAACCAGGTCATCAGTGATGATGTAGGGCAGTCCAGGATCAAAGTCCTCCAGCAGCTGCATTGCTGCCTCAGGGAAGAAGACTGTGCTGGCATTGCCAAACAGCATCCACTTGTAGCCAGTAGCATTCATTGCCTGCTGTCAAAGAAGAAGCGTGCTCAGCTTGACGCGACCAGACACATTGCAGCCAGATGTATCTGAGGTTCCAGAAGCAGCGCAGAGAACACCAGGCTCCTAAACACCAGCACCTTACAAAGTAAGCATATGTGCCACGCGTTGCTGCTTCAAGAAGCCTGTCATGTGATGCCGGAGCTGCAGGTGATGGCTTATGGGCAGGCATTGGTCTGAGCAGAGAAAGATACCTGATGGGCCAGGAAGGGCGCCAGCGCCCATTTGGCGCTCTCGCTCAAGGGCTGCTGAGGCCATGCTGATGAGCCATTCGACCAGCCAATCCATGTCTCTCCGGCACGAGAGCCATTCAACACCACCTCTGGTGACACATCACCGTCCACAACAACTGCAGTCCGGGTATCCTGCATGCAAGAGTGCCAGCTGCTGAGGACCTGCCATGGATGTACAACTTAACTTCCAGGGACGACTTCCTGGTCAAGCAGCAGGTAATTAATCTGCAAAGGAGCCAATCTGAGTCAATGATATGCCAAAGGAGGGGCTCCTAGTACCTTCCTCAGAGCGCGCCCAGCCTTGACCAGAGGAAGGCTTGTGTTGTCTGCGGCTATGACCTGCAGGATTCCGCTGCTCACAAGCCCGTGCCCCTGCACATCTGCTTGGAGTTCCTGCAGGTGTCACAGTGCAATGCAGTTCACCAATCAGAAACATTCCATGCTGCAGCATGATTGCAGCTTGCATTGGGCGCTCTAGCCCTGAACGTGAAGCAAGGACAGCCTGCAAGTGATGGACTCTTCTGAGGGCAACCGCAGGGCTGCTTGTGCCTGTCAAGAGTATGTCCTCATGAGCGTGATGATGCACACCTTCCTGCTGTATTCTGCATGCTGTTGCTGCTGCGCCTTGCTTTCATGCAGCTTCTTTTCTATAACACTGACCTGGTGAGCCAGCTGTGCGAGCTGCTGGGTGTAGCCTGCTCCCTTGCTGCTGTTCTCAGCTTCTGATATGACCTGTGCTTGTCGTACAACTGCCCAGTCCCACAGCACCAGACTCAGCTTGGTACCTAAGCATGTGAATCGTGAGATACTGGGCATGCAGATGCATTTGGAAATCCATCAGGCGCATGACGGACAAATGACGTACCCTGTCTAGACGTCGTGTTGAGTGATGCCTTGTTGGCAACACTCAGCACTATGGTAGTGGCAATTATCCCCATCAAAATGGCGCACAGCCTGCCCCATGTCTTGGAATCTAGGAATATATGCCCTCTGACACGCATCTGCTCTACCAAGCGGCACCAGGCATTCGCTTTGTTACCCTCTGCTCTACTCTTCGATGCATATAGCCTGCGTGGATGATGGTGCATGATTGCCTGCAAACCGATATGCTATGGCTTGGACTCATAGTGGCTTGGCAGCAGATCGAACTCCTCCTGTACTACCTTTCTATGAGCCACATACGATAGATCGGCCTCGCTGCTGCAAAGAAGAGCAGAGGCTTCCCAAAGATAGCTCCTTGGTATGCCTGTGTACACGTGTCACCTAGCAAATCTTGGATGATGAGAGCAGGCTTTTCCCTGCACACACATTTCAAGCTGACTGGGGAGAAGGGAGGACATCGACATTGTGAAGAGCTCGTTGATGACATCTCCTGAGGTGTTGTACGGGTGGGATAGGCTTGTGTGTCCATACAGGACATCTGCCACACTGGTGCTGCTGACACTGCTCTGCACCTTGCCTAGCCAAGCATGAGAAGGGCCAGACTCCTGTAGGTCATCAGGTCTGCACTATGCAGACGACAGGCAACAGACGGAGGCTGGAGGCAGAGACGAAATTGCCTGTGTTACTCACTCTGCTGCTCTTAGTGTCTCTGGGAGCAGAGATGGCCACTGGCAAGGAGCTTGGTGCTGGAGGAAGGACCCAAGCATTGCCTGCAAGAAGACAGTTGCAGCTGTTCTCTCTGTTTGACCCCCTTGCCAGCCTGTTCAGTGCCCAGGAGCAGCAGGAACACAGCCTGATGCACATGATGTCCAGTCACAGAGCGACTGACAGCATCCTGGAATACTCCAACGCCGATCCAGTCGGCGTAGACATGGCAGAAACAATCCTTGAGGACCAAGTCAGGGACCTCAGCGAAAGCCCACAGCATGCTAGACTGCACAGCCAAGGTCGCAGCCAAGCTCTAGCGAAGAGCAAGCCTAACAGCCAGCCACCACATCAAGGCTGCGGCAAATCACACACTCCTGCTGCGCAGCCTGTGTCCGAGTTGACTAGCAGTAATGTCTCAGAGCTGCTCAGCAATGACGAGAGCGCCCTCTCAGCGCCTGCTGACTGCGCAACCTTGATTGAGCATGGGGCTGTTCTGTCATGCCTGGTCAGCAGGCTGGCAAGCCTGAATGCTGAGCTGGAGGCCCTCTCCTCAGGCTCCCATCCGCAGGCAAGTGTCATAGGCGCTTCAGGTTGCCTGGATGCTGTGCAATCACTGGAGGCAGCTTGACACTCCTGAAAGCTATATGCATTATAATGCGAATATGCATTTGATAATGCAGGCGCGTACTGGGTTGTGGCCAAGCGGCGCTGCGCCGGGCCCGTTCTCTACAGGTGGGCGGAGCAGGTCGCTAGGGCGTCACAAGCTGACAAGGGAGGACCTGGTCAGCGTGGTGCCCTCTGACAGGAAGCACATGCCTCTGGTCAAAGCCATGCGAGGCTGGCGCAAGGTGCGCCTTGTACCATGCTGAGTGTTCTAGGCTAGGACCTCACTCCCTGTCCGTGGTTAAAATGAGCCTGCTGCTCCAACATGTATCTGGCCTCTCCTCTCTGCAGATTCAATTTGCATGGCACAGGTCTTCTCTCTGTCAGAAACATGGAGCCTCTGAGATGTGTACGCGATGCCATGGGCAGAGCAGATACCTGGTCGGGGAAAAGGAGATGCAAGCCGCCGCCCACAAAGGATACCTGATTGCCCACAACTGGCCAGTGCAGGGCATGCGGGGGGTGGTGGCCTTTGCCACAGAACAGGACGAGCAGGCAAGGGAGGGGGCAGCCGCTGCCAATGAGACGTGGGTGGCCTACCCCAACGACGATCCGGTGCGCACCGTCACATCAGGAGCCGACTCCCGCGCAGCCCTGGTGCCTCTTCTGGCGCACAAGGTGAAGCTTAGCGAGTAAATAGCGCACATGTCAGTGTGTTCTTGAGCTCATGACTCCACCAGCAGGAGTTGGCATGCAATACACCCCAAGAGATGCTATTGACATAAACATGAGGGATGTGTGCTGCTTGCAGGCGCTGGGAGACACCTACAAGTGGATGCTGTATGGCGACGATGACACGCTATTCTTTGTGGATGCTGTTCTGGACCTGCTGCAGCCCTTTGATCCTGAGCTGCCCTACGCCATCAGCGACAACATCTGTTTCGAGGCCAACTCCGCGCTGGTGAGTGAGCCTTCAGTCACTCGTACATCACACGGGAGCTTCAATAGCAACACTTGGGGTGTGCTGTCCGAGGTATCTATGCTTGTGTGAGAGTGCGGCGAATGCCATCAAGTGTCCCTTTATTTGGCAGCATGGTGAGTATGTCTATTTTCCTGAGCATGTCTCTTGACTTCCCTGTACTGCACTTTGCTTTGACATCCCAATGCCTTTGCAGGGGCCGCCTTACAAGCATCCATCCTTTGACGCACCCCGCTGTCTGCCCTGCCACTTTGACTACCCTCGCAATAAGCTCAAGCTTTTCACAGGTGCAACCCTTCTGCAGATGTCCTGTGCACCTGACTTCAGAGGACTGCACAATAGCACCTGCTGAAACTTGCTTTCATAACAAGCTGCAAGGTTTGCACTCTTCAGCTGAGCCTCTGCAAGCCTGGCTCTCCTGCAGCTGAGCATCAGAAGTAGGGTTGTGAAAATTACGGTCTGTCAAATTTTTGTAGTAATTACACCTGTGATCTTACGTTTTACTGTAAAATGTACTTTACACCTCTTGCAAGAGTGTAATTTACGTTTTCCAGCTCTGGATGCCTATGTTGGCACAAAGTGGCACTGGTTGCCAAAGTTGGCACGTCTAATGACCAGATTCCCGTCTGCCACGTCAGCAGGTGCTCAAAAAGCATGGATTCAGCCTGATAAAGTAACCCTTTGCCTATTAGTCACTGGCAAAGGGCTGCTTAAAGCAGTTTTCTCCCACAAAACGGTCGATTTTGCCATGGTTTGGGCACATATTTCCAGATTTTTCGCCCGTGGCACTGTATCTGCCTGTAATTACATATGGGCGTAAACAGTGTAAAATTCACCCTTACAACAGAGGCAGTGTAATTACAGCTGTAATTACCATGAAAAACGTAAAATCTGTAAAACGTAAACGTAAGGTTCACAACCCTAATCAGGAGGCTCAGCTGGGGAGGTTTATGCATGCGAGAGCCCCTTGCGTGGTACTCCTGTGAGCGCAATGCATCGGGGCGTCTAATTCCGCATCACCTCGTTTTCCCGTCCTGTACTGCACATTGCCAGCGCACGTGGTGCAGCGCCGGAATATCTGGCATGTCCTTTGATGTTGCGCAGGCTTCAGGCCAGAAGGCGCATCTCTGAAGCCGCCACTGTGGGGGTTCCCGGCGGTGCCAGGCTGCCCCTGCACACCGCAGCTGCTGTGCTCCATTGAGGAGGAGCGCCCTCTGTATGGCGTCGCGGGGTCCGGCTGTGCCCACCCACCTGCCCCCAGGGCTGCCACCTACGCAGTGCATGGCGGAGCAGGTGTGCTACTGCAACATGCCTTATAGACTCACGTGTTTGACCCCATACAGCTGAAGAAAATCTGGTGCATGTGCAGGGGTCCTCTTGAGTGTCGGGCTCCTGCGCAAGCTCAATCTCACCCAGTTTGAAGCGTGTGTCAAGTCACTCCATTCGTCAGGTCAGGATGATTGCCACCTCCACTCCAGAATGACATCCAAGCGAGAAGAGCTACACACTGCATATCAGTCCAGAAGTTGGCTCTGATTTTGCATGTGGAAACTGCGCTCGACGCAGGCCTTCCTTCTTCTGTGTTTATGTCAGACTATGCACATGCCAGCAAGCACAGCACGCATCAGCGTCAAGGCATCTGAGCAACTTTTCAATAATGTGACTCAAGAGGGTGCTGACGCTAAAATCTTGGGCTTGTGCAGGCGGCGATGCATTCTTCACCATCTGCCTGTGGCGCTCCGGCTTTGCGCTGACGGACCCCGGATTCTCAGTGTTCAATCCGGACGCCAAGCTGTTTGACCCCTTCCAGTACGAGGTATGCTTACTGCTACTGCCGTCACATTCCCCTCAAATGCTGATGCACCTCTCGCTTGTCTGGGCTATTGTCCTCCCTGCACACGCCGTTCTAGAGTGCTCTATGAGCGCCAAAGAGTGTAGCGTGGGGCCCAGCTGTGCTGGCGTGTGCAGTGGCACCATGACGTGGACGGTGAGCTCAGAATCATCGAGGCGCTCGACAGGGACCAGGGGCTCACTGGGGGCGGCTGCAACGCCACCTGCCAGGTGCGTCCTTGGACTTGCTGCAGATCGCCCGCACCTTGTACACAGAGAGAGTGGGTCTGCGCCTTCCGTCCAACATTGAGGTAGACTGGAGTGGCATTCATATGCACTTCAGACTCCTGAGGACACACGAAGAAGGGCTGCATGCAACATGCAGGTGAGGCTGAACATGATGGTGAGCGCGCACGTGAGATCCAGAGCGAGGGGCATCCCCTATGCTGCAGCCCAGATCGGAATCCTGTCTGCGGCTTATGATCAGAGGCGTGAGAGACTAGCCAGGGCAAGGCATGCAGCACCACCGCCGCCCTACTGAACCTCACATTGACTGCCCTGATCATGAGAGAATCCAGGAGCCTACTCAAAGTTCTACGTAGGTCGCCCCAGCTCCAAAGTTGCTGAGTTGATTGAGAAGGCCGCCTTACTAACCTTGTATGTTATAGTGCTGAAGATTCTAAGGTCTGACGTTAGGGAGACAAAGCCCCAGAGGACAGCGTGGCATTATACATTCTAGGCGCTGCGCCTCTTTGGCCAGTGATCCACCAGCCCTACTCAGGACTTATGCATGTGCTCTGGCATAGCCTCGCGTAGGAAAGTGATGCGGTGACCCTACTGTCGCTTCACATAGTCAATTTTGAGATTGGCAAAGTTGTCCCATAGTAAGGACTCTGGGTGCGCATAAAGCCATACTGGCTATAGCCTATCTCACTTGAAACAATGCGCTCATGTGATGGGACCATCAGACCTCCGCCTCTGCTCTGTAGGACACCAAGGCATCCACCTTATGCACCTGCGCATAACAAACTCACCATCATTGCTGTCCGGAAGACCAGGTCCCCATCGACTCATTGTGCATGGCTCTGTGATACAAGGTAGCACACTGCCACCGCAAGGGATGTGCAGATACAGCCCCGCCTGGTGTGGCAGGCAAATAGCTGTATGTGAGGGTCCCGTTCACCCTGTGCTCAAAGAAAGACAACCATACAAAGGTGCTGCGCACTTCAAGGGGCCGCGCAACAGGATCTGGCATGCAGGACCTTTGGTCCTATCAACACGTTGCAAGAGCCCATGCCATTGCTCACCTTTGTGTTGAATGACCTCAGCTTGACATCAGCAGCATTAATGATGATGCGGGCATCTGACTCTTCCCTGTACAACAGCACATGCTCAAACAGATGCGGCTACAGCGCATCGCCCCATTTACAGTGTCAAGTCACGCCTCAGCAAGGCATGCAGAGCTCGCGCTGCAAACAGGATACAATAAGGGCCTCTGTGATAGTGCTGCAGTGCAGCCATGCAAAGGGGGGTTTGTGTGCTGACCATTCCATGGGGACAGCAGACTGCACGTCTGTGTACACCAATAGGTCAAAGCTGCATCTGTCATTCAGCAGCGGGAGGAAGGTCACGCTGGCTGTGATCTGCAACAAGATCACCCTTTGTGGCCTTCAATCGCCATGCGTTTTAGCAGTCAATTCTAGAATTATACACAAGCTGAAATGAGCACTGTATAGACGTCCTCAGCAGCTTGCCAGCAGAGTCCACCTGTGAGACTGTCATTGCATCGGTGTCATGACGAGAAGGCAGCACCTGTCGGATGATGGCCTGGATCTCCTTGGTGATCTCACTCTGCGGCTTCTCAGGCGCCGGCTTGCTGCAGAGACAAATCATCTTGTTAGGCACCAGCAGTGGATGTTCCTGCTCTAATGTGTGTGCATTTGACAAAGAGCCTGTGACGCCTTCCTGCTGTTCCACCTGTAGACTGCTCTGCATGCAGCAGTTGAAGTGAGAGGGCCTCACCCTTCCTCAACCGCAGCCTTGTCTGTCTGTATGTCAAAGGTCCAGCGCTCCAGCACCTCTTTGCTCGCCACGCTGCTGATTACCAGGACCATTTTCTGCAGGCTCCCAGCTAGCAGCCAGTCTGCATGGGCATGCGTGTGCTTCACAGCTGCGGATGTTTACGAACATCCATGCCTTGTGATGTGACTGTTGCCATGCTCAAGGCAGTCATGCAAGACGTGGACATGGAAGGGCGGCCGTCTCTGAACAGTCTGTATGTTGGGGCTTTCGCATGAGCCACAGCATGCCATCATGGTGTGCAAAGGTGGCACACCTGACATCTGCTCAAGTACGCTGCAGAGGTACTTCTTGATCCCAGGCTCTGTGGAGACCATCATGGTCAGGCCATACTGCTTCTGCGGCTCAAAGTCCTCTGGAGGATATACTCCACGTTGGTACAGTATGCTGCACGGCCACATCGATGGCTGAGACGCATGTGAAGGCCACAGGGTGTTTCGCCAACGTAAATGCGCATCTTGCTCTATACAATGACTCCAGGCCATCGGGGCGACGCCCTTCATCTCCGGCAAGGAGGCTTGATAGTATATGCATATGCAAATGTGAGCTGCTAAATGACGTACCTGTTGACAGCATAGGCGAAGAACTCAGACACAACTTTCGTCGAGCCTTTCAAAGTGATCGTATTCCGGGTTGCTTGGGCTTGCTTCGACATGCTGCAAGGGTACGGTGTGTCAAGAGCCGCGGTCCAGCACAGCCCTCACGGCTTTCATAGGCGCAAGTGCGGGAGTATCTGCAAAGCGCTACGCTGGTATGTATTTGTCAGTGGCCAGGTGCTCGTCCTGCAAACAGAAATTGCGACTTCCAAATGGTACTATTCAAAAGGTCTGAGTGCAGCAGTACTATCACCTTTCCTGCACCAAATTGCCAATCAAGCATTCAGTCATGAGGGGTGGGTTTGGGTACATTCTTTGGGTGCCTCAGATGCCCTGCCTACAGCTGCGCAGCCAATGGAGGTACAGATGCTTCAATCGGTCATGTGCCATGCTTCTGCTTGGCTAGGCGAGTAGGCTCTGGGTAAATGTACTGTGCCAGCCCCAGATTGAGACAAGAAAGTAGCTTACCCTACTTCACGTAAGCCTTTTTGGCTGATAGCACATAGACGCTCCTAGTCCGAGAAGATGCGGTCCGATGCAAAGAAGTTGTATGTTGGACTGGGTGTTGCTGGTATGCGGTGGATTGAGCACCGAATCCCTCCTAATGTGGAGGTATGAGTCATGCGGCATCTCAATCACCTACTTGCGTATCGCTGTCCTAAAACCGTTCGTGATGGGTGAATTGTTCCGCAGCTAATCCCTATAACAGGCGATGGAGCTCTGCCTGATGCTGTCTCAAAGATCGAGGTGAGGTCAATGCTGCATTCCATAAGTGATGCATCTCAGATCGCCACTGGGGCTCAGCTGGAGATTTATGTCCGGACGTCATAAGAGCTTGAACTTAAAATTCTTACTTTGTGTCTGGTGCTGCAGTTTATGATCACATCTGGTGCAGAGTTTCCTGCAAGCCAGCTGAAGGCCATATTTGCTGCTGCCAAAAGCATCAAGGTCAGTCATCGCACCCGTCCTGGGCATCTCTGTCTTGCAGTCACTGCACCTTAAGACCTGCAGTGTTTGTGAAGATAGAATATTTTCAACCAGCGAGAGCCACAGCGTCAAGCGCATGTGCAGGTGGTTCAAACACTCAGTGCTGGCGTCAACATGGTTACTCCGTACGTACAGCCACACATGACGCTGTGCAACGCCAGCGGCTCCCATGACGTTGCAGTTGCAGAATGGTGAGAATCTGCCATCTTGTTTACACTTGTCGACCACCAGTGATTTGGCATATCGGAAGCTGCTCCTCAACAGAGAATTGCACCCAGCGAGAGCTTGTGTTATGAGCCTCCTCTATTGCATCATGAGGCTACTGCTGTCAGTGACCTTGCGTGATTCCTTCAGCAGTAGGAGAGGGCATCAGAGAAGTTGTTTGAGGGGTACATTGCGTCTCACTCTGGCATGCTTCCGTGGCAGGTGCATGGCAGTCATCCTGTCCCGCCTACGGCAGCTGCCTGCTTTCTGGGATGCGCAGCAGCGATCAAAGTGGGAGCCTGCTACAAAGCAGATGATTCAGACAGGGCATCCAGATGTCGGGCCCCTTGATGATCTTGAGGTACCCGGCCTGTTCACCTGCCGTTCCCAGTCACAGCAATTGATCTCAATCCACCAACATGTTTGACAATTAGCTACACAGAAGCAGCTGCAGTGATCTGCAAGGAGCAGGAGGTGGGCTCCTCTGCTGTTCTGTTTATGAGATCATTGCTCTGTGTGGCCCGGCAGGGGAAGGAGGTCCTCATCATTGGGCATGGCAGCATTGGACGCGCACTTGAGACGCGCTTGCTGCCCTTTGGGGCCAATGTGTCCGGTATTGCACGCACCGCTCGGGACGGCGTGTCCAGCATGTCAGGTGGGCCTCAGATTCTCCGAATCTTCTGTTGAGAGGTGTCTAGCAAAGTGGGCTAATTCAAACAGAGAAGACCCCATCATGCACAATCAGTAATCTGCAGCTGCACGTATGTAATGTTCGTGCAGCCAATTCCTGAATAATGTGGCCTGTCATCCGTGCTGTGCGACTTTTGATGGTGTACGCATCCAGAATAAATTACATCGCACCCTGAAGGTGTCAGGGCAAGCTTTCACAAGTTTGACATCAACTATTCGTGCAGAGCTAAAGACGCTGCTTCCAAAAGCTGACATAGTGGTAATCCTGGTGCCACTTACACCAGAGACACACCATCTTGTAAACGCTGAGTTCCTGGCAAACATGAAGCAGGGCGCCATGCTAGTCAATGCCGGCAGGTAGACCTTCCTAGCTCTGCAGAACTCCAATGGTATAGTGTATTTCTTGTCATTCAAAGACGCAAGGGAATGGCAGCGTCGCAGTGAGACACCTCACACATGAGGTCCCTCTGTACACACAGACATTGCATGTGTCGCTCTAAAGCCATACCTAAGGACGGACGATCTGATATGATAATCAGCAAGGAGCGCCACCAGATTAATATCAGGAAAAAGGACTAGTATATTGCGAAGGACACATCAATACTTGCATACACTGGCAGTACAATGTCTTGCAGGCCTACAATCAGCGTCCTCTCAGAGATTGAGCATGCCGCTCAAATCCCTGCTGTTGCAGGGGGCCTCAGGTGGACACTCAAGCTTTGTTGGCTGCCCTAGAAAGTGGACACATAACAGCTGCACTAGACGTCACAGATCCCGAGCCCTTGCCAGCAGACCACCCTTTGTGGAAGGTATGCGCCAGTGACTGGACGCCCCCCTGACCTTGCTCGGGGTGTGAAAACCCTGACCAGACAGACCAGACCAGAAAACTTTAAGAAGAAGAACGTTCTATGACTTCAACAATACGCCGCCGCATTAGCAGCAAATCTGCACAATTCTATGCTACAAATCAAAAGAGTCGAGCACACTGGGAGAGCTTTCTCTTTGCCTCACTGGAGGACACAGATTCTTTCCTTGACATGCTCACCTAGACTGGCACACCTTTTAACAGTTCACAATGCTGAAGTGTGTGGATCCACGATCATTCATGGCTGTACCATCACGGCACTAACCCGTATGGCATGAAAGGCTGTTAAAAGGGTTTGCTGATACATGCATGACTGTGTTGCAGCTCTTGAGCATGGCTCTGCATCGCAATAAACATCAACATGGTCATTCTCGTCTGCCACGCAGGCGCCGGGCATCCTGATAACCCCGCACATTGGCGGAGCTGTGAAGAACATGCGGGCGCGTGGTTACAACTTTGTGCTGGAGCAGCTTGACAAGTATCTTGCCGGGGAGCCGCTGATGAATGTGCGTCTTCATGGGTATTGATGCGCATGCGACTGGCATCTTGATGACTCCGCACATTGGCGGGGCCATGAGAATATGCCAGCACATGGCCACAAGTCTTCTTTAGCGCAGCGCCCGATAAATCTTACGAGAGATCCCCAAACCATGCGCCTTCATCGATATTGATACCACCATTTGGGGGAGCCAGGGATCTGAAGTGGGTGCTGGGTTTGCTCCCCTAGTGGCAGGTTGCCAAAGATGCGGCATAACAACGCACTTGTTGCCTATCAATCACTTCTGCAGAGCACTTACTTACAGGCAAGCTGGTTGTTAGCCAGCAGCCAGACCCGCGGTGATGTCTTGGCGGCCTTTCGGGTCGAGCGTCGCAAGGCGGAAATTGGATCCGCTGCAATTGGGTCAAAGCATCTCTGACAGTGGCGGGCGCTGGGAGAGCTGCATGGCCCTGAAGTCCATGATGTGGCGCCAGTGGCGCCCAGGATCTGCCCACAGCAGAGAGAAGATGGGCTCGATGCCAGAGTAGGCAATGACCTGCACCTCAACCCACTTTGGGGCCCACCTGCAATGCAATTGCACAGCAGTGGGTCAGAGCATAAGAGGTGTCCAACGCGCAGCACAGTACGCTCATCTTTACTGGCAAATACAGAAGTGAGCAGTACTGTCTGACGATCTCTTCCCGCTTCAAACACCGCCCTAGTGTGGAGCATGCCCAACAGGAAGGAGAAGCTGGGCAGGGGAGACAATTCTGTAGAGAGCGGCTTACAGTTGAGTGGAGGCGTTAATCTGGCCAAGGCCATAGTAGCGTGCAATGACTGGGCGAGCTGCAATGTCCACCAGCTCAAAGTGATCGCCAGGCCCAAAGCTCACTGCACATAGCAATCTCCTCAGTTAGCTCCATGCCGACCTGTAATTGTCCAATCGAACTTGACATCTGCTGTTGATGCTATGGCGTTCCTGAGGGTGAGCACAGCTACTTAACTTACAAGTAGCTTTGCTCATGATCGATGTCCACACCCAGAGATCCGTGCTGGTCTAATGTCGGGAACAGAGGCAATGTTGCACCTATGTCCCTGAAGACGTCATCAATTACTCCTGGCTCCACCTCCTCGCGCTCAAAGCCGTTGTAGGTGCCCATTCTGGCGTCTTCGGCCGACACGCAGAAGCTGACCTTGCCCGCAGGCACATTGGGATCCCCAGTGATCTGCGAGCACGTACATGAGTGAGGCAAAGGCTGAAAGCAAATGGGTGCGCACAGAAGACAACAGATGCTACTCATTATGCCAAGCCGTGCTGATGCATGTTGCACCCTTGGACAAGATTGAGCCTTTTAGGGTAGTGCACAACATAACATCATCAGGCACTGTGCCTCGAAGACATGCGGGAGGCCTATGGCTTCACCTTGAGACCAGCAAAGCATTTGCCATGAGGCAGGAGCGTGCTCAACGGCGGATCCATCATGCCGTAGGTGATCTGCAAAGCTTCCATGCCGTGGGGCCCATAAAAGGTGGAGTACACTCCCTGCAGACATCAAGAGCGCCTCAGAACAACGACCCATACATTTTTGCACCCTGGCAGACATTTCCACACGGAAGGGTTCCTTCATCCCCTGGGCTCTGGGGGATACCCCAAGGAAGGCGTAGAGTAAGTTGCCCAGCGTGAAGGAGTCGCAGAGTGGTGGTGCATGATCAGCACCTGCAGCCTGCCGAGGATGGCATCTGTGGATGGTGGCTGTCCACGCACAAAGTCCAAAGGCGGCAGGGCGTCCGGCAGGGGCAGCGGCATCATGTGGCAGCAGAACAGCATGGGCACCTGCTCGCCCCGGCCCTGCCGCTGCAGGAGCTGCGCATCATCCCTGCATACATGTCGCATGGATCGCAGCTCTTCTACAAGATCCCTTGCCAGACATGCAGGAGCTTGTTCAGGCTGCTACTTGGGAGGGTGTCTGCTAGGGAATTTGAGAGGATCATTGCGCATGAGCAATTCCTGGTATGACCTGCATCAGTGAGACCACAAAGGAAAATCTATGCTGCATATCATAGGACCTGCTTGTGAGCTTCATGCTAAGGTGGTGCGTGGCAGACAGAATGATGGAGCTAAAAGCCGATGGAGGCGCTTCTCCCACACACAGCCCTTGTGGCCAAGGGAAACACACGCACCTGCCAGCTTTGTATGGAAACCATGTTGACACCCAGCTTGGCGCAAAGGCTGCACACGATTGAGGGCCCTGACTGGTCCTGCGCGCCCCGGGGGCCTCCTCCTGGATGGCACCCATAAATAAGTATTGGCATACAGATCCGGGCATCCGGTGACTGAAAGAGGAAAACGCTGATAATGGACAGGCATGCCGGGTATGCCGGATCTCTCTGCAGTACTAGAGGGTTGCATCTAGTTGCAGCATGGCATACATGCTGAGAGACTTGTGCCTTACCACAAGAGCAACATTCAGAGTCTGCCAGAACTCGTAGAAGGGTGGCTCTGCATCGGGGACCGCTATCGCCAAGCCTGGCCACTGGTCGTTGATCTCTGTCAGCTGCAGGTGGAATGCCGGTGCATGTCTCTGTCTAGAGAACACCTCTCCCAGAAATCTGCCTCCAGGGATGCAAGAAACCTGTGTGCCAGAGCATATGCCGTCAAGCCATCAGCACAGCATGAGTGACCTGATGGAGCCTTATGCTGAAAAATCTTCCATGCATCTCAGCATTGCCCATGACATTCAACAGCAAGTACTATGTCCACAGGCATTTGCCTCAAAAGGGCTCCTTCTGGGCTTGCCAAAGCACAGTCAAGGTTGTAATGCAATGCCGGATGGTGCATGCTCAAGCAGGCTGCGCAAAACCTCCCACCTTGTACATCCGTCCATTGAAGCGCTGCTTATGCTGGTGAGAGGGCTGCTCTCGCCAAATCCCCTCGGGCCATACTCCCAGAGAGATAAGAAGCTGCATGCAGGGCAGCTCGCACTTGAGATGGTGTCCTGATGAGTATGGCATGACGCCACTGCTATCAGGTGAGCAAGATATGGACATAAGTAACCTCACCTTATATACAACCTTGTACGATGAGGAGCGGAACCATGCTCTTAGCACAGCAGCTGACTCGTGTGAGATTGCCTCAAATGCGGGATCCTCTTGAATAAGTATAGTGAGCTTAAGCTCCCAGACAGACTCCTGAAGCAGATGTCAGATCCTCAAGCTCACCAGAAAAGCGGAACTCGTATCAAAACTGATAGTGTGCTTATCGTGGAGACTCCAGGTCGTTCCTACCTCACTGGCTATCAGTTGTGTTCTCTTGCAGGTTCTGGCCAGCGAAGACAGGTCCCTATCACCAAGAAAGCAGATTATCCTCCTTAAGATGTCTGATGGAAGGTTGTGCAATGCCAAGTCTGTGTCCATGGTGCAGTGTCATGTGCAGTGCACCCAGAGCATGAGGCAGGCGTCGGTAGGCTGGCCAGGCCAGATTCTCAGTGGTGTGCACTTGGCGTTTCTACAGAGCGACCTAAATTACCCGGCTGATCACACCGTCAATTTCGCGTGTGGGCACGTCGCGTTTCGGGACCCTGCCCAGTCACCCTTTGTGGCAACCCAGAGAAAGCTGACGCGGTCCAGCCCTTTAAGATCTAGATGGCCCTCTGAAGTGGTAAGGTGTATGTATACAGCGCTTACACAAGTACACCATAAGCTTCGGCGTTCTGCATCCCATGCTTGTCGTGTCATGGTAAAGGTTTGCATAGACAATCCATGGGGGTTTGCTATGCGTCATAGCCGACTGGTCACACATGTCCAATGTAGTTGCAAGATACATAAAACGCTTCCACACTGCCTAAGCCTGTCAATGGTGTTGCACTATGCGTCAGTCAACAATTATTTTGTGCTGGAGACATGTCTGTACAGGCTGTTCCCAAACTCCTTCAAGCCAACCCTATCTGCAGCTGCCTGATGCAGCGGTTGCCGTAGAAATCCCTGAAGTGCTTTGGCAGCTTCTGAAGCTCTGCAGTCGCCTCTGCGACTTTTATGCCTGCTGCGACTGCGGCCACTGGGTCGCTGTTCCCATACAGGTCCTTCCTGGGGTATGCCTCCGTTGGCAGATCCCGCCAAAAGACATTGACTGAGATAGAGAAGTCTTCGGCCAGCACGCTGTGCAGCCACAGCGCGGGAATGTACAGCGCCTGCCCTGGGCTGAGGGTAAAGGCCAGGTACTCTGCTTGATGGTACAGGGGGTACATCTCCCGGTCGGCGTTGTGAATATCTGTCACCTCACTTGAAGAGCCGACCACATACAGCAGGTCCTCCTGCACAAACTCAGCAGGCTCAAACAAGTTCCCTGGCACATCACCGCAGCGCTACAAGAAGTGAGGGTGCATCTCTTATCATCCCCTGCAGCCAATCAGTGAAAGCTCGCAGGTATACGATAGAAGGACCTTGACATGTAGTGCATCACATGCCGTCCTGAAAGGCAGCTCTGCACCTGTGAGGGAGGCCAAAGGCGGATGTGCTTTTTGCCATGTATCTGACACAGCAAGTTGCTCATGACATCAAAGTGTGTCCACAATCGCAGGCCACCTGCATGAGAGACATCACGACATTGAAGTGCCCCCATCGCCGGAAAAGCCACCATAATGAAAGAGACCACTGACCAATCCTGGACTGTAAAATTTCATGTGAAGGCCTCTAGCCCATCAGACCACATTGCTGATGTGGCAGCTTATTCAGGCGATACATGCTGTATAAAAGTTCTGCTGGCACAGCGCTGCCTGCTTACCAGATGAGATGCGCAGCACAGATGAGAAGAATGGGTGTGAGACAGGCGGATGCGGCAGGCGCAGGTCAGTTGCCAACTCAGGAAAGGCAGCCTGCACGTTTGAGGGCTCCTTCCGTGGGTTGGCACCCAGCGACCTCAGATAGTACCTGCATTGCAAGGGATAGGGTCCAGCTTCAAAATAAATATTGTATGGCATCACCTGGGGAGGGAGCCTACACGTCCTGTGTGATCCTGCTCAAGCTCAAGGAACAGCTCAATGATTGCTCACGCCTGGGAGATCCAAACTGAGGTTTGCAGGTCAATGTTGTTGAATGATTACTGAAGCACCACACCTTTCGCCAGGAGCAATCAGGGGTGGCCAGGCATCAGGCGCGGCGCAGCGGCCTGTCAGCTCCGCGAGTGACATGGTCATGTAGCTGAAGTTCTTGTGCACAAAATTCATGCAACCTGCAAGCACTGACTGGTCAGTGCAGTCCAGACAAAGCGATCCCGGGTATCCTGGGCTTACTCCCATGTGCCCATGGATATTTTGACCACCTGGATGATTGCCAAGTCTGAGATGTCAGGAATGGGCTGGGCGTGGGATGCAGAGAGTTAGCTCCAGGTCAAGTGATGTTGAGTCACCTGAGGGCTCTGCACAGACGTGGACACTGACTGCCTTGTCCTGAGAGCTTGGGAGGGACTGGATGTGCTCAGCCGACCATCTGCAGAGCAAACACTTGCCTCAGAACACACATACTTCAGAGCGCTAGCTTCCCACAAAGCTTATGATGGGTCGACAACCCTGCATGCAATGCCAAGGACAAACACAGCGCTCTGAAAGAGATGGGCGGAAGATGGGCAAGCATGGACATTGGCTGTGCTCACGTATTCAAGGCTGGACCCCAGTCACAGCCATCCAGGATCACAGGCTCCATGCGTGGCGCTGCTTCTCTCCAGAACCATTCCTCTGTCCCCTTTCCTTGCATGCTCCCTGCAGCACAAGATTCACCAGGTTTCAACACGCACTCTGTGAGAGCATGTTCTGACATGAGACACAAACAGCAGTCAAGTGCCTGGGAGATGGAAAGTCTGCAAGCAAGTGAATTGAGCAGAGATGTGCAGGGGGTGAAGGGGCTTTCTGTTGCAAGATTCACCTGGAATCTGGCGGGCCGGAGGCGCACGCGCAGCCGTCGGATCTGCTGGCGCTGAGGTGGCGCTGCAGTGGATGTCCAGCACCACATGGCGGATGTGGGGCGCATACCACTTGACGCGCTCAGTGTGAGCTAAGGTGATCTCCCAGTGCCTTCCCAGCCCCACGGCCATCCTGGAAAGCTCTTCCTGCAGAACACAGCATACTGGGGACAGGCTCCATACGAGCAAGAGCACCCAGCTGCCTGGGGGCAAATGATGCCTTGGACACTTCACTGCAGCTTTGAGATCCATGATATACAGACAGGACTTGCAAGCCAAGTGCTGAGTGCTCCCGCATGCAAGATGCAGACACCAGCAACTTCAGGGACATCCACGGCATGCATGGGTGAGACACACCAGGGCAGCAGAGGACCAGGCGGCCTCCTCGCTGTCCTTGACGTTGCTGTGCAGATGCAGCCACCCGCCCTGGGCCTTCAGAGCAGCCAGGGCAGCCTGCCATGCACACTGGCTGGATGGCAGCAGGCCCAGTATCACTCTGTCAGCCACACCCTGCACAGACTAGAGCTGTGAGGCCTTTCCACCATGCTGAGTTGAGTCATGCTCAAGGCCACACGTACCTGCTTTAAGGGATGGAAGCAGGATTCTGGGCGTCCCTAGAAGGATGCAAGATGTTGTCTGAGCCTAACAAGAAGATACGGAGCTCACAGACAGCAACTCTGCCACCCTGACTTGCCATACAACAGCCTCTTCTACAACTGATGCCTTCCAGGAAGCAATGCTGGGGTTTGCGCCACCTCACCTGCGGGGCCAGAAATGTGCAGTCGCCCTCCAGAACAGTGCAGCGCTCTGCCACGCCGTTCCTATTCAGGTTGTGCTTCAGCGCGTGGACAGCCGCAGGGTTCCACTCGCATGCGTACACATGCCGCGCCCCTGCAAGGCCTGGGGACTCAGTGGAACAGCGGCCGAGGTCATGAAGCCAATTGTTTGCCAGCAGCTGTGCAAGATACAGAATGAGACCGGAAAGACTGCAGCTTGCGTGGCTCTGACTGTGAGCACTGCAAGCCATGGTATACGAACTCCATTGGAGTCAGAAGCTTGTCTTGAAGGTGTATGCCAAATACTCACCAGCATGCGTAAGCAGCGGGAGCGTGTAGTAGCCGATGCCAGCAAACAGGTCCAAAAGTGCCTCTCCCCTACACTGCAGAGCCCCCATGCGCGCCTTCTCCGTGACATTGCCAGACGAGAACATGCAGCGGGTGATGTCCAGGCAGTAGAAAATGCCGTTCTCCTTGTGCTCCACCCAGCCATCGTCACCCTTCAGCAGTGTTGCTTGGCTGTCCCGGGTCCCTACCATGACACAGGCACGCTCGTGGGTGGTTCACCCAGCCAATCACATGGTCACTTGAGTCTCAGCACCAGGATATGGGCAGAATGGGATGCCACTTCTGCACATGCTGACACTCGTCAACCTCTAATGCCGTACAATCGCTGCATAAGTAAGAAGCTGGTGAAAGCCTGAGCTGTGACTTACCTGTATTGGCAATGGGGCCCTGCCTAGCAAGACGCGCTACTGCCAGGGCCGCTGCCACTGTGTCCCATAGCTGCCCACCAAGGCCTGCCCATCGGGGAGACAGGAAAGCCTCCTTTGGCAGCAATGCCAGATCACCCAGGCGCTCCCACTTGGCCGGGATCTCTGATGTCAGCGCGGATACCTCGGCCTCTGAGTAGCCTGCAGACACCCATTCAGGCCCTATGGAAACATGTGCCCATCATGCACCTCCATGTCTCATTATCCATATGTGCAGGCTGCCGAAGTGCAGTGTTTGTTGCATGATGGCCAGCACAAGCACAAGGGATGATCCATTCATGGGCAGGTGTGTGGCAGACCTTTGCTGGCCAGAGCAGAGATCACCGCATGAAGCAGGAGAGCTCCCGGGGTGGCTCTACCGCTGCGCTCCGGTGCATGCTTTGTTTCAATCCTTGCCAACCCCCGAGCTATCAAAAACTCTAGCTCTTGCTGCTTGACCTGCGGCATTGACATCTCCCCTGCTCTTGTCTCTGCATAAACGCCTGACCTGTTGTCCTCATGGCTCCGGTCTGATTGGCTGATGGACCATACAGCTGCCGCTGTGCTGGCTGACACTGTCCTGTAGCCTCCACTCAGCTGAGGCGCCATGCTCTGAGAACAGGTGCTGAGGAATGCTGCTCCTGATGGCGTCACAGGCAGTGCCACCTCAGCATCTGACCTGTCGGCTGCGGGCACCTTGCGCGCTCTGTCCAGAAAGCCTAGCGTCTTCAGGGCATCCTTTGCTTTCTTTGCATGCGCCTTTTGTACCTGAAGCACCCAGGACTCCTGCGCTGTTGCACCACCTTCACAATCCAATCCTAAACCATTCTGCCCTGGCATGTGTCTTGGAGGCGTGCGCTCAGCATGTGTCATGCCAGTTTTTGAGCTTACGCCATTGTAATCTTCTGCTTGAGCCTTAGTGCATGCGCCCGTACCATGCAGTAGAGCACTACTGTCTGTGCTGGATATGTTTGCCACACCCCTGTCCTTGATTCCCCCAATGCTTTTGCAGCCATAAGAAGATGCTGTTCTTTGCTCTAGATGCCTCTGCTGGATGACCTTCCTTGCTCCTGTGCCATCTGTGCCATTTGCCATGACTGTCTGTTGCGTGAGTGCGGACAGACTGGAGGCTGATTGGCTGTCGCATGCTGTAGGCTGCAAAGCTGCTCTGCTACTATGGCTGTCCACTGCACTGATGCGTTCTCCTTCATAGCTGGCAAGCTGATGTCTGGGTGCCTTGACTTCTGTACGGATGACAGTGGTGAGGTGCCTCACATCCAGCCACATAGGCTGCATGCAAGCAGGGCAATGCGTCAAATTCCCCCAACATCATGAGCAGACCTGATTTGCCTGCCCAGCTATGATGCCGACAGGATACGATGGGAATGAGCCAATACATTCTGCAGAGGGCATCATGCCATACGCTGTACTTATGTTTCAGCAGCCGGGGATGTGCTAATGCTAAGGCTGTCCAGCAGAGTGCCAAGGTGTCATGTGAATACAGTGCCTCTGGACAGTCTGTCGTAAGTGAAGCTGACCTCACTGAAGGTGGACCCGAAGCTGAAGCACATGGCACCCCCTCCAATGGTATGGAGGGTGCCCCCAAGCATGCAGGCTGTGTGCCGCACAGGCACCAGCTTCGCTGCAGCTGGCACGCCTGCAATTACCCGGCTCCATGTCTTGCTGATTGCGTCAAAGCATTGTACATGGCCTGCAATCACACATTCAAGCGCTTAGCTTGACAGCCATGCTCCACTTGTATGCAGGAAGTGCACTGGTCTGGTCTGTCTGGTACATGCACACCGCTCTGCATTGAGCTTGCTGGACTACAGCCGTACACCCCACGCTACACTGTGACCACTCAGTAGAGTGGTACGAGAGTCAAGACATTACTTCGACACTCTGTCAGCTGTAGCTGGCCTTGCTAGTGTTCCAGCATATGGCGCATGCTTCCAGTTGCCAAAACGTGCCAAGCTAACGAGGTTCAATATTGGAAGAGCTTGACGTCATGAGTGGGTGGGACCCCCACCTGCGTCCTGCTCTGGACATCCTCCAAGGAGGAGCAGCGTGTGCTCACTGACTGCTGTAAGGGTGTGGGAGAACAGAGGTGGAGGGCAGCCTTGGGCACTCGTCGCCAGGCGGGTCCAGTTCAGGATGTTCAGGTCAAGGACCCACAGATCATTCAGCAGTGTATTGTCATGTCTGCGGCCACCATGGATGTACATGGTTTCGCCCAGGAGTGCTGCCGCATGGGAATGCCTGGGACCTGGGCTCCCGCCTGTTCAGGCAGCCAATTGGCAGTTGCCAGAGTAGTCTTACAACACATGTAAATGCAAAGGGCAGGGAGGCCAGGTGGCATGCCATGATCTTGTGACAATCGTTTAGTTATGATGAGACCGTAAGCCAGTGCCCCATGCAGGCACCCCACATAGCTTCACACGCTGCCAGTTCTGCAGAGCAGGCAACCTGAAGACATGTGAAGCATTTCCGTACCTGTGATCTGTAGCTGCACCCAGTGCGCTTGACTGTCCACGAGTCTGAGCTGCCAGACATCACTGTGAGCCTCGTCATGAGTGCAGCCTCCGAAGATGACCATGCTGTCCCCCTGCGCAAATCCATTGTTGCCAGCAGCTTCCCGTCTGCGCCTCTGCCAGAGCATCTGGGATTCATTGGACGCAAACCATAGCAGTTGACTGTGGCATGGTTGGCATTCAATGAAACAAAGGTCTGTCAAATGCAGAGCTTGTCTGAACACATGCTATCACTGTCACCATTGGTAGGATAAGGGTATACTGTGTCTATGTTTACCTCAGCCCGGCTCTTGACCAGCACCGCAGTGTGCCGGTGGCGTGCTGCCGGCTGAAGCGCAGATGGCTTCAACCTTGCCCAGGTCAGTGCGGAGGAGGGGTCGTGGGGCAGCTGGGCTGTCCAGACATCCGCCAGTGCCTGATCAGGTGACGTCCGGCCTCCATGCACAACGAGGCTGTTCCCAAGAATGGTTGCTACATGGCCCATCCTGGGCTCTGGGCATACACCTGCGTGGCAGGCATGACCCCCACGATTACGCATGACTGTACAGCAGCATCTGTGTGTCACCAAAGCAGGTAGTTGTCCTCGGCCAGGCATCACCAGATGTCGATCACTCTGAGGACGTTACTGCCTGACGTCAATGTAAGTGGACACACGTTGGTATTCGCACGTATCTGTCATGAACAGGGAAGCCAGCAAGCTACAAGGCTTTGCCAGGGTTCACTCACCAGGAGGGGTGGGACTGTAGGCGGTGCTGCTTGACGCATCGATGACCAGGAGGTCGTTCAGGCGCTTGTGGGCGCCACAGCCCCCATAGCCGCCAAAGATGTAGAGCAGGCTGCCATGCTGCGCCATGCTATGGCCCCAGCGCTGGAAACTCTCCCTTAACAGGCCGTCCTGCAAAGCGCTGCGCAGTAAGTAAGTCTCATGCATGTCGGCAAAAGTTGATGCACCTCAGAAGCAGTATGATCTGGAAGCACTAGATTTATTGGGAGTTCCCAGGCACATGTACAAGGATGACGCAGTCTCGGAAATTCATAAGCCAGGGGAGCTACACGCACTTCCTGCAACCCTGGATCACAGTGGGTCTAACAATGTGAATATAACCTGTGACTGCTCACCTGGAAATTTATGCTCATTGTCTGCCATCTGTCAGTGCCAGTTTCATTCGTTTCAGTCGCACTCGTGTCCTCAAGCCTGTCCAAGCGCTCCAGAATGGCCTGCTGGCGCCTCTGCAAGGCTCTCAGCCGTCTCGTATGGCCTGCAGCATGCAGATGTTATGCCCAACCACCCCTGTCACCATGAAAGAGTTCCTGTACATCTTTGGAGTGACATGACAAGCAGCTGCAATGCATGGTGAAGCAGGGTGTGCTTGCTGGATGGCGGCCTGAGATGCGGATCACCTTTCTGCTGCTTTGCCTGTCTCTCAGCGGATGGCACTGCTGCAGACAACTGCTGGGCGTCCTGCTTGAGCAGCTCAAAGAAGCGCTGCACACGAGCCCAGTTGCTGTGCATCTTGCTGTTGGCCTGCTCCACCAGGCTGCAGATGTAGTCCTCAGGCACCGCCAGCTTGGAGCAGCCCTCAAACAGAAGGGGCACCTGCAGGCAAGCAGGAAGGGCCTTCAGATGACGCCTTCGACGATGGCGTTCAGCAAGTGCCAGAATAACAGCCGGCCAACACTGTTTCTTCTTTTCAAACCGCAAACAGCAGGTACATTTGCACTCTACACAGGTGCTCCTGAGGGTGGCGCCTTGTACCACATGAAGGGCTCCCTATGTCTGAGCTTGCAGTCAAGACCCTTGGATAGCCCTTACTTATCATCCGCTTGAGTGAGCTGCAAGGCTCGAGGAGAGCCAGTGGATGCCAACCTCCAGTCTGATGGAGCAGCGGATGCCGACCATGACTCTCTGGGGAGACTGCCCCGCCGTGGTGGCTCCAGACTCCCTGAAGCCTGCCAGGCGGGCAACCTGGATGAAGCGCTGCGCCGCCTGCATGTCCCGGGCCTCGACCGCGAGGATGAAGGGCTCGAACCTGAACACTGCTGGAGACAGTATCGGCCCTGCGCAAGATCGTGTTTCAGTAATTATGAAATTATGCATATCTTTCTGCACTTGGGAGGATGTCAGGGCGTGATGCAAGCGAGCTGAGACCCTGGAAGCTGCCTGTCAGCGAAAGCCTTTGGCAAGCTGGAAAGATGTAATGCTTGCAGACTGTTGTCACCAGAGCTTTTGATCAGCAGCACACCTGGTCCGGTGTCAGCCTGACCGCAGTAGCCATGCAGGGCTTGTAGGAGCTGCTGGGCCTCTGCCAGATGGTGCGTCACATAGATCCACCGCCCGCCCTTCTTGCCCTGTGCCCGAGTCTCTGCAGAAGGGTCTGCAAAGACACTGATGCGGCCTGCGCAGCATCGTCTCTGTTTCAGTGCCAACAATCCTCAGATGCCATCTGGCACTTGCTTACCATGTAGGACTCTCTCTTGGCTTGTGCAAGGTCACCAATATTGCATCTCAATATCCCTTGACATAGAATGGAAGGTGTCTCAGGGAGCACAGCAGAATGTGGCCATGCTCTGCTTAGGGCGGCTGCTCAACATCCACAACAAAGCACCACCCATACTTGCCTGAGCAGGAGGATGTGGTGTACACATCTGGCAGCGTGTTCACAAAAGCCACCAGCTCCCGTATTGGCTCATCAACTCCGCCTGCTCTGGACTTGTCCCCTACATCGGTGACTACCGTTCAGTGCACAGGCATGCCAAGCCCCTTATCATGTCTACGACTCGCAGAAGAATTGCTTATATGCCGGACAGGAGAAGGAAGGCAAAGCTGTGTGGCGAGTGTGCGCGCCTGAGTTCTCCAGCAGAAGTGAAAGTGTGTGCTGCCGCCGTTGCTCAAAGCTGCTCTGCATCCCTTTGCGGGGCTGGCACCGATGCGCTCTGCCTTGTGTATCCAGCTGCATGGCAATGGCCTAACTAACTTTCTGGGACTCGTCTCAGGAACCACTGCCATCTCACTCAAGCTATGTACACTTTTGTGGAGTCACGACAATACATGCGGCACTCACCAGCTCCTTCACAAGCGCATGCCAAGCATGTCTCTGAGTTGCTTGAGCTGCACGCGCCCATTGCTCAGGCTGTACTTCATGGCATAGGCATCTTGAAACTTGCGGCTATCCTCGAATCCTTTTCGGACCTCCTTAAACAGTTCCCCTGCACCTGATGCGCTTCCTTCAGATTTGCGCTGCCAGTGTATGCAGATTGCATTCTGGACGGATGTATTCCCACACCGCCCTTAAAAGGCACAGCTTGATGCATGAGAGATGCGATTAATATAGCAGCCGACCTTGCGACTCCACGGGAGCTCCCTTGATAGCTCTCAGGAAGGATCTATACAGATGTAAGGCTTGCGTCTTGAAGATGAAGCCCTGCAGCTCGGCCATTTTTCCCTACATCCTCCACATCGGCCTTTAGAACTGATTGACTGGGCAATCCGTTGCTTGCGGCGACTCATGTGTTGCTTGACGGCGACAGGTCTCGACTTGATGGAAGCTGCCCAAGAGTGCGAAGCTAATGCGGCACTATGAATACTCCAAATGACAGATGGCATTCATGGAAGATCTTACAAAATATCGTTGCAGTGAAAAAGCTTCCGATGACTACTAAAAAGCATCCCAGTAAGGCACTATCACTTGATTGATTGTCGAACACTTCCCGGAGCTGGCAGCATGGTCTGTTCTGGACCACAATATGTTCTGTAGATCACATGCATGCATCAACTGCAAGCAAGCTCCCTTCGACGCCGCTTTGCTGGCAAGTCTTCGCCATCTTGTCCTGGGCCAGCTTCGGTACCAGCATCCACAGCTTCCTCACGATCTGCTGATGCTCCTGCTCGCAACACACAAACACCCCATATTCAGCCAGATGGAACACTAAAGACTCCCTTGAGTCCTCAAGTGCTGTCAAAAGAGGCCAGCCCTTCCTGTGCCATGCCAAACCACTTATGCTAGATGTAAGCACCTGGCAGACTGCATCAGAAGCCAAAGTGTGGCTGCGACTTGGGCCACCCGGCATCAGCACCGCTCTCAGATGCTCTTGCTGTTGCCTTCATTGCAGTTTGCACTTGAGCAGGAATTGCCATACCTGGGCCAGGCCTCTCGCGGGCTCCTCTGGCTGCCTTGGCAGGTGAGGCTTGCTTCAGAGATTTAGCAAGCTCCTCATAGCCTGTTGCTGCATCTACTACTCTAATGCTTGGACCCACCTTTGACTCCAGGCCAGCTGATTTGAGGTACAAAACATATGCTCTGCATGCACAGCAACTCTGAATGTGCGCAACACTGCCAGTCTGCAACCTTCATGACATGGATACATAGATTGCAAAGCAGCATGCAGATATAATCTGATAGGAGCAGATTCTCATTGCTTGGCATACCTGACCATGTTGCCATCAATCTTGGCCAGACCTTCTTTGACTGCGAGGCTCTGATCCTGCTGTTCTGGAAGCCTACTCATCCCTGACTTGTGGAGATAGCGGCTCAATCTCATGAGCTCAAAGGCCTCTTCTCTGCTCTCCGCAGACGTCTCCATTGCCCGACGGCCCTGTTCATGGCAAGGAGGCTTCATCTACACATCCATAAGCTGCCGTCCTCAGACAATGTATGCATTAATCCTAAGCTACACACATACACACACTGACACGGCTCTGCTGTGAGATACATGCGGAATGACCTGCACCCACCTGGGCTGCAGGGCTGGCTGACATGGGAGCAACGTCCTCTGCCATCTGAGGCTGCTCAGGGACTGAAGCTGTCTGAGCAGGCAGCGTCACAGATGCTGCTGCAGCACCCATGCCCGCTCCAAGCCTCACAGGTAGTCCCAGGTCAGGGGTAGCGCTGCCGTCTGCAACGCATTGCTGAGTGGCGTATGCTGCTGCCTTCGCTCTAATGTCTCCCTGCATCTGAGAAGCAGAGGTGCCGACTGCAGTCTGAGCATCACTCAGCAAGACAGCGGTGTCCTCAGACTGGTTGGGTGGCTCAGCCATGCTCACATGCACTGCTGTGGCCTGGCTCGGTGAGGCCACCTGCGGTACTGCTGGCAATGCTGCACTTGCTGCTACGGCGCTGCCGGGGTAGCCTGCCTGGCCAGTGGCTGCTGAGAGGAGCTGCATGCACGCAGCTGCGTTCCTCTGCACGCCGGCCTTCAGCTGCTGGACGAAATGAGGCCCCAAGGTGGCGCTCAGGTCGTAACCAGACAGAAGCAGACTCTGTAGCACGCGCCTCTCTCCATCGTTGCCAGGTACGAGATGCAGAAGGATCTGGGGCATGTGTGGCGCTAGGGTAGCCACAAGTGCCCCGCTGAGATCCAGCCGCTGCAGTACAACAGTATGGTGCGCTGTCCCCATGGCAGGCACTGCTGAGCTAGCCGGTGCCGCTAAGCTGGCAGGGGGCGCTGTGCTGGCTACTGCAGCTGGAGCAGCTACCAATGCTGCGGGAGCAGGCTGTTGGCTTGACGTATCAGGTGCTGCCAAGGTTCTGGGCAGACTGCTGCCGTCTTCTGTCTCAGAGACGTGTGATGCTGCTGAGCTGCTCCTGGGTTGATACGGTGGTGAACCAAGGCGGGTGAGGCGTCTGTCAACAGCAAGGGCCATATCAGCTGCTGCAAGGCTTGCCAGTGCTTGCACTTCCTGCGCAAGGAGCTCCATGATCAGTTGACGCAAGGAGCACCCAAAATAGTGCTCTTGAAATCAACTGCATGTGCACCAAAGTCAGGTGGGGCTCTTCATAGGTGCTGCCGTATGGCCTGTGACCGCAAAGCTTCTTCAGGCGCAAATTACCTCAGGTGCTGCTCTGAGCATCTTGAAGTGCTTGCGCAGGGCAGAAAGCAGGTCGTGCAGGCGGCCGATTCCCCCACTGCTTCCCAGAAACGCAACCCAATGCTGTGCCGCCAGCCTGAAGCCTTCTTTCAGGGCCCATGCCACTGCGTCCTGCTCCTCCTGCATGCACAGCCCATGTCACTAAGTCAATGGGCCATTGGAGATGTGTCCTCCTTCTTCAGGCAGAGCAAACATCAGTGTTTATGCTAATGCACTGTACGCTCATGGGCAGCCAAACTCGCGTGAGTGCTTGATAAGGTGAGCCCAGGGCTTCCTACCACCATGGCCTGTGCTACACAAGAGGTGAAGGTGTGTTATGTGTACCTGTGGGGTGTCCGGCAAGCTTCTCAAGGTGTCAGCAGCACTGAAGCCTGCCTCAGGCCCCAGCAGATGTTCTGTGTAGAGCGTGAAGCAGAGCTGCAAATGTTCTTCCAGGGCTTGTTCAGGCTGCAAAGGGCTAGGATCCACAATCTGCGTCCTGTGCTGCATCAAGCGCCTGGCGGCGCCGATCACACATCTAGCCAGCGAGATCCTACAGACGCACACAGCAATTTATGGAATTACCAGAGGTTGTACCATGCAGGATTTTATGTATGTCATACAACAGAAGCAATCTACATGCTTCTCTGCATGGGGACTGAAGCCGCTCCCCCATAGTCACACAATGTGTGAAGGAATCATTGGCTTAGCGGCAATCCCGGATGCTACAGCTAGGGCCAAGGGAAAGCACGCCCACCTGGCCAGGTCAACCATCATGTCAGGGCTGCCCCACGCTGTTGACTGCAGGAAAGCATGACCGGCCATCAGCACGTCCAAGCGTCCTGTTGACTGCAGCAGCTGGAAATACAGCAGCATGTACTTGCGCCGGGCCGCTGCAAACTTGCGGTATGTCTCGTCCAGGCCATTGCCTGACATGCTGCCAGGCTGGCGACACCACAGCCGGTCATCAATGTCACCTGACATGGTATCCTTGGCAGATGCCTTGCTGGCTGTTGGTGACTGCACCAGCACACCGAGTCTTAGCTGAATGCTGCACGGAGCTTCCCTGGACCCATGTATCGACCAAAAGGTTGCTGTTTGTCCTCTGCACAGAAACGATAAGTTTGGCTGTGATGATGACCATCTCATGCATTGATACAAAATCGAGTTGATATGCCTGCACGCCAGCAGTAGCAGCATCACCTTTGCTTGAGAGCCGCCCTGGATCTCCCAGATGTTGATGCAGAATCTGTTGCGGGCAGAGAACAGACTCTGCAGCTGCTTCACAGCTTCCTCGTTTCGGCCCTGGGCAGCCAGGGCTCGCCCGATCTGGAAGGAAGCCTTGTGGTACTGCTTGTCGCACTCCAGGCAGAAGCGCATGGCAGCTATGCAGTCATCCATCAGGATGCACTTGACCTGTCATGATTGCAGAATATCTTGTAAATACCATTAGTGTATTGATCAGCAGCATTTCTCAGCAGGGAGCATCGGTACTGGTACAAGATGACAAGACACTGGGTGCATGTCATGTTGCCTGCTTCAGCATGACACATACCTGGGTCATGCCTCCAGGAACAACCCCGCTAAAGGCAGCAGCGGCTTTGTCTGCTGCAGATTGTTGACTGCAGAACCTGCAGAAGTGCCTAGACATTATGCGGATCCACCGAGGTCATGTCTTGCACGTGAGTAATTTACACAGGCCGTGCTGGTCCCTGTATTGCTGCAGTTCTCTAAGACCGCCACGGTAATATGGCGGTGAGCTTGCAATATAGTGGCTCCACAGAAGCACACCGCACCTACCTGGAGATTGCCTGCAGCTCTGCCAGTGTGGGCTGGGCTTTGAGAAGGAGCTTGAGCCGCAGGGAGTGCAGCTGATAGAAGGGCTCCACCAGGCCACCCACATGCAGCACGGACAGGTGGACCGCCTTTGCCATACAGGTCAGCCAACTCTCTGGCGGAGCGCCTGCAGAGCAGCTTTTCTTTTCTGAGCTGTGCCCATTGCAAAGACATTGTGACAGGATGGACCAAGTAGTTGGAACAGGCTTGCTAGCTGAACATAATTAGCATAGATGGTGATACCACATGTGCAGGTGACCATAACATACAACATACCCAAAGTCTCTCAGAATCTGCTGCGTAAGACACTCTGGGGATTGTTGGTCGATCTAACACTGGTGCTTGTGTGTGGTGTTTTTTCGATCAAGTGCTGCCTTCTTCCACTCCCACAGCTTACCCAGCTTGGCCTGCAGCTTCCCTGAGTAACACGCGTAGAGCCACTCATCTGGAAGGCCGCTCCAAGCCTTCCTATACGCCTGAGCTGCATTCTGGACAAGGACCATCTTTGTGCGGGGCTGCACCGCCTGCAGCCACCACATGAGCCTCAGACGTGCTTTGTCTCAGCTCTTTGCAGGACTTTATGCCATGTTGGTTGAGCCACAACATCCTCAAATCATCATGGCATCCTCAGGAAAGCTAGAGCTGCATCATAAGGGCTCATACCACGCTGAGCTGGTCACTGAAAGGAGGCGCATTCTGCAGCTCCTCGTACAGGATGTTGCCGATCTGCTCATCCAGGATGGCGGCTTCATCTGCCATGCTGGCGTCTGCTGCCACCTTGCGCGCTGCCAGACTGGCCCACAGTGCCCGCCGCTGGTAGGTGGCAAAGCGGGTCTTCAGGTCTTCCCGCTCTTGGAACTCGCCCACAGAGAACGCTTGCGCTGCCTCGTTCAGGATGTTGGAGGCTGCCTCCTTGTAGGTATCTGGCAGAGCACACTCCACACTCAGCCAAGAGGCAGACCATTACATCTCAGAGGAACCAAGGGCAATGAGCCTGGAGAACACAACTTGCACGCCAGTGCCTACATCTCTGTCAGTCATCATCATGCTGCTTTAAAGCAGCATTTGCACCCCATACTTCATATCACGAGGACGAGGAGAACAAAACTGGCATTGCTGGTCTCAGTTCCTCTGCAGCCATGTGAACAATGGGCCTTACTGGCGAGGCTGTCCCAGGAGCGCAGACTGCGAGGGTTGTAGCGCAGGTCGTAGGCAGCCAGCGAAGCCACACTTTCTGTGACCTCAGCACCTTTGTCTTCCAGGCTCAGGCCATCGCCAAATTTAAGGGCGGCATCTATATCAGGCTTGATGATGTCCAGCAGCCTGTGCAGACTGCAATGGATAGCGGCGTGCGAGTCATCTGCCACCTGCGCATGCATGCCCTTCCTTAATGGAGCCGCATTCCCGGTGAGAGCTGTGTACTGAATCAAGCACATCTGCAGACACGGTTTGTCCAGAACAAATCAGCTTTCTTAGCCTTGTGTGGCAACTTATTGGGTCGTACCGCAAGGTGAAGCTCTGAAGGCTGCTGAAGCAGCTGCTCAATGATATTGGCGTTCGTGCTGCTGTAGACGTCAGACTTGTTGAAGGGCATGCTATCGAGCAACTTGGCTGGGTCCCACGCGTCAAGCACAGATGCCGGCGGCGCCTTGAAGTGCTTTTGGATGGCTCCCAACACACCTGCACACCCTGGTCGCGTTGGTGATTGCATGTCTGCTGCTCCGGGGAGCTAGCCATCAAGAGTGTGCACACAATGTTTATGCAAACGAGAAGTGTCAAAAAGAAGAGGCACACAGGAGGCCTACCTTGTAGCCTGCCGAGTGCCTTGCTATCCTTTTCCAGGCTCTCTGCATACGGCTTGAGGTGCTGCCAAACCTCAATGCACTCATCCCTGTTCTGCAATCCCAGATTCTCTGCAGCCTCCCCCTACAATGCCAAGAGCGGTTTAGTTATGGCCAAAATGCCAGGCAGGTGGAGTCCCATAAATAACAGATAGCCTCAGTTGTACAAGGTGGGACCAAGTTTACTCTCTAAAATGCTGGGAGTGGTTGCTCACATGTGCAGCGCCCCACTCCATGTTCCTGTCCGGCAGTGTGACCCCAAACAGAAGCTGGAGGCAACGAGCCAGATTGCTGTTGAGACGCAGGACAAGCTCCTCTTTTGCCTCGTCATCTGCAAAGACATGATACTTCTCACGGGGAAAGCCATTAGACTGCGCAACTCATTTTGCGCCTGTGCAAATCTGAAGATGGGGTCTGGTACTGCTGCTGCAATGAGATTTGGCGTGCTGAAGTTTGGCACATACCATCAAAATTGCTCTTGGAGGTTGCGAACCTGGTGTCACGCCTCTGAGGACTGACAAGGCATGAGAAAAGCGGCCAAGGGCCAGCCTCACAAACGCTCCTCTTTGCAGGTCCAAGATGTTTCGCCAAGCCAGATAAGAGGCAGTCTTAGCCAGCATCCTCTCTTCAAGGGCAACTGTGTCCAAAGTGGCAGGCTGTCTGGCAAGCTGCAGCTGCTGCATGGCACAAAAGCCCATGCATGCTGCCAGCAGGGCTGACTGCCTGGCTGTCATCTGCAGTCACACATTGCTGTTGGCCATCCTGTGATGCGTCCGTCAAGAGGGCTCTCATTGCCATGCACACCACTGCATCAAAGTCCACAGGGGTTGCAGCTGTCATCACAGCTTACCTTGGCATTCATTGTCTTTTTGGAAGGCCCAGCAGTGTGCGCCGGACCACCACAGAGAGACCAGAAGGCAGCTTCAAGCAGCGCAGCTGCCTGCCACAGCACATGCTGCAGCAGCCCTGGCAACTCAGCAGCACCGGCAGCTGACGCAGCCAAGTCCCCTGCCCTGCTGTAGGCTCCTATGAACTCCGCCAGGTCTGCCATAGCCTGCATGAACAGGCCCATCAAGCTCATTTGTGAATGTCAGCAAGGTTGCTGAAAATACGGCATTCATGCTGGCACAGGACATCACATAGTGCAAATGTGCATCGCCACAGTAACATTGGTATGCAGCACCACGGCCCAAGGAGCTGTGCATTGTGCCTGCCACAGATAGCAATGTGAGCTGTGGCGGTGAAAAGCCCTGCACATTCTCTGGAACCAGTGCAGGCCCGCTACAACAGGCGATGCGCCCAGCAGGGCCCCACCTCTACAGCTATGCTCCTGAAAGCCTTCTGCAGGTCTCCCATGGCTGCAGGCGGTGGCCCGGATGCAGGCGCGCTGTGCAGGGCCGAGTCGTCACAGACATTCTTTGGTATGGGAGGCAGAAGCCATTTGAGGGCAACAAGGCGGCACTTCAGCTCGCAGCTTGCATCCTTGAGGGCAACTGCAGCGTCCTGTGCATAGCACACAGCCTTTACAAGGTATATATTGATCATCAACTGCCATTGTAGAGCAAAGAAAGCTGCGCTCAATGAGGAAATGGAAATGAGACAGCACTGCAGTCTCTGGATGCACACCTTCAGTGTTGCTGAGCTGGACCGCAGACTAGGCAAGTGCGAGAGACCTACCTGTAAAACCTGCAGCCCTTCAAGGATGGTCTTTGGTTTGGACAGAGGGCCTTTGCCCGCAGCACCGGCCTCACTGAGAAGGAGGGGCGCCAGCTCAGCGATGACCAGATCAGCTCTTCCTCCCTCATAGTGTGCTTTTGCTGCCTCCATCACCTTCACATTGAAGTCTACCATTTGGATTATTGCAGAAGTGCCAGGCATGGCTCGCACCGTGGTCTCAGCATGCGAATCATAACCAGCACATTACTGGCACCTATGTTGCTCCAACAGGACCCTGCAATCGTGGTCGACACTTCTGGCGTGAGAATGATAGTAGGACGCTCTGAAGACCTATGTGGATTTTCGAAATATCCCAACCATCAATCACACGAAGCACACCTGATGTGATCTGAGGCTGTTAAGCTTTGCCTGAGCGGCAGAGGTACTGATGACTAGGCCGCTGGAGAAGTGTGGCAGACGGATGAATTTCCCCTCTGATCCCTGATGCTGTGCCTCCCGATCCTGAAGCTGCCTCAAGCATGCAGCATAATGCTTGGCAGCCATCCCATAATTCCTGCACAGGACAATGATCAATTTTGATCTGGTACACGCTCCTTTTCAGGCATGCGTCATGTGAACAAGCAGCTACCAAAGACCAGTACGCAAGAGGTGAAGTGCTATGCTGCTGTGTGGGATGGCTCCGACCTGCGCATCTCTGCTGTCCTTGCCAGCGCCCAGAGATGCCTGACACTCGGTTCCCCAAATTTGGTTGTCATGCCCAGGCCTTTTGAATCTGCACACACAAGAGACTCATCAGGAGGCCTGACACTAAGCCACATGCTTACATAGACATATGAGAGAATCAAGGCAAATGCACAGAGCAATCTCTCTGCAATGCAGTGGCACATAGACCTTGTTGTCAATGTCACATACCTTGGAGGATCCTGCTCATCAGGTAGTGACCCAGGTTCTCCTCGCTGCATGCCAGGAGCTTTGCCACAGCAGCGTGCTCAGCCCCCTTGCGCTTGAGAGCCGCCTTCGCCTTCCTTTCGCTGGAAGCTGGCATGCTGTCGCTGCCCACCTATGGCAGCCATGGCACTTTTTGCTTTATGGAGTATGTACAGCTGCGCATTGCCCTGTCTTTGTCATCTACTGCTGTGCCAAGCTCAGATATATGCAAAGCTGTCTTCTTGCTGGAATGCTATGACCAACCTACAAGGTATAAGGCCTTTGTTTGCTTCCATGATGTATTGGCTAGGCATGTACAGGCAGACTGCCCAGGTCCTGTACACACCTGCTGCATGATCCTTAGCTGCCCTGGCAGGAGCGGAGCCCGGCCTTCTGCCACAGCATCTGCAGCGTCCAGTCCCATTTCTGCCAAAGTTAGTGCAATCTCACCTGCAGAGCAGTGCACACATCATCCACTCTGGAAGGCAGCATGCAATAAGTGGCAAGCTGCAACTGCAAACACATCTTGATGTGAGCAAGTCTCAAGGTTGTGCATATCAAACACATTGTGCGAGGAGGTACCTTCAGGCCTCCAGGTGCTGCCCAGTGCTGAGGCTAGTGCCAGAGCGCGCTCTGCTGTGTCTCTCGTCCAGTGCTGCCGGTGCTCCTGTGGCAAGGCCTTCAGGAGTCCTAGGCCTGCAGCATGCACTGAGCCTGCCCTGCCATTGCTCGCTACATAGGCTCTGACAGCCTGTTCTTCAGCCACTGCATCCTGCACTCCTGATCGAGTGGCTTCTTTAGCTTCCCTGACCATGTCCGGAGCGTCAGCCGCTCTTGACGTCATGTCATCAACCAGTGGTGGCTCATGCGGCAGGAACGGCCGTAGCTCGGCCAGGATGTTGACTTCCTCTTCTCCGCCAGCATTGTCTGTGTCCGGGTGATGCCCTCCCCTGCAGCCAGAAGGGCTCCAATCAAGTGTGCACAGCCAACTACGGTTGATTGTGGCTAAGATACACAAAGCAAATGGGCAGGGGTAGGTAAGGGTACAAAGCAGATATGTACAAACAGCACAGTGGCCCACCTCCTTGCTTCAAGGCGCCTTGACACCCTGGCTGGAGGAGGTCTGCCTGCCTCATTGCTGGCCTTCTCAGCTGCAAGCTGTGATTCCATCAGCTGCACGCTGGCCTGTTGTGCAGGCTCCGCAGCAGTTGCAGAGACTCCAGGAGTATCTGCCAGTGGGGAGCCATTGCCTACTACCACGCTCGGCTCTGCATGCTCTGGCTGATGTTGCGGCTGAGAAGCTAGGGGGGCAGAGTCTAATTCCATGATGTCTACCCCATCCTCACTTTCTATGGCGAGCACACTGCTGCTCTGCTCAGGAGGAAGCTTGAATTCTACACCCTGCAAATCTTGGCGCTTGTTCTGGCCCTGGAGCTGTCTTGGGCCCGTCAATGCTGTAGTCACTGTGTGAAGAAGTGCGCTCCATGTTGGGCTGCTGACGCTCAGGACCAATGGCTCATTGTGCTGGGGACTGGGCAACTCAGGAGCTGCAGCCCGTTTCCAAAACGGGGAGGCTGGTGCATCCAGAATAGTGCCTGCACACTATTGTGCTGTTCAGATACATACTGGACGTTGCTACACACAGCCCCATGCGTGAAACACGCTGGCATTTCAAGCTTGCTGAAGTCAATTTGCAAGGCTGCCTGACGCTGACAACATAGTATGCAATGGTCAAGGAGTGCAGTTTACGAATGATGCCTCTGCAAGTCTACACCTTTCACAAGGAGGTGCAGGGGGCCTCCACATACCTGCTCGTGCCAACTCGCCTGCCTTTTGAAGCTGCAGGGCACGGGGGTGTGTGGGGTCCTTTCCGAGCAGGCGGGCAAGAGCGGGCTGCGCAGCCTGCCAGTCTCCCAGCTGCACTTGGACCTCCGCAAGCTTTTCAGCCATGACTGCGTGCTTTGGGTGCCGCTGCAACCCATGCTCGAACACTGTTCTTGCCACTCCCCAGCGGCCCAGCTCTGCAGCCTGCATGCACATGAGTAAACTGGAACCTTTAAGACAGGCCTAGCCTCTTTCCCGCCGAGAACATGCAAGCAGAGATATGAGCAGGCAAGTGTACACTAGAAGCTGTCATACAGAGTGGTGCTCAGGAGCCCTCGGTAACCCGAATATGGACCATGTCTGCAGAGTGCTGCGCTAGCAGGATAAGCTCACCAGGGTCCCCATATGATTCCAGACGACAGAGTCCCCATCATCCAGCATCAGAGCTTGCGCATACAGGGTAAGCGCTCTGGGAGCCGATGCGTCCTCCCCTGCCAGGAGGCTTGCCAGGTTCCTGAGCACGAGGTAGCGCAGCTGGGATGCAGATGCAGCGGAGATAGACGCTGCCTTGCCTCCCGTGTGGGTAAGTGTCTCATCGAGAAGCCCCTCAAAAACAACCTGCACCATGATACAGAGTGTACCTTGACCTTGCATGATCATGGATGGCATACACTGCATGGCCCCACTGGCACCCGTTCATGAAGAAACCAAGACCAATTGGGTCACGGAATCTATCATCTGCTGCTGTATCTGCGGCACTGTCGTGGAGGGCACAGGGGTGACGGTGGAACACTGCTCAAGCAGGGTAAGACCACAACATGATTCACAGAAAATATGCGTAAGATGAGGCTTACCAATGCCTCTGACCGACGCCCCTCTTCGGCTAGTCTTAAGCCCGCGGCATAGGTGTCAGCAATGCGACTCTCCTGAGCCTCCAAGGTTTCCCTGACTCTGTTCTGCTTCCCCTGATGTGCTGCAGCATTCAGGGCAGCAAACCCCATACGGTCTACAAAACGCTTGTGAGCTGACCTCAGGTCACTTTGTAACACCTTATATGCATACGTAGGCTGTAAAGATACACAGCTGCTGCACTATCAGCAACGATCCTGGCACCCAGAAGGGGTGATGTGTCATGGCCATTCTCAGATTGTCGACACGACGTTGCACATTGTTGAAGTAGGAGATGGAGCTGAATAGTCCCGATGCAGAGGTGGGCCTGTGGCCGGAGTGCCCTCGTTTGGCCTGGACTGCCCACACAGAGCAGGAACGCCAGATTTGGCTAAGAATGTTACAATTGGAATATGACAATGAACAACAGCGCTTTGCAGCCCTGAGATAAACCTCCCCTAAAGCAGCATTAGCACAACATGACAACACATGAACACAATCCCTGTTGCTATCCCTTCCGGACCATATGGATGCATAATGTGGCACAGACACTGTGCACCTTCGAACGTCTACAGCTATACAGGGACCTTCTTAAACTTACCAAGGAAGCTGGCTAAAGGTTCCTTCACGCGCAACTCGTCTGAAGCATCTGGCTCAAACATGTATGGCTTCAGCCGCAGCAGTGTAATCCTGCAGGGCAGCACACAGCGTCTGGGAGTCTTGCACAGAGGCATGTTTGTCGCAGCCGTGGGGGACATAAGATCAAGAGCACCTTGCCATTACCAATAAATGCAACAACACAGATGAGCATACACTCATGGCAGATATGTAATTGATACCGTACACAGACGCAAAGATTCCCAAGCAGGCGAGCAGGAGCCCACCTATCAAAGTGCTTGGAGTTCTTCAGCATGCGTTGCAAGGCATCAGCATCATAGATGCCGCCCTCCAGGGCATTTTCAGCTAAGAGCTGCACGCCCTGGCTCTCTGCTGCGTTGATGACCTGATTGACAAGCTCTGCGCATTCCACTTTCACAAGTCAGCACATGAAGGCTCACGCTGACATTCCACACGGGTCGCAGATCGACACCATGAGAGCTAGGGCACCAGCACAAAGAGACACATGCACTGGTATGCAGTGCAGGACTCAGAGGTGTAGTAGCTGGTGTCGATGACAATCAGGACCAAGCAGAGTATCTGTGCCACCATTGGAAAAACAAGGCAGACTCTCAGAGAGGCTCACGCTCAGGAGATGAGTGGCGAGCATCAGGGTTCTCATCATCGCTCATCTCGATGCAGGTAAAAGACAGGCCGACACCGCGCTTGCGCAGCATCTTTGCAATTGGCTTGTACCCATCCCTCGCCAGAAAGTTGTAGTAGCCAGCTGTCATCTCCGCAGCATGCGACCGGGACTTGTACCACCAGTGAATGCCTGCTACCTTGATCGCCACATCCACCTGCGTATCACGGGACCACGCAATCGTGAGCTGTAGCGCATTTAGAGTCCTGTTGCCGCAGACCGCCAGACGCAGGGTAGGTCCCCTCATCAAAGGCCTTCTGGAAGTGAAAAGCACGTTCATCTCCTTGCCCTCCTTTCCCCGTGTATGGGCTCTGGGGCCAGCCAGGAAAGTTCACTGCACCTTAGCTGTGTCGCCCTTAGGCTGCGAGGCTTCCACAACTGGGAGCACTGCATCAAGGATGTCGGCTCCGTGCTGTATGAGTGCCCCGCTGTACCACTCCTGCGATTCAGCTGCAGTTCATGACGACATGTCCTTGACACCTGCTTCCCCGAGTACAGGCTACAGACCAGGATGCGTGTTTGCTTGCTTGCACCTGATTGCTTGTCACATAGACCTCATAGAAGACTGCTCACCATGAAGAATTTGCCATAGGGTTGCAACCATGAAGCTGCATTTGTGAGCGCAAAGAATTCTGTCTCCCTGCAGCCATGAGAGCTCGATCACAAACCCGGAAAACGCTATCATGCCACAATCAGTGCTGCAGCGTTAGCCATGACAGGGCCTCACCATGGAGCAAAGTCATAGCTTCCAGCACCTTCCCTTGGTGGATCACCCCTGCGCAAGGCCAATAACTCTCAAGCATGTTGGCCCAACAGTATCCACGGATCTGGCAGTTTAGAATTCCAGCATTGGCAAGTAGACTGGGTCAGATGAGAAGCTTCATAGCCAGACAGGCAGTTTGTAGCCATGCATGTGGATGGAGTCTGACCACTCGGGCTCATTGACGTCTTCCGCATGCCTCTCAAGGTCTGCCATCATGTACTTGTCATAGCATTGAAATTCCCCAATGCCGGGGATACCCCTCTGCAGAGACACGCCTTGGCCAGTCCCCAGTGTCTCACCTGCACAGAGTCCCACATGATGTTCGCTTCCCTTGACTCACAGTTGAAGGGCATCTTATGCACAAGTGCATGTGGCCTCTTGTGGCATGGTGCGCATCATACTGTCAGGGGATTAGCCCAAGCCGCTTAGCGAGAACCTCACCAAAGTAACTCCACTTGCCGCCCTTTTCTTGGTAAGCAGGGTAGCGCAGCTCCCCGCATGGCCCAGTCCCCACACATATCTCTGTCACAGTGCTTCCTGTGTGCAGCCACCATACCAATGAGCACCTTCAGGGGCGACGTACAGGTTCATACTCATTATAGGCTTCCAAGGATAATCCAATGTCCCCGTCAAGGTGAGAGCAGAGGTGCCTCACCCCAGAGATCATTCTGGTTGCACTGGTGTGCAAACTCCTGGATGAAATCTGCGTATGTCTGCACAGGCGTTCTTCCCTCCAGGACAGGCTGGTTGTCGCAGCCTAGCGATAGGCACTCATGGTCCCTGGACTGCCTCTTGTCTGTGTAGAATATCTCATCGTTCTCCAGCTCACCGGCCTGCAGGGCAGCTGACACAGGTTTGATGTCTGTGGGTGGCAGGAGCCTGGGTTGCTACCCAGACGACTCTTGGTACTGTTCAGGTCATTGTCTTTGCCAATCCAAGCTCTGATATGATGACAAGGGCTCATGGGGTGCGGCATGAGCTTCAGGGGCACGGGGAGTCACCTTCATGACCCAGGGGGGCAGAGGGATGTCGCAGCTCCCGTCTCCCACATTGCCGCCTCCAGCATGGAAGCTCATGACGGCCTGCACCTTCAGCCCGTGCTTCCTGGCCTTCTTGAACAGCTCCACGTAGGCCTTGAAGTCGTACTGCTTGGGCCCATGCCTCTCACAGATGCCCCACCTGGTTGGTAGCAGCAGATCTGTGAGTTGTCAAGCTCAGACACACAGAAGCAGTGCTCCGCAGTACATCGAACAAAGCAATATAAAGAGCGAGTCTGCGCACCAGACATCAAGCATCACGCCATGCGCGCCGGCTTTGGCAAGCGTGGCAAACTGCCTGCCAAGCAGCTCAGCATTGTGGGAAGGGGCATGTATGAAGGAGGTCTCCTGCCCTGCACGCAAAGCCAGTTCGCAGTGAGGTACGCCGTGACAGGTCCTGAGGCTGATGTAGCCACTGCGTCGCACCCGCTTATTAGCACAGGCAGTAGACGCAACAAGCCAGCATAAGGTGTAGCAATGTGACATGAAGCTCTTTGTTCTCTCCTGTTCTGCAGGTCTGGCCCCTTGCAGTCTTTGCTGATGGCCCACCTTCCAGCACCTCGCCCACACTGATGATATCCAGGGGAAGCATGACGAATATCTCTGTCAGCTTGTGCTCCTCATCCAGGGAGGCGTCCACCTTTTTGCCCTTCAGCTGCTGCATTTCGTTGAATGACCACCTTCTGGACTGCCCCAATGGCTGTGTCGATGCTGCCGCCTGGGCCTGTGAGCAATGCAGCATATAACCTTTGCTGGTTGCGTATTGCTTCTGATTCTTAAGTTTGCCTACGCTCCGAAGGATGTCAGAGCTACATTCTGATGGGTTGACACAGATGTGCTGTGGGCTGCGCGCCTTTTCTTTCACCTACCATAATAATTGATATGTACTTTGTTCATACACAGTGTTCGTCTCAATACACAGGGTACCCCCAAATTTCAGAAGGGGGCCATGTGCAGGGTGCTAAGCCCTGTAACCGCCCCACCGACATGGTCTGCATCTCCGTTCTTACCTGCACTGGTCGGAAAGCAACTCGCTTTGCACGTGACTCGCGCAATCTGAGCGGTGGGACGGTATCGTGACTAGAAAAGCCGCTGATGCAGCCGTTCTTGCAGCCGAGACTGTCAGCCGCAAGGACCCTCATAAGCCCCCACTGGCTCGTAGGCCACCGAGGAGGGTATGCGATCTGAGAAGGAGACCACACACCCAGCCCCATGCACCTCACTATCGAACGCCTGGCATGCAAGAAGGCTGGGGCATACGAAGGTTGGGCTTACATGATGGTGACTGATATTGCCAGTCAGGTGCATGTGGCCAGGAGCTCCCTCACTGTGCTGGCGCTAGCGTCGTCACAGATGGGCTATAATGCTTGTGACTGAAAAGTTGCGTGCCCGGGACCTTTGACATGTTTAGAACGCCCACAGGGGGCACACGCCCTACTTCTATGGACTCCAGCTGGTCCGAAGTGTGGACAGTCAAGGTTCAATTGACAACTCAAGTCTCATCAATGACCAAAGCAGGCCACATGTGGCAAAACACCTTTGATAACTGAAAGCGGAGGTTCGATTGAAGCAAGGCATGCTGTCAAGAAGGATGTGGCCGTCTTGGTTAAGCAAAGTTGGCCTGCCGCGGACGGTGCAGAGAACAAAGCAATTAACATGCAGTTTACATTCAACGAGCAATGCCAAGTGCAAGATGCCCTTGTTGAGAGGCTTGATACAGCTTCTTGCAGATTTGAGGACGACTAATTGGCTACGCCTGTCGGCATAGAATGCAGCAGGACATCAAATACAGCTGAGCTGATGCCAAAGGTAGCCTCTGGATGCCTGAAATGGTGATCCAAGTGCCGCCTCTTGAGCTTCCCCAGCCAACCCTCCCTCAGCTGCGCATGATGCAGCGCGTAGTGGATGCAGTCATATGAGAGGTACCCCAGCAAGACTCCAGTAAATATGGGCAGCACCGCACCCTGCACCAGCACAGGCCACTGAGCAAGGACTGATGTGTCAACTGTCTGGTACTCTCATGGCCCTAGATTACCATAAGGTTAGATAACACATATATTTGAAATCCTGCAGCGCTAAAGCGTGCAGGGTGCACTGTGCACAAAGTGGTCCCACAGTAGCAAAGGATCAGCGCATGGTGATTTCACCCATCTGGCAACATGCGCAGCAGGAACTACAACCACACTTGTACCTGTGGCACTGCAGCCTTGAGGCCAGCATGGATACCAGCAGCAATAAGGGCTGCCGGCAGAGGAGGGAAGACGAGGCGCCCTCTGTCCGTAGGGAACTTGTGATGGCAGCCGTGAAAGGCAAAGTGGAAGGTGATGGGCCAGTATCTGGCTGGCTGAGCATGGAAGATGTGCCTGCACACATGCACTATATTTCTCAAAGGTATGCTGCATGTGCATCCTACTAAGTATGACATTGGTAGCAAGCACGCAGCAGCAAGGATGGCACCGTCTTCAGAGGGTTCAGAAGCATCAAAGTTGCACCGACAGCGCACAGTACCTGTGTATGCAGTACTCCAGAAGTTGCCACTGGAGCACCCCAGCAGCTATGAAGAGAAGGGTGATAGCCCAGTGCTGGCTTGCTGCTAGCAGAGACTGAAGAAAGCAGAATGCAACCGCTGGACCCCAGAGCACTGGCACTACCCACCTGCAGCGCACATCCTGCTTTGGAGACTGGATTGCAGTAGAGCGCCCCCGAATCAGCCTAACACATCTCAGGAAAGAACGCTTTTGTCACTGACTGCAATCATACCCATGAAGGACTACCAATGTCTCCGCATGGCTGCACATGGAACAGCTTCAGCCTGTCTGACATCAAGTCTCAGAGAAGCTGATGCGTGATGCTGTGCACAAGATCCTTACCAGGGAGTTCTGGTGAGAGACTCCAGCATACTGCTGTGAAAGAATCTAGATGGCCCAGGTATGGGTCTATGTACCCAGCTCATGTAAGATGGCCCAAGGTGCCCCACCTGCAGGCCAATGTTCACAGAGCCTGGAGTATTGTGATCCCAGTCCGACCTCCAGAAAGACATTGACGGTTATAGGAGGTGATGCTTGAAGGGGTAATGCCTACCTGAAAGAGGATTGGCTTCTGCGTGTCTATGTCCGGTTGACGACCGCTGCAAGAAACGTCATCTGGGGGCCCTCCACATGAGGGCAAGCTCGTTGGGTGATCTCGAGCTATGCTATTGCCAGCTACGGCACATGCATGGAGATTATGTGTAGTACACTGAGCAAACATTGGTCCCTCTGTCCCTTTGCACATCGCTCTGCACGAATTGTTCTTGCACATGCAATGAACGCAATTCGCGACCAGCTTTTTGCAAACCGTAGAATCACATCTAACGCTGGAAGGTAACAAATCAGACAGTAATACCACCCGGTTGCCACTGTGGGTCTACAAGAAATGTAGGAATATACACGCGCGATGCACAAGTCAGGGCGCGAAGTCGCGCTCTGGGCAGAATTCTTGGGCTCTGGGCAGCTGAGGCCCACTCTTTCGCCGCGCCTTTATCGTTACAGCCACCGCTAAAAGAGAACTTTGACTTTGAGATACATATTTACAAGGAATAGTAACAATAGTTTCGAGACAAGGAGGGCTGCTGAGCATACAAGAGGTGGCCAGTACTTGGCAGCACATGACCCCTGGAATCGCCTCCCTCTTCTGACGTGCGTATGCACTCTATTGCTACGAGTGACTAAAGATGGGAGTCCAAAGCCTTTGGACTTTGCTGGAGCCCTGCGGTCGGCGGGTAAACATAGAGGCCCTCACAAACAAGAGGCTAGCTGTAGGTATGGTTCCTCATCAGTACTCCAATTTAGCACCTTTACAGCAGCCGGACTACGTCCGAGGTCTGTTGGGTGTGCTATGTGTATTCACGTCTTCTGTTCCTGGGCAAAATGTCTCTACTTTGCAATATAGTACATATTGGTGTGCCAACATTGTAACGCCCAATCTGCCCTTGCCCTGTGCAGATGCGTCCATCTGGATCTTTCAGTTCATGCAGACTATGCGTGATTCGCGTGGAGAGATGCTCCGAAACGCTCACATCCTGGGGTTCTTCAGGCGTATATGCAGGTGCGCAAATCTTTGCTAAAAGCCTCCTTCACCAGCCTGGAGCACTGGCAGGAAGTTCCTTTGTATCATGCTCAGTGTTGACACTCACTGATGCGCAGGCTGCTCTTCCACCGTGTCCGCCCCATCTTTGTGTTTGATGGTGCCACTCCACCTCTGAAGCGCAGGACGACCATCGCCAGGCGCAGGTTAGCAACTCCGCACCCCTGAACCCAGTGGCCTTACCTGCTCAGCTCCTGGTACGTTGTTTGGAAAGACTTCTGATTTTGGCCGGCCTACCGGCTGACACCGTCATCAAGTGCTGCAGGCGACGGGAGCAACAGACTGCAAAGCTGCGCAAGACGGCAGAGAAGCTCCTTATGGCACAGCTGAAGAAGCATGCCCTGCAAGTGGACACATCCCTGAAGGTGGGTGGTGTTCCCTCATGGCGCCTTGCACGCACTCCTGTGTACACCAAATCACTCAGGAAGTGAAGTACTGGTGGGTCCTTGGTGGCTAAACCCCGGTGAAAGCTCTGGCCCTTGAGCTGCTGTATATGGCAGAGGAAGGGAAACGCATGGTTGTCAGTCCATCTTCAATGAGATTGAGCTCTGCACGACGGGGACGAGCAGGCTGGGGATAGTGAAGCACAGCCAAGCAAGGGAGACCCCACAGCTTCAGAGCAGGCGCTGGACGCCATCAAAGAGGCAGAGGAGGAGGGAGAGCCCGGGCCGCCGGACACCGCGCAGGACGCCATTCTGGCGCGGCAGCTGGCGGAGGAGCTGGAAGGCGGAATGTATGCTAAGGTCTGCCTCCTCCCTCAAGCAGCTTCATACATTTACGATACACTGCTCGTGCCCCGTCAGCAGGCCTGGTAGCTAGTATAAAGCAACAAGCACCGCCTTGCTATGTCTGATCAGAAATAGCAGCTTTACCAGGGTCCTTGTGCAGATGCAGTCATATCACTCATCAACATTTCCATGCATGCTGGTCTCAGGAGATGATGGGACACCTGGAGGCCGGCAATGCTGCGGGCATTGAGGAGCTGACCCGGAGGGCAGCCAGCGCTGTTGTCTCCAGCCCGGCTGGCCATGCTGCAGAGGTGCTCTGCAATGCTTCACACACTTGTGGCTGTGGCTGTCATTAGTCTTCATCTCTCTGCCCTCGTGAAATGCTTACAAGCTAGGTTCATGGACCTCATAGATTTCTACACTGGTGGATGATGACTCAGTGTCAGGTTGCATGATAGCGATTGATGTGAGAAACGCAGCAGCGCGGAGTGAGGAACACCTGTTTGCAGGTCAAGGATGAGGAGGGCGATGATGACGAGGACATGGACGATGACAGCAATGAGGATGAGGAGGTTGTTGTGCCAGAAGGCATCAATGTCGACCCTGCGGTCCTGTCAACCTTGCCGCCCAGCATGCAGGTGAGGCCCGATGTCCCTGATGATCCTGATAAATCACCTTGCCCTACCTTGAGGTCTAGAAATGTGAATTTGGCCTCTTGTGATCTGTGGTCACTCTGCATGTCGAGGCAATCTCATCAGCACTGATCTCATGTGCCCTGCATAGCCTAGCCCTACAGGTGCTGAACAACAGAGAGCAAATGTCAGACGCTCCTGTGTGCGCTGCAGCTGGATCTGATGACAAAGATCCGAGACAACAAAATCTACGAGAACCGCGCGCGCTTCCAGAAGCATGCTGCTCAGCCTTTGAACTTCTCCAGCTTCCAGATCCAGGAGTACCTGAAAGCATCTGCATTCAGGTGGCCTTCAGCCCAATGCATGAGTAAGGCCTCTGGGATGTCTGCTTTTGGTGCGCTCATTACTGAACGGCTCTGAAAGGAAGCCTGCTGTGTGCTGACTCCATGCACTGTCTGGCTGCAGGCGTCAAATCGACGGGCTGAAGGACACCATGAACGCCAGCGTGCTTGCTGGTGTTGAAGGGGCTGTGGCCAGGCGCATTGCTGGTGATGAGAACAGAGAATACATCCTGCAGGTGTGGATCCAGTGCCCTCATCTAGACTCATGCCACCATTGCATGTTGCTGCACCACCTCCCTGCGTATCCAGCCGTGTCATAGCTAAACGCCCAGGGATATGCGCTTGAGCTGTGGGTCTCTTTGGTATGTCCCCTGGGAAATGCCATGCCCCACTTACATACAAGCTCATATGCAGAGAGAGGAGCCTGACAAGCCAGAATCACCAAAGGCAGCAGTACCTGCAGAGGAGGAACCCGAGGCCAATGGCAATGCTCTGGAGATTAGCTTTGACCTGCCAGGCCAAAAGAAAATCAATTTTGACTCCATCATCCTGAACAGCCCTGAGCAGCAGAAGACTTCCAGCTCAGAAGAGGAGTGGCTGGATGTGGACACTGGCGAGCCTGCGTCTGTATCAAAGGTGAGTGTGCTGATGTGACGTCTGCGAGCCATAAGGGTTGTTGTAAAGCAGATGCATCGCTTTTATTTGTGAACATTTCAGGATCACCTTTAACAAGACAGACAAGTCGTCATCCTAAGTGAAGGACCTCAGCACCCGTGTTTTACTGTTCCAGACTCCTTAGCCGGTCCACTCCTACAGGTGAAGAAGGAGGAGGAGCCAGAAAATGAGGATACGTCCCCAGACAGTGACCTTAGGAAGCCGAAAGACTGGCGGGAGCGGAAGGCTCAGCGCCAGAAGTACTGGAGTGTTTCGCAAGGCTTCAGATTTGGGCGCAAGCTGGGAGAGTGGGGCGAGGACCCTCCGTCTCGGCCATTGTCTGGGCACACAGGGAGCAAGGATGGGGATGAGGACGCAGAAATGCAAGAAGCCATCAGGAGGAGCTTGATGGAAACTTCAGGTGCGCTGTGATGGCCGTCTCTCTAACTGTATTGCAGCTCATACCTGAAAGTGCTGTCATGTGGTCAGTTGTCTCTGCTGTGCCATCTCTGGGGTTCCTGCAGGCCGCGCGAGTGTAGAAGCTAGTGCATGATTCTGTGAATGTTATTAAATTGCTCCTTACTGTTGCAGGACAAGCAGACCCTGAGGCGGATAACAGCGACAATGAAGGCGACCAGGTCTGGCAGGGCATACCGCCGCCTGATGAGGCGGGCCCGCCAGGGATTGTGCCTGCTGCAAACGGTAGCTCTGCAGCCATTGCAATCAGCTTGGCAGCTGGTATTGAATCCTCAGCACCCTCCCCGCTGCCAGCTGCGAAGACCACACCAGCCAGTGGCGGTGGCACTGAGAGCAGGCCTGAGGAATTTGCAGCAAGCAGCAGCGCAGCACACGCGCGTGCCACCCAGCAGGATCCACAGCACGGCAGTCAGTCTCTGCCTGCCCAGGACCTCAAAGGTGACTTGCACGTGGCACCAGTCAGGCTGACATGCAGAGCTAAGTCTCTTGTAGCCTGCCCTGCAATGACCTGCAGCCACATGAGTTGGTACTGGCATGATTTTCCGAACAGCGCAGGAGCTTCTGCTTTCCTTTGTGCAGGAGCTGCCCCGCGGGCACGCAAGAGGCTCAGGTTGCCTACGTTGGCAGAGGAGCCTCTGAAAGAGAGGGCAGCACAGCAGGATGTGACAAACAATCAAGCTTTGGCTGGTGTGCCCACCAGCAAATCAGCTGCAGAAGAGGCTGCCCAGGCAGATACACATCTCCATCCAATCCAGGCGAACGGTCCGACGCGGCACGGAGAGGAAGAGGTACAGTGCCATTCCATGATACCATCCCTCATACAGACCACCTATACGAGAGTGACGGCATGCATAAGATCCTGCAGGAGTTACCATCTCCTTATGCATCTGACAGCAAGCTTTCTCTTGCAGCATGAACCGCCCTCGGCTCCAGCAGAGCCGTCTGATGGCCCTGTTGCAGCAGCCCTCAGACAAGCACTCACGATTGCTGAGGACGAAGCAAGCGATGACAGCGGCTCCGTACAGGAGGTTTCGGGACAGCAGGGCAGTCCCGGCAGACTGGCAAGAGATACAGCTTACAGCAAGCAGTCGGCAGCTGTCCAGCACTCAGCAGCTCCAGTCACAGGGGTGCCCTCCAAGGCAAGGCCTGATGGAGGAACTGGTAAAGCAGGCATGGCTGTGGCCAGCAAAAGATTGCAGAAAGACAGCACAGCAGCAGCCATGCCTGCCTCAGAATCAAGCAAAGCAGCACCTGACCAGAGCACTCAGAGCGTGCCAGAGGCTAGTGGTGTGAAAGGAGAGCAGGAAGAGAAGCCTTCCGGGAGCATTGCCTTCACCGGACCTGTCCAGGATGTGACTGGCTCCATGCCAGGCATACCGGGCAGCCTGACAGCAGGGAGGCCAGATGCTCCAAAAGCGCAGCCAGTAGTCGGCAGACCCAGACCAGCCCGGTCAGATGCTGACCTGGCAGCTGAGCGTGCAGCTGAAGCCGAGGAAGAGCTGCATGCTGACCTGCATCAGGAACAGCAGCAGGAGCCGCCTGAGGATGATGGGCCTTGTGCTGATCCCTGGGCTGAGGACCCCTGGTGAGCCTTATGCCTCAGACCCTTGCATCACAGAATTCTTGCATTCTCTCTCGTCACTATACAGTGCACACCCCCTACCCAGTGGGCATCTATAGTGCAAGCTCCTCAATTACCCTGCGGTAGACATTGCCCGTCTGAAAGGGTGTCTCCTGTGGCCTTGACTGCAATGCAGAAACAGTAGACTGCATATCATCTCTTGTCACACAGACACATGCCTCCAGGCAGTGTGCTTTCATGACCACAGGGGCCAGGGGAACCTTTGGGAGGATCCTGGGGCAGGGCAGCCATGGAATGGGGCCCCTCCGGTCGCCTCAGGGCAGCCCAGCGGCAGCACAGGCCCCAAAGCCAGGCAGCCTGCACAAGAGCAGCCCGTGGCTGCAGCCTTCAACATGGATGATGAGCTGCTGGAGCTTGAGCAGCAGACAAAGGTGATCTCTTATTGCATATTCTCTCAAGCAAGGCAATGGCATGTCTCAAGCTCTGTGTCTTCCTTGCAATAAAGTTGAGCTGTATGATACAGTTCCACACTTTCACATGCTATCTGTAAGAGCCATGCTGTCTTGCTGCAGAAGCTGAAGGCGTCCCACAGGAAGCAAGTGGGCACCACAGAGTCGCCGACCACCGACATGTACGGGGACTGCCAGGAGCTGCTGCAGCTGTTCGGCCTGCCCTACATCATCGCGCCCGCCGAGGCCGAGGCGCAGTGCGCCTGGCTGGACGCGCAGGGGCTTGTGGACGGAGTGGTTACCGACGACAATGATGCCTTCCTGTTTGGGGCCAAGCATATCTACAGGTACAGTGCCTTTCCACATGGCATGCTGAACCAGCTCTACAGCATTCTGAAGCTTTTGAGGCAGCTTCCCGGCGTCCATGTTGCGCAATCGCTCTAGCTCAGGGTGGAAGGAGAATCACCTGGTATACGTGGTCTCTGAGCCAGAAACATGCAGCAGTGCGATAGCTGGGTCTGCGCCGCAGGCACATCTTTGAGGGGCGCAAGTATGTGGAGGAGTATCACACCTCGGACGTGGAGAGGGAGCTGGGCATGGACCGCCTGGGGCTCATCTGCCTCGCGCTGCTGCTGGGCTCAGACTACACTGAAGGCGTCGCTGGCATCGGCATTGTCAATGCTGTTGAGGTTGGACCTTGCCTGATGTGTTGCATCTGACTGCACCCCACTCCTTCCCCTTGCTGGACGCTCTGTCTAAGCAGATGCGCATAGCGAAACCATGCAGGTATCTGGTGGTACCTTAAGCACCCGAGTTAGATTGATGGTAGGTATAGTGTCTATGGTGGCTCACAAGCAGTTCTTATGTGAGCTCAGAGGGTTTCCATTGCGCAGGTGGTGCAAGCGTTCAAGGGCGAGGGCGGTATGAAGCTGTTCAGGGAGTGGGTGATGAACCCGGACGAGGAGGAGCTGCGGGAGGCTGCGCAGCCCAAGCCCAAGCGCGGCCGCAAGCAGGGCGCTGACGCCCCGGCTGATGACGCCGCTCAAGAAGGTGACGTCCCCGGGCTTACCTGCGCCCTCCACAGGCACAAGACCGACGTGGGAATTTGCCATTCATCTGGAGCTGCTGACGTGTCTCGCTTATGAAGGGCAACTTTGGTACACAGCCATTTGCACAAAATTACAACAGGTTGCTGTGATACACTGGGTAGGAGCCTTTCAAGGAGGATGCCTGATGCTGCAGATGACGGCCAGCCGCATGATGAGAAGGCGCTGAGGGAGTTCAAGCGAAGCCACCGACAGATGCGCCGCAACTGGGACCTGCCCAGCAAGTTCCCTGACATCCGCGTCATAGATGCTTACCGCAAGGTAAATATGCTCATCACTGCCTCGCATGTGCTGTTAGTGGGCAGCATATCACCTGTTGAATGCTGCTGATGCGCTCCCTCTGACAGCGGAGTGCCCCTCAACAAGATCTGTTTGGCTTATCACATCTTGCCGTGCTCTGCAGCCGTCGCTGGATGAGTCAAAGGAGCGCTTCACATATGGGCGCCCAGATGCGCAGCTGATCCGCAACTTCTGCCTGGAAAAGTTCGGCTGGAACTTTGAGAAGGTGGACCAGATCCTGGATCCGGTGCTGAAGGTGGGCTACTTACGCCAAACCTTGCACATTACTGCTTGTCTTGAAAGGTGATGGCATATTTGACGCTTCCCACTTAAAGGGTGACAGCGTGTCACTGTCAGTAATGTGTCACTGTGGTTGCAGGCATATGATGCTAGACAGTCGCAAGCCACCATGGACTCCTTCTTGGCATTTAATGAGCGCTTTGCAAAGATCAGGTGCACCTTCCCCATGCTCGTTGTTGTGCCGCCTTGTTGGCCTGAGTCTGTGATGGACATATCGGATGAAAGCAGCCTCTGTGCATCTTTTTCGTCTCAGAAAAGGACAGCCATGCCTCAGTCGCACAGGGGCGAAGCTCTCTGTGACGATGTGCAGTGTTGATGTGTCTCATTGTCTGAACTTACTGCCATGTCTCTGATGCAGGTCCAAGAGGTTGCAGCAGGCGGTCAAGGGCATCAGCAAGGCGCCCAACCCAGACATGATGGAGGACTACACAGCTGACACACCCAAACCTGCCCGCAAGAAGAGTAAGAGGGGCGAATTGGATGGTCCTGCCATCACGCCAGGTACCCTCTACTGCCTCCACCTTCTTGGAAATTACCAGCTGTCCTTGACATGCCAAGGGTGTCTGCCCATACTCTCTGGGATAGCACAGGTGCCGCCTCTACATGAGGACTTTTTCCCGGTGTCTGCGTTCCATAATCCTGGCACTTCATGTGCAGCCAGGGCTTAGCGCTGATATACTGTAGCTACCTGTAGGCAGCGCTGACCCAGCGTCCCAGCTGGGTGTCTTCGCCGACAGGTCTGAATCAGATGAAGAGCTGCCGGAGGCACGCACTCCAGCGTCTCCAAGCACAGCACAGCGTGGACGCGGCAAGGGGAAACAGCCAAGGGGTAGCAATAAGAAGTCATCTGCACCAGGTCCGCTTGTCACATCCAACGCTGCTCATGAGACGGGTCCAGTAAAAGCTCTTGGCCTATGACATCATATGCAAGTGCATGAAAGGTGGACGCACAAACGTCACTAGCTCACATGCTGGTCTCCGTAGTGTATCAGTAAGAGATGTTTCCTACTGATGCAGGCGGCAGGGCTGAGAAGAGGAGAGGTAGAGCAGGAGGGAGAGGCCGGAGAGGCGGGGGAAGGAAGTCAGAACCCATGGACCTCAACCTGCCAGAGCAGCTGAGCCAAAATAAAGATAACGGCAATATGGATGATGATATTGATTGGGAACCAGCATCCTGAAAGTATGCAAAGGCAGCCACTCACAGTAGTGACAACGCTAACTTTTGGGCCTCTGTGCCCATATGCGGGAATTGAACTCGAGTATGCGCTTGTTGTTTGCAGCGGCAACTTGCCATTATCATTCATCGAGATGCGTCTATGATCATCTAGAAGCATCATTAATGGGCAGAACGGCAAACTTGCTGCTGTACAAAGCACCACTTATGGCGATCACGGGCAATCTCAGACTTGGCAACGTCACTCTTTGTCAGCAAGGTCCACTTCCAATTCTGTATCATGGCCCTCTGATGTACTTCAAATTCAGATGAGATCTTAAGAAAGTGCTTAGCTGTCTGTGGTGAGGCTGTCGATGGGAGCTTTGGGAAGCGAAGGGGCTGCTGTGCTGTGCATGATGACTCATCTCCCGGTGGACACCGTCGTCTGGAATGCTCGAGCGCTGCTGCTCGTGGGCACTGAAGCGCTGCAGGGGGTCATTATTATGATGCAAAAGCGCAGACTGGACCGCAGATAGTCTTGAATGGCGTGCGTCCTGCATAGGACGCTGAGTATTTAAAGGCAACAGACAGCCTTCAACGTCTGAAGACAATTGAATTACGCTATTGGACACGCCATACGATATCAGCTACTGTGCAAAAACGATATGGTCTAGTCCGGTCTTAGAGATATGCAGCTTTAGGTGAACACTGTGCTTGGCGATCTGAGGCAGCCATGAGGCTGCCCGTTCGTGATGGACAAGCCCAGCCAGAGGCATCCACCAGTGGCCGTCCGCATGAACATCACAGACCCACTGGTCCAGCCACATGGCGGAGAGGAAGAGTCTCAATGCACAGGCAGGCGAAACGGCAGTCAGCAAGTCTCTTGCCAGTGTGGACCTCAGGTCCTACGTCAAGGAGCCGGCAGCTGCAGAGTCTCACATGCGCGGGAACGGCCTTTATAGAGACGCAGAATACAGGGCTTGAAGCCCCAAAGGTGCCGGAGTCTAATCGAGCATCCCCTTGCAGTCTTCGCTCCAGACGTTTGTGTAAGGACCTCATCCCGAGTTAATTGTCACATGTGCAGGTGATGCAAGGCAAAGGTGCTGTGTTGAGTCTCCCAGAGCACTGGAAGCAACACCTGCAGAAGGTCAAAAAGGGCGATGAGCGCCGGATGCAGAGGTATGGGCGTGCATATCGTGCCACATGCCGTGGCTTGTATTTTCTTGACATCTGTGTAACTCGCATGCTTCTGCGCTTTAATAGTAGCAAGATGTGCTGACGTGGTGAGGAATGCAAGCTGAGGTGACGGATCGTGTGTTCCTTGTGCAGTTACATTGCCAGGGTGGCGCAAATCAACACTTTGGAGGCCAGCATAGCAGCTTTGTCAGACGAAGAGCTTGCTGCAAAAACAGCGGAGTTCAAGCGCATCCTTGCTGGCGGCAGGCCTATGGATGAGCTCTTGCCAGAGGCCTTTGCTGTGGTCAGAGAAGCTTCCAAACGGATCCTCAACATGCGCCACTTTGATGTCCAGCTGGTAGGCCATAATATGCTGGAATAGGCATGCTGCTCTCACAGTATTTCACAAAACTTTCTAATTCTGAAGGAGCATTAATTGGCGCCATTTTCTAGACATGTCACTTACCTCTGAGCCCTGAGGTTGTGCTCACCCATGAAGTATTCATTGCAGATTGGAGGCATGGCCCTGCACGAGGGTAACGTCACAGAGATGGCAACTGGGGAGGGCAAGACACTGGCGGCCACCTTGCCTGCCTACCTCAATGCCTTGAGTGGCAAGGGCGTCCACATTGTGACAGTCAACGACTACCTGGCCAAACGTGACAGCGAATGGTGAGCTGCATCTAAAGCTTTTAAGGCATGATTGTTCAAAGAAGGGGCTTCTGATTGGTCAAGCCAACAGGCTGCAATGAGTGTGTGAACCCCTGCTGCAAAGTTGTTGCACATTGGTCACTGATAGCCGCCTTTTCATTGAATGCAGGATGGGGAAGCTCTTCAGCTTTCTGGGCCTGAGCGTTGGCGTTGTACAAGAGCACCACTCCAAGAAGAGGCGGCGGGCAGCTTTTGAGGCCGACATCACTTATGTCACCAGCAACGCCCTGGGCTTCACCTATCTCTTGGACACCAGCACCGCCATGAGCCCAGACGAGCTGGTGAATGTTCCTTGTCTCCCCATGCACTGTGCCTGGAAAGGGTCCTTGAGCGCAGGCAGCTCCCCACACAGAGTAGGCAACCTGTCAGACATGGCTACCCATGCACTCAGGAGGCTGCTCTGCCGCTGAAGTGCGTGTTGTGCAGGCCATCGTCAGGCCCTTCAACTATGCCATCGTAGATGAGGCCGACTCGGTGCTGATCGATGACTGCATGACCCCTCTGGTGCTGTCATCAGCCTCAGATACTGTCTCCAAGGAGGAATATGTCCTGGCTCACAAGGTGAGGCTTTCCCAGAGCAAAACTGCTGCCTGCAGTGTCCCTGATGTAGAGCAATTTCTAATATGCCCTGTCTGACGCTCAGTCTGCGGCACCAATCTTCAGTGGAATGAGAGCCGTTCTGGAGCACGGCCCGGGTTCAGTTTCCACACAAGGAAGAAGGGTGCCAATGTATATGATGCATGCTCCTGGTCTGGCGTAGGTCATTGCCTCATCTATGGACAATGGCGAGCCAGAACTCAGGGAGCAGATTGTCAACCCTGACAACCGTGCAGTCCTTGAACCTGGCCACTATGTGGTAGACAGGCAGTCACAGCGAGTCTCCTTAACGCCACTCGGAATGATGGTGGTGCTTCGAAAACTCGGTGAGGTCTGGCTTGCAATCATGAGCTAGATGCTGGCTTAGAGCGTGTGCGGATGATATGCCAAAGGAAACCATGAGCTTGGCCCTGGTCGTGCTGCCTTCCCTACATCAAGCTTGCAGTGGTTAAAAAGCTGACCGTACCTCTGTCAATGCGGCAATGTCAAGGCATGAAGGCTGCCTAAATGCTCTCTGATTTCCCGATGCAGTTGAGCTGGGCCATGAGTTTGCTGCAGCCAAGCGCAACAACAGGCTGCCCACCATAAATGATCTCTGGGAGGATGACTCACCTATGGGACCGTATGTGCTCACTGCTCTCCGCGCAAGGGAGCTGCACAAGCGGGATGTGCAGTACATCGTCCGTGATGGGGAAGTGAAGATCGTCAACCGCAGCACAGGCCGGGTCCTGCCCAAGAGCAGATGGATGGACGATCTGCACCAGGTCTGGCTGTGGCCCCTTTTCCTTGCCTTGCTTCCTGCACGAGTCATTAGCGGGCATGACTTGAAAGCTTTTATTTTTGGGTACATCCCCCTCAAGGTAGCATGTGTAAGGTTTTCACGCACGCGTGGGTGCTCAGGCGATAGAGGCCCAGGAGCCGGGTGTGGACATCAAGGGCGTGGCGCGCGCAGTCAATAGCATCACCTACCAGACCCTGTTCAAGTACTACCCAAAATTGTCCGGCATGACGGTGCGCCCCAGTAATGAATCGCACCATCACTTTGCTTTCTCGTCTCTTTGTATCCCCACATACAACCTCCAAAGTTGTCTTCCTGGCATGGCTTGCATATGTGCTCTCTTATAGGAGGCTGTCATACGACCAACTACAAGAGAGATAGCTTGTGCACATGGCATTGAACCGTCCTCACATGTGCAGGGCACAGCTATCAGTGCACAAGAGGAGTTCTCTGAGGTGTACAACCTACCGGTCATCCAAATTCCAACACACAAGCCTTCTGTTAGAAGAGATCACCCAGCCCGAGTGTATCTCAGGTGACACACCACACCTGTCCAGTTGGATTGGATTGATATGTGAGTCCTGGAACTATCTGCAGTCACATAACGCGGGCTTCTGCGCAATAAAGCAGCGGCAGCTCTTCGGGGTGTACTCACGTTCAGCTTGCGGTGCAGTCAAAAGGCTTACCTGGATCACCTGTACGCGCTGGTGAAGCGTGCTGAGATGCGCAAAAGGCCTGTGCTGATAGGCTCAGCTTCCATAGCAGACTCGGAGGAGTTCTCTGAGCTACTGAATTCCTGGTGAGTACATCATCGCCTCAGGTTTGATTGCACCTGCAGAACCTCATTGATAGCTCACTTCCGAGCAGGTGAGCCTGGTTGGGCCGATGTTGATGGCGCGGCGCTGGTGTCGCAGGGGACTGCCGCATCAGATGCTGAATGCTCGGCCGCAGTACGTCAGGAGAGAGGCCAAGGTCATTGCGCAGGCCGGCGTGCCTGGAGTCATCACCATAGCCACCAACATGGCTGGGCGGGGTGTGGATGTGCTCATGGGAGGGAATCCCCAAGGGCTGGCGCAGATGGCTCTTGAGCAGCTTGTGTTCAAGCAATACCTCTCAGGTAGTGCATGCTCCCTCCAGTGAGATCGGCACTGCCAGACTGGCAGCGTCTCATCCTAGCTGCGTGGTCTTTCAGTTTTTCAGCCGGTTCTTGGCTTGCAGAGGAAGAGTGGGCTTTGGAGTATGAGGAGCTTCCCAGCATTTTCCGTGACTTTGACAGCGACCAGAAAATGCAGGAGCGGCTCCCGCCCCAGCTGTGTGGCACACTTAGGATGGTCCAGGTATAATTTGCTGACCTTGGCGCAATGTTGTTCTCATACAGTCTCTTAGAACAAAATATGTTGCCTGCACACTCTGAGGCAGCATGAAGGGCCCCATACCGCAAGCAAGCTCCTCCAATGGAGCGCTGGGTGAGGCTGATGTGTGCCTGCCAGGCCCTGATGGCGGCCGGACTGGATGTGGACTTGAAGAGCAGCACCGTGAAAGACCTGGTCCTGGGCGCCACACAGAAGGCAGAGAAGCCGCACCAGAGCCTGGTGGCGCTGCATGGCTTGGCAGCCGGCAAGCGCAGCTTTGAGCACAGCTGGGAGCAGATGCTTCCCCTGCTGAAGGGTACAGAGCAGAGCGAGAGCGGGCGAGAGGACCTGAATGGCGCTGCTGTGAATGGCGCCATCCTTAACGGAGCCATTATCAGGCGCAAATTCCAGTCCGAGCTGGCCAAAGCCTTGCTGGGCCTGTGGCTGTACTTCGACCTGAAGTGTGCGAACCTTGCTGATCATGTGCGCGGCACCTCCCTGCTCCTGCCGTGTCTCTACGTGTGGCTGCTGCTGATGTGCATCTAATCAGCTCACCAGCCCCGGTGCTGCTGGGACTCCCAAAGACTTGCCTTGTTTTTGGCACAGGCCTTGTAGGGATGGTGCACCATAGATGTCTGATATAAGAGCAGCGGCAGTTGTCCCTCCACTGCCAAGTCAGTCTCAGGCATCGGGCATGCCCTCATATAGCCTGTGTTCTCATCACGCCTTTGTGGAAGGTGTCAAGCCGAGGTGAGGTCCATGCAGGTGAGGAGGGAGGGAGGACTGCTGGTGCTGGTGCTGGCCATCCAGGAGTCGGAGAGGGTGGAACGGCAGCTGAAGGGGCGTGCAGGCCGGCAGGGCGACCCCGGCGAGACCCACAGCATGGTCAGGCTCAACGACCCACAGGTCGAAGCTGCTGGCAGTGGTCTGCAGTTTCCGGGGCCTTTTCACGCAGGTGATACCATGGTCCGTGCACAATGTCTGTTGTGTCTTGCTACTGTGGTGTCCTACAGTTCCCTGGCACAGTGCACGCTGCCTGTGGTAGAGATTGAGCTGCAGTTGTGCTGCACAGGCAACTGCACCTCATCTGGCGGGGGTACATGCACAGTAGTGGTGAATAGTGGTCCCTGGCTTGAAAAAAATTTCCGCCTTCTGCAGAGGGCGACGCGGAGATGCCGTACATGGACAATGCGGTGGCGCGGATGTTCATAGGCGGGCTGAGGCGGTCGCTGGAGCAGGGGCGGCAGGACGCGCGCCTGCGCCTGGCGCGCTCCGACGAGACCCTGGAGGTCTTCCGCCAGAGCAAAGTGCAGCTGCGCATGCAGCTCCTCACCGGCAGCATGCAGGACCGGCGCCGCATCCTGCGCGCTGCCATCGTGGTGCGCGTGTACTTGTGAGGCCAGAGGGCTGTGCAGAGACGTGCATGACAAGTCATGTGTGCTGCAGCAGCATCCGCAGAGATACACACCCATATGCGCCCTGGTTTCACTGGTATTGCCGAGCTTGATTGCATGCAGGACAGCAGCACTGCTCTGTTCTCATCGTGACGGTTGTGCGGGATGTGCAGGACTTTGCTCAATGGCTGGTCAAGTCTAACGTTGACCTCGCGCACCCTCCATGTGACCCTGAATGGAATCTGGAAGCCATCATCAGCCAGGCCAGGTGCAGCCACACCCCTGCGTGCTCCTGTTATGCTATCATTGCATCACTTGCCTCAGGACACACCTGCAGGTTCATGTGACGAATGTGGAACCTTTTTACTTTAAAGGCTGCCGTTCTGTTGCCAGCAGGCATGTGATAAATCCTCCCACGGATGAGGATGAACATCTGCCAATGCCCAAGAGCAAGCAGATGGTGCGCTTGCTCAGAGACATCCTCAAGGTCCGGGAGCAGAACATCCCTCTGGCACCTGCTCGGGATGTCCTGGGGCCCGATGCTCACTCCGTCGCAGCTCAGCGCCTCAGGCGGGCTCTGATTCTGTGGCCAAGAAGCCCAGACTTTGGGCCTGTTGCTGGAATCACCCCGGCCCTGCAGGTGCGTTCGCAATCTACACTGCAGGCATGCAAACAGGGTGCCTTATCAGTGCGGAGAAGATGCTATGGGGGCCTCAGGAAAATAGCACAATGCAAAATGCCTGGGCTAAGTACAGAGAAATCCCGCAGCTCTAGCAAGTGGAGGATCCTGATGCGCTTTCCGTCCTTACACTGCAGGCTGAGCTGAAGGCCGACATGCTTCTCCAGCATAAGCGGGCTGCGCTCGAGGGATCCGGCTTCCACGGAAGGTGCTCACCCCTGAGGCTTGTCATGCCAGGCTGTTTGCAGTACTACCTGCTGCTGTCGTGGGTTGGATCCTGCTGCTTGGGTTAGGCTGGTGCAAGCATGCATGAGATGTGAGAGTGGTGCAGGTGGAGGGGAGGCGCAGAGGCCCTGGTGCTGCACATTGCTGCAGGCATGGTGGTGGCCTATGAGCAGCTGAAAGAGGGCCCCATCATGGAGGCGTTCGCCAAGTGGAAGGCCTACTACCTGCTGGCCACAGCGGATGCCGACTTCAAGCCCAAGCTGGGATCCGAGGAGGAGCTGAGGGAGAAGTGGGAGAGGATGACCATGCTCAAGGTGACCTGCCCTTGCGCGCGACCGAGCTGTCATAGCACACTGTAGCGGAGAGTGGTATGAAGACTATATCATACAGCCTGCATGCCGAGGCTGTCTGCAGAAGTGCAGGCCAGTGGTTGGCTTCCAGTGGCATCTCATGCACACATCTGCGGCATGCTTTTCTCTAGCATCAAAATCAACACATGCAGAGTGATCCTGCTGCAGGAGTTGGATGATGTCTGGTCAGAATTCATCAGAGATGTGGACAGCGTGAAGACGTCTGTGGGCGTGCTGGCCTTTGCACAGCTCAGCCCCGAAGATGAGTACCGGCTGGAAGCGAGTGAGGCCTCTCTGCAGCCGTGCCTCATGCAAGGCTCTTGTTGTCTGGCTGGGGAGAGGATCTTGACTGCCTGTGGAGAGCAAGGGTTCAAGTTACCTGGCTGCATCTGTGAGGAGACGTGCATCTTGGTAAAGTGCAGACATGTCCAGTATGGTGCCTAGGTATGCAGTGCCACTCACCTTGGCCCTGCGCAGGTGACCTGTTCCTGCAGACGCTGCGAGTGCTGCGGCAGCGCTGGGTGACCAGGATCGCATGCGGGCCGAGCCTCTATGTGGACCTCCAGGTGGCTCAGGAAGCCTCGGAGGCTCCTCCCATTGAGCTTGACATTGGCCCGCCCATCCATGACCTCAGCGAAGGGCTTGAGGAGCCCCAGCACAGGAATGGTAGTGAAGCCTTAGCTGTGCACAGGGAGCAGCCAGATAGCAATGGTGCAGCCGTTGATGCTGGGGAGGGTGTGGGGCATTCAGAGCGCAGCAGGGTAGTGAAACTTGCAGCAGTAGAGAATGGCTCAAGCTCTGCAAATGGCCAGGTGCTGCCAGGGACAGATCACCTTGCCACTGTTGTTCACCACGCGCCTACAGAGGAGGCTAAAACAGAAGGCGTGTAGGCAAAGAGAACACACTGGTCTCATACAGTGACAAATAGGTTTAGTGGTATGCTCACGAGCTTATAGATCAGCGGACAATGCTGTCATTGTCCCCTGGCCAGATGAGTTAATCAGCAAATGCATGCATGGAAGTCCACATTATGAAAGACCAATGAGCAATAAGGCCACATGCGGTGTTCCCTCTTTAGCAGTACTTGGAAGTCAGATATTACACTGAACAGCCAGGCCTAATCAGTGCATAATGGAACATGCAGTTAAGGCTGGCTTGGGCTGCGCTGATTGTTGTTGGCAGGTCAAAGGCAAACTGCTGCTCAGGATAAGCAGCAGTTTGCCTTTGACCGCAAGTTGCGGTACATCTCAAATGTAATCACAGGCCTGTCCACTGTACAATCTCAACAGATCCTTTGTTTTCTGTAGCAACATCTTTCGCTCCATTCGGTACCTGATGAGCATTTGCATCTTGCTATCACTGTCTGCTGTGGCAGCCTCACATGCGGCAATATCCTGTTCTACGCTGCTTGCGCAAGCTGCAACAAGCGAGTGACCATTTAATGCTTCCACTAAGGCTCACAGCATGCATGTGCAATAGACAGCACACCCGGCAAGAGACAGGGCCATGTGATACAGTAAGTCTGGGCATATTGTGATGCCTTGTGTATGTGGCAGGCAAGGAACACGTTGACTTATGCGCTGCTTTAGGCAGTAGGAGGACATGCAGAAAGAACTTTGCGCACAGCTGCTAGGACCATGCGCTCACCTTTGAGTTGGGTACTGCACTCATGAGACAAGAGCGCCACCAGGTCTCTCTCTGCAGGAGCTGAATTAGCAGGCATATCATCTTCTCTTAGCGGCAGAGACTTCATGGCAGCTACCAGGCGAGGCTGCCTTCCTCCCATCATGTCCACAAACATACGATCTCCCAAGATCCTCTCAAGATGCTGGATGCTCAGAGCTGGCTGGGGACCCCTGACGGTAAGCACATTGGTTGGGACAGCTTTGGGCTGCATCATTTCGACCGCAAGCAGTGCGGTGACTGGGAAAAACGAGTTCAGAGTGCTCAAAAGAAGTCAAGACGTCCTCTTGCTGGAAAATGCCAGAGAACAAAGGCAGTTTGGCTCATACCCTGCACCTTGCGGGAATGGCAGTGTAACACGATCAGCTGGGTTGCCGCCAGTCAACACAAAGCCGTACTGCTGCATCATGCGCATGTTTGTTGTCCTGCACGTGAGGAGAGCCCATCTGCATTGACCACAATTCTCCACAGAAAAGGCTGCTCCTTTAAGCACACGCTATAGCCAAAGGACGTATATAGAAAACCTGTCCTGTTGCAGATAGAGCAGGCAGACAAGAAGCTCTCACCCGCTACGCTCCGTGTAGCTAATGACGGCCTCCTGCCCTGGATCTACATCAGTAATAGCCACCAGCTCAATGGCAGCAGCCGACTCACTAGCTCTGAATGCAGCGTTGGGCGCTGGCGAGTGATTGGCAATGTCAAGGAAGGGAACGAAGGCAAAGCGGTCTTTGCCCAGCTGGAAGGCTCTGCTGCGGACGCATGCGAGACCCCACTGCATGAACGTTGTCGAGCTGTCGTTCCCCATTGGGGTGGCAAGGCCGGGGAAGAGCCCCGCAAGCCTCTCCTGCAGGCAGACACTGCAAGGCGCTAATGACGCGTTTGCGTGTCGCTCATTGAAGCCATCTTGCAACAATCTTGGGGGGACTCGGCATAAGCGGCCACATGGTGCCAGCCCCCATGTAACCTTTCAGATGCAGAATGCTTGAGGTGGCAACTTGCCCATCATGGCCTAAGCAACAAAAGGTAGTAAAGGCACCTGCTGCTTTGTTGCGCCACTGACAATCTCCTGGTGCTGCAGCTCTATCAACAGGCTGGGCTGTAGGCAGAAAGGAACGGCCAGAGATGAAGGCTGCGGCAACACGCGCTCCGCATACTCTTCCCAGAAGGCGCCTCCATCCCCGTTCAAGGCGTCCAGTAAAGCCAGTCCCTGCTCTACATTCACCCAAGTGTCACCTCAGACGGCATAGATAGGTCAAACGAAGATTAGCAGAGACACAGTCACTGTCAATGTAAAGCACGAGACTGGTCGGCTGCGGTCTGTGACAGACCAGTAGGATGTCCCACGGGAGCGGCTCTTCCCTCTGAAGGCCCTTGCGGAGCCTGGGCCACGCCTGGGCGGGCAGCTGCATTCCTTGCGCATAGTCCACAATGAGGCAGGCGCTCTCCGGTACTTGCATCAGTGTCTGGACATGGACACAGCACATCAGCTCTTGCATGGATATCCCAAGCATTATGAACGTACATGATCGTGGAGCATGCGGTATGTGGAAGGCTTACAGGGCGACCAGCAATGACTCACGTCTCCTTTAGAAACCCCGTGGGTGGTGAACAAGCCCAAGCCATGCTTCCCTTGGCGGGCAACAATGCTGCCAACAGCACCACACTCTTGCATCAAATATGAAACGTCGTTTGTAGCTGATCTGGGATTGTCGAGATCTCCTGCATGTGATGCCACAGGTGTCATACCATAGGGGGCAGTAAAGGTCCTGTCATGCTGTCTTGTGTCACTGCATCTGCAATCACCTGCAGTGATAAGCAGCCTTGCCGACTTTGGTCTTGTTCGTCTCTTCACATGCTGGCCCAATCTGTCTGCTTCTTCTGGCCGTAGGCCGCAACAGGCGCACGTCACATGTCTCTGCTGAGGCCGACAATTAACAGCAAGGGAGTACGAAATGGAGGGTCTCATCGCGGTCTCATGTCTTAGAAAGTGCATTAAGACCCCACAGCCAGGAGCTGAGCGCCGGATCGGCGTGTGCCGTTGTACCATGATTGGTGGGCACTTCACTGGGCAGTCCGGGCAGAAAAGGTGAAGCAACGCCAGGCCTCTGATAAGGTGTGCAGTGTAGGAGCAGCCCCTAGTAATGCCCTTGACAGTTGAATGCAGATGATCACCTAGTATATTGTTGATCGCCTGTAAGGAGTGAGTTGCCGTCGTAGAGTTGTGGTTCTGATAGTCTATGCTGGACAGTGTACAAGAAGGGTCTTTTTCATCATTACCAGGCAGCAGGCTAGCATCCAGATGCAGTCAAGCAACCTGGCTTGGCGCATTATCACAATGAATGGGATGTGAACTGACACATGCATCTGATTCGAATGGACGCTACCGATAGCCCTTGAAAGGGGAGGCCTCCTCTCCATGTACATTACATACAAACACTTGTTCGAATGTAGCTCTTACGCTCACTTCCACAGCTACTTATGGCACTGCGCAGATCTTTATGTAATGCGTGCATCACCTCAATGGTGTACGAACACAGAGGACCAAGGTGTTGACACCCCAGATTTCTTGATTAGATACCTTATAAGGTATTTACAGGCATTCAAGCAAGCGCACACCAGAGTGTATGTACGTTGCAATAGAAGTCAGGTTTCTTGACATGTGTACAGCAAATTGAAGGAACGGCCCAAGCCTGACAGCCCAAGGACTTGATCTCCACCAGCCCTTCATGACAGACAACCTGCCACTGCAGATGCCTTATCCAATGATGCCCACCTGAGACATCATCTTCACCTTGTGACATTTTCCCCAGGCTGCTCAGACCCTCCCATCCCCTTTCCTATGCTCCAAGCAATGGGAACTTGTTGGACATGAGCAATATTTCAAAGCACTCATGTCCTCAAACACGCGCTAGAATGCACCAGGTGCCATAGCGGTAATGGAATTGAAACTGTCAAATCCGCACTGTCTTACTGAGCTCTGGTCTGTACTGACATTGCAGCGAGGCGATCCCAAGCAGCCTGTAAGTTGCTCAGCAAAAATGGCTAATAAACTGCAGGCAGTTGATTTGAGAGAATTGTCTCCTGTACAGAGGCTGCTGGACAGGCATGGTAGTAGACCATGGCATGCCAACGGGAGTGCTGCAGAGAAGCTGGACTCTACTCCCTCTTCATCTCCTGGCGACCAGCCATGCCCTGGAGAAAGCCATTGCGCATCTGCATAGTATAAGAGCCTCAGATTAAGGCCAACTTGTAGCGACTTTCACCTCAAGAGATATCTCTCGCCGCCTCACAACATGGCAACGGAAGAAGGGATACAAGATGAGAGCGGCACAGGCCACTGCGATGGGGATGATCACCTCAGCAGACAGGTCGCCGACGTGTCCTGGGTTGCTGGGGATGAAGATGGTGGAGTTCTTGGAGCCCACATCCTGAGCAGCACAGGGCCTGGTCAGCTCCTGGCATGGGCATGTCCAGGGACACTAGGAAGGGCAGCAGCTGTGCAGGGCGCAGCCAAGACACCTCGGGCTGTTCATGCGTGGCCTGACATCCAGCAGAGGGGAGGCTCACCTTGAGCATGTCAAAGTACTGGGTGATCATCATCATTTCAATGACGTCACGGCTCTGGACGTCAGAGACGCCCTTCTCAAAGTCCTGCATGTGTACACCACCTATGGAACTGGCCCCCCAAGATAACACATCATCTGACAAGCTGTAGTTGGTGCTTTCAAACGCCAAACATGCAGAGGCACTGTAATTCCAGGGCAACACAGCGTGTGGATCAGCTGAGCACACCATGACACTGTCGCGCAGCCCATTGACGATGGCCTGCCGCTGGCGAGCAATACCCTGACCCTGTTGTGGCAGCACACAACATGTGAGAGGCTTCCAGGTGATCCGAATTGCTCGTGCCCTTACAGAGCCACATTGACACACGGTCAGAGTGGTGCATGCAAGGACAACAACAGAGATTGGAGGATAGGCCACTTCGGCTTCAGCTGTAGCGTTGAACGCAGGGCACTGATGATAAGTAAAGTTACAAGAAATCCCACCTCCAGGTACTTGGCCTCAGCATCTCCTGCAATGATGGCAACCCAGATGTCAGCTCCAGCCTTCCCATGTGACTGAGTCCAGAATCCCGCATACACCAGCTTTGCCACTGCTGTTGCTTGAAGAAGCCAGACGCATACAGCAGAGGTGATGCGTGGTGCGTGGCCACCAGGCGGGGAGGTGGGAGGTGGGGCTGACCCTGGGCGCGGGTGACCACCATGACACGGTCGGCCTCCGCCTTCTCCTTGGCCGCCATGCGCATGCGCTGCGCCGCATTGATCTCGTTCATGGCAGCGCGCACCTTCTGGTCAGGCTCGATGTCCGTCACCTGCGCATGCCACAAAGGGCACGTTGCTATACTTCTCTGTCATACATCACTATGTGGCAGGCGGGGTAAGTACCACAGATCCTCAGCACAGGCCCAGGGGAGAGTATGATGCCGTGTCAGGTGGCAAGGCAGTGCCTTTCTAAGAGACTTCCAGACTCACCAGAGTCTCGATGATGATGAAACCAAAGGACTCCATACTCTTCTGCAGGGCTTCCTTCACCTCTGCTGCTATCTCAGTCTTGGCCTGCGAGGCGATAAATGCTCCTTTACTCTACAAGTCTCGACCTGACCATTCTGAGGAGTGCCTTCATACAATTGATAATCGATTCCTTTACACACATAGAAAAGTAGCCCAGGGACAGTGGTGCTTACAGTGAAGACATCATCCAGGATGATCTTGGGGACGATGGCACGCACGACCTGCAGCATCACTGTGCGGTTGGACTTGGATCAGAGTGCATGTGTGCCTCTATCGCAGTCAAGTAGTGGCTTGGTGTCTCTAGACTTGACATGAGGTGTGTGGAGCACATGAGCAAGTGTCATGTGGCGCTCACATCGAACACGTAGCTGGTGATCTGCTGCTCAGTGTTGGAGAGGCGGTAAAAGGCATCATACTGTGCCTGCTTGCCATCCTGAACCTGCACACCCCAACACGACAGTCAGCCTGCAGCAAGCGGACACATGCATGATCGCGCGCAAAATATATATCAGGACAGCGCAGCAGTGAACATCCCAGTACAGACCACGTCCATGGGGTAGAGACAGCACCTGGTACATCACAGAAGCAACAACACGGACAAAGACATTATCCTGCGCAGCACATGCAACACTGATTAACTGGGGCAACCTGTTCAAGGGCCACGTCTGAGCTCTGGGGGAGGTTGCCATACCATTCGTGAGCACAAACCAAGGCTTACCTTGGTCTTGGTGTCACACCTGCATGGCCAGCATCATCACGTCAGTACACTGACTGAAAACGAATGGTCTGCAATGCAGTAATGAGGTGGACATAAATCCCGCTTGTTGCTCCCAGAAATAAGCATGAGCTCACCTAACGTCCAGCTGCCTCACACGCAGACTTAGCTTTCCAGCCACATACTCACCTGCATGACAACATTATGACTTCTTTGGCCTTACGAAAATGCAAGAAAACCCACACCAGCTGGAAAGTCTGCCAGATACATGAACGGAAGCTCACCGAAGCAGCAGTTGATGAAGTTGCACCCTGAGTTGGCGACTCGGCGGAACTGCAGCCAAGAAACATATCAAGACATGACTGCATAAAGATGTAAGCATGAGGTGTAACGTGGCAGCCCGGCAAGCAGGGTGATAGCAAGATGTTTCGGGATCCCCTCTCACCTTGCCGAACTGCTCGATGATTGTGACAGTAGCTTGTCCCGGGCATGTGAAGCACGCCATATCGTCAAATCTCCTGTGTGCAAGCACCATCCATCACAAACTTTCTGCCACGAGAGGTGACTTGATATGTACAACGCCTTGGACATCACCAGAGCCCTCACTGGCACATCAATCGGCAAGAACATACTATATGTAGCACACTAAAAGCGAGACTCAAACTCTCGTGAGGCCAGGAGTGCAACATCTCGGACGTCATGAGCCAGCTGTATGCTTGCTGTAAGACAGTCTCACCTGTTATAATGGTGATGCAGTGAGCGTGTGTGGACTCCGACGACGCGCAAGAGAGTTTCTTCTTCAAGCTGGGCGTTTCTGTGCTGTGTCTGGCGTATGACAAAGATTACCCCGCCCCAGAGGGCGATCGTGGACGAAGCTGTGCTCAACCGGAAGCTGTAGGAAGCCAGGCTTCGGAGAGCGGGGTTAGGCATATGCACGCGGAAGTGAGGTGAGATGAGGTATGTCTAGTAAGGAGGTGATACCTTGAACGATCCGTGCACTTTGCTAGCTGATAGATGGCAGTCAGATTATATAAGTTTGGATACAACTACGGGTCGTGCAGCACAGTCAGCGTAGAGATGCAAGGACGCTCTTCAGAGCAGACACAACTCTGCTGAATGGGGTTCCGATACCACGTACCTACCCCACGCAGCTGCGAGCAACAAGGCCTCGTGCAGTACTTGGCCTCTCGCCAATAATGGTATATGCAGTTGTGAACGGGCACTTGCAGGTAGTATCAGCACTGCTTGATACATTCTTCCCGGCTCTACCTCAAGAGGCCGAAGCAGCCAGGGTAGCTGGAAAGGATGCGGAGGCCGCATTTCTAGATACCCCTGGGAGTAGAGATCCCAGGGTCGCTCAGCTGGTAGGGCCCGTAATTGTCGCCTTTTGCAAGTTAATCTGCAATGTACAGCTTGTACCTCATTGTGATTGTGAGTATGTCGAGTTTTAAGACTATACCTGCTGAACTGCAGGTCCTTGAGGCAGTTGATGAGCTCCCACCCGAGACCCAGCGCAAATTGAAGCTGTGAGTAGCATGATCAATTGCTTCCGTGAACACATCCATTTTCAGAAGGGGTGTGTTGAGATCCTGCAGTAGTGGACCTGCTTGCAGCTGACAAGCAGAAGAGCCTGCAGGATCTTCACGCTTCTGGAATGGCGTCTGGGTACCCTCCTCCTTGGAGGCACAGCCTCACTGAGCAGCATGCCGCCCTTCATTCAGCCCTTCACACAGCTCAGCCCCTCAGCACGGGATTCCGTCCTGCAGGGATGGGCCATGTCAAGCATCCCACAGATCCTGCAGGTGTTCACATACCCCGTGAATGCTTGTGAGCAGTGGCTGCTGTCACGGAGACTCTTGCACTCTATGCGATTGTTGCGCACCTGTGGCTGAGAGCGGTGTGCTTTGCAGGCATTCAAGGGCATCAAGAGTCTGTTGATGAGCACTGTCTTCTCGTACACCAATTCCAAGGGACAAAACATCTTTTGGCCCGGGATTCAGTATGCGGGTAGGATGCAGCCTTTGCGCTCAATCTGGTCTTGGAATTTATAAGTGGTGAATTGCAAAGCGTGTGTCCCGGATCACAAGGTTGCTGGACAACAAGATACATGCAACATCTTGTCCTGCCATCATGCACATTGACCTTCGCACAGTGTTGGGCAGGCCCTGATCCCAGGAGGCCTAAAATGCCGAGTGAAGGAAAGTTGAAGTCTGAGAAGGCCATCTGTGCGGCTTCTATCGATCTGAACGATTGCAAGGGTGCTGGCGGCTTGCGGGAGTCTCTTGAGGCCTTAGGACTGCCAGACCAGGTCAGAATAATTCCCATCCGTCAGCAAGAGATATTATATCACTGCGCTGCCTGTGTTGGTGATCTGTGGGAGAACCTGCTGCCCATGTGCATACAAGCCGCCTCAAACCAGAACTGTGAAAGCAAGACATCGTGATTCAGCGGCGTGCTGTGCTGCTTGTGCTGCAGGAGCGCGTCAATGGTCAACTAGCTGAGCATGTGGAGACCGAATGCGATGTTGTGGTGATAGGCTCTGGGGCAGGCGGTGGTGTGGCAGCTTGTCTACTTGCCCAAACAGGCGCCAAGGTGGGGCCGCTAGGATACAAGAATGATGTAGCCAGCCTTTCTTTGTTTCGGTACTTTGTGTCAGGCGTCGCAAGAGAGTGGGGCAAGCACCCCTATAAGCAGGGTCCCCTACACATTGCCTGACTGCTGCACATGCCCCTGGCTTTGTAAGAAAAGAGAGGGCTGAGATGCGGGGTGGGCTCACCTGCGTGCATACTGCAGGTGCTTGTGATCGAGAAAGGCCGATACACAAAGGCAGCTGACCTGTCCCTGCTGGAAAGGGATGCTTTCCAAAACATGTATGAAGGCTGTGGCCTTGCAACCACAGACGATGCAGGTGAATGTCCTGGCTTAGTATCTTTGCTTGCAATTTAGCCACAGCAGTCAGAAGCGCACCTAGTTTTAGTTTTGCATTTCATGCCAGAGCAGGAGCTAACTGCTTCAGGAAACCTGGATATGGGGGTTCCATGTCACCTACCCCTGGCCTGCATCTGACAGAGCTCTACACATCTGTGCAGGTATCAACATCCTGGCTGGTGCAACTCTGGGAGGAGGAACCCGCATCAACTGGTATGTTCTATTGAACTGCCATGTCTGTGCTTCCTGCTGCATGGGTGCCATCACACGATCAACCTGCTGCGTCAGAGTGCTGTGGCTGTTCCTGGCGTCACGCACCCAGAGGTGTTCTTGGGAAGAGCTCATGCCTCACCTCACAAGTCGGAGCAGTGTCAAGACAGAGTTGCAAGTGCAGGAGTGCGAGCTTCGCCACACCGGCGCATGTCAGGAAGGAGTGGGCTGAGGAGCATGGCCTGACAGCCTTCCAGAGCCCTGAGTATGATGCAGCGCTGGATGCTATCAGCAGCCGGTTGGGAGTCACCACAGGTGGGATTCAGTCTCAGCAGTCTGGTGCTCAGAGCTGCAATGTCTGGTGTCCCTGCTGGGTGGGCCTCTGCTCTGCAGTCAGGCTACCCAGGCAATGGCATCCCTGCTTGGGTGCCCAGATTCCTCAAGATGGTTGCAACCATGCAAACATGCGGAGTGCGACGTGTGCAGGCATAGTTGAGCACAGCCGGGCCAATGCAAAGCTGAAGGAGGGGCTGCAGAAGCTGGGAGTGCACTATGGCGAGATCCCCCGGAACACGTCGACAGGGCACTCGTGTGGGCACTGCAGCTTTGGGTGTGCCCACGGCGAAAAGCAGGATGGCACTGCAACCTTCTTGGCCGATGCAGTGGAGGCGGGCGCCAAGATCATCACAGGTGATCACCTGCCCTGGGGCTCTCCCTGACTGCAGTGGTGGGAGCCAGTTCTGCAACGCCCAAAGGTCCGTGTGGCCGGGAACACTAGCACTCTGTTTGCATGCTTGGACATCACATCGCTTTGGTATGCTTTCCCATACATACCCCTTAGACTCCACTATGCACATCTCAATGAACGTAAGGCATTGTGCCGCAGGTGCCTTTGCGGAGAAGGTGCTGGTGACAGATGAACCTCAGGGCTGCAGGCAGCCTCAGACTGTGCAAGGCGTCGTGATTCGATCTCAGCGCACACCAGGGACGGCTGTGGGCAAGCCAGAGCTTCACTTGATCGTCAGGTGCAAGCGGGCGATATGCTCAGCCGGAGCCCTTCACACTCCAGCCCTGCTTCTGAGGTGATCAAACTGCGTGGCTCTGCAGAAATCCGAACATCTTCTTGGATGTGAGCACTTGCTGAGTACAATTGTAAGCTACCTGAAGTGCCACAAACAGCTGCAGGAATGATTCAGGTGCCATCTCATATGGTTTCAAGGCAGGAGAGCTACGCCAGGGCTCATGCTTTGCTCTCTGCAGGAGTGGCATCACAGTTGGCGGGCAGGTTGGCAAGCATCTGCGTATGCACCCAGCGACAGTCGTACCAGCTCTGTTTCCAAAGGTACTTTTGAGTCCGCAATTCAAATTTTTTCAGGTGTATGGTGTCAGCTGTCTAGGAGGATCTGCATGGCCACTGCAAGGCCCAGGGATCATGTGATGTTGGCCTTCTCAGAATGACCTCTGCTGATAGCTCGTTTGCACAGCACAGACCAGCAGATGACAACATACCAACCTTTGCAGGAAGAGGGACCTGTTCTTGGATGGGACGGGGCTATCATGAGCACATACAGCTCAGAGGTGGCTGATTGGGAGGGCTCTGGCTATGGGCCCCTTCTTGCCACCCCATCGGTGCGGCTCATTGAAGCTTACAGCATTGCATGCTCTTGTCAAGCTGAGTACCTTTTCACAGCTGCTCATGGCCAGATCTCCTTGAACGAGTGGCAAAACCTTGTCCTCCTGTTCCTTGCGCCCTGTCAAAGGCTTTAGAGTTGTGTGCAGGCGCATCCTGGGCTGACAGCAGCCTCCTTTCCCTGGCCCTCTGGACCTGCATACAAGATGAGGGCGTTGCAGTTCCCGTACACGGCTGGCGCCCTGGTGTATGCCCGCGACAGGGACAGCGGCGAGGTGTACCTCGGTGCAGACGGCCTCCCTCGCATCAAGTACTGGCCCTCAGCAGGAGACAGAGACTCAATGATGAAGGTGTGGCAGCACCTTGTCTGATGCTGGTGGTGACCTGCTCCTGCCTCACACGCTCACTCCTGTCGCCAGGCGCCCCTCAAAAGCAGACATATCAGCCAATGGCCACCTCTGCCTTGCGCTTCAGTCTAGGGCGTGTTGGTCTGCATGCTGCAGGCTGCAGGATCTCAGTATTGCCCGGCATTGCCAAGCTGAGCTACTAGTGCTTGCAGGGAATGTTGCTCGGTCTGAGAGCAATGGTTGCTGCGGGTGCCGAGTCTGTCATGGTCCTGTATACTGGACAACAGATTGTTTTCAGGCCGGAGTTCAAGGATGGAAGACTGTTGAATGCAACAGCATTTGAGGACTACCTGAGAGAAGTTCAACAGCGCGGTAAGCGGATACAAACCCAAATAGATCAGCTTGAGGGGCACTATTCTCGTGAAGCAGCTTTGCTGAATGGGCAAAGACCCACAAATATCGTTTCCCAGTTAAGTTTGCTTCATTTGCCTTGTGCATGTGCAGGCATTCACTTAAACTCACTCGCCATCCTCACTGCTCATCAGATGGGTAGCGCTCGCATGGGTGTATCTCGACAGGCTTCTGCAGTAGATGCGAATGGGGAGGCTTGGGACGTGCAGAATTTGTTTGTAGCAGACGCGGCGCTCATGCCTACAAGCACAGGTGACTGTCCTCTATGTGGTTCCTGATATTATGCTTGCAATCGATCGCTTGCACCTGTGCTTGTGCATACCACCACATTCTTCTAGGAGCACCCCGACCGCAGATCCTTGAGGGAAATGCCCTCAGCGTCTGTATGGTGTGCACAGGTCGGCTCGACACTGTGCCTTTCTGCTGTGCAGGCGTGAATCCTATGATTACGGTGGAGGCGACGGTGTGGATGCTCATGGCCAGGCTTGTCTTGAAAATGGCCCAAGAGACTTCAATGGCCCCACAGCCTCAAGGCCATTGATGTGACTCACTCAGTGAGCATATGTTGCAGGGCAGTGCTTTGCAGCAATTGTACAGCATGTTGGATCTGCTTCATCTGAGCAGATGATAAGGTTTTGATTGCAATCGGGCAAGAAGCGATTGTGAGCACGCAGGTTCTGTCCGGATACTATCAGTAAAATTACGTATCCTGATCGTGCAGACCTCAGACCACAGATGCAGGAGTGATAGGAGTCATTGGGGTGTGCTTAGGTTGACGGGCCAACCATGCTGATCAGAGGATGGCGGTTTGCTAGTCAGGAGTGTTTGCATTGCACCTTTCCTATTCTTCAGGGAATAGGGAGGCAGAGCGCTGCCAGTCTCTTCCCGGACACACAGTACACAAACTGTTCATGGAAATAATGACATGCTGAGTGGCTTTGCGTTGTCAAAGGGCCTGACCCAGCAGATGTGCACAGGGTATAGTGACATGGCTGGCGGTGGGACTGGCGCCAAGCCTGCTCAAAGACACTATTCGGTGAGACTGTTGCGAAGCCTCGCTTGACCTCCAGCAGAGTGCGCTGTGCTCAAGACGACTTTTTAAGCTTTTATGTCAAGGGATACCCGGGCGAATGTGGGTCGGCCTGCCCAACCGTGCCAATCCGGGCAACCTGGCTCACGCGATGTACCGGCCATCTTAACGAGACAGCCTCAGGACCTATATATTCTCCTCATCCCAATTCAACTCTGCACATATGTGGAAACTGCTAAGCCCCCTTCGTGGAACTTCACAAGGAGGGCCAAGTATCGAGCATCTGAAGGCGAGCCTTCCTTCCCGATCACATCATGTCGATCAGCGTCGTACAGCGTCTTAACGTCTAGCTTTGGGGATAGGGTATTGATTTGAAGCTTTGATCAATCGTGCCATCATCAAGTCGTGATCCATCTGTGTCGATTGTCCAAGAAAGCATCCGCAGCCCTGCAACCTTGCTCATGTTTTGTGGCTCGAGAGAGATTTCACCACGCTAAGACTGGTATGAAGGGAAGGTGGTGCTCCTAGTAATAGAAGGGTGCTGCACTATGCTCACATAAGCAATCTTTGCTAACTTGGCATGGGTGCTTGCATGCAAGACTCTGTGGTTTACAGGCTGAGCACTGTGTGAACAGAGCAGCTGCCACAGAAAACCACCATCAGGCAGCTGGATTGTTGTCCTGGCTGGAACAGCCCAGCTTCCATCCAGAAAAGAGGTATCACCATATTGACCTGCATCTTGCAGGACGTCATCAATCTTGAAGGGCATGACAGGTGGTTCAAGGCCACCTCATGCCGGCCAATCGCTCGCATCTGCTCACAGGCTTCCTGATCCTAGGAGCACTGTGCGCGGCATCTGCTGGAAATGTACTCTTCATCGTCACGTCTGGGCCCCAGTCGCACATGTATGGCATGCGCAAGATTGCGGTCGAAACGGCATCAAGGCAGCACAACGTGCTGGTGAGCTTCATAGCAACGCTTCTGGGTTGCATGTCATCCCTCCATCAGTAGCTGCTGCAGCATCGAGGGGGACGCATTCTCGCCCAGTGCGTCAACATCAGAGCGGCTGTCCAGACAATTCTTTAGACAGCACGAGGGGACACAAGTGCACCACTAGAGTGGTTTGTAGGCAATAAACAAATCCTGTTTCTCATTGCTTGGCAGGAGAGGCTGAGGTTTGCTGTTGCCTTCAGCTGTTGGCAGCTGCTGGAGAGGCTGCCAAACTCGAGAGCACTGGGATACCAGTGCTCAGCTACACAGTGCCCTATGTACCCGGGGACACCAATGCATCCCACATTCAGGACGCAAAGTCCATGCTAGAAGCTGTGACCACCGCCACTAAGGTCTTTGCGGATGCCTGTGATTCTGTCACTGGCAATGCAAGCATCATGGCACGTCTCAAGGTGAAGCCCTGCAGCTGCTGCAATGCCTTGAGGCTTGACACCCGCTTGCCTACACAATCTGAGGTCGCGCCTTGTGTTTGTCACATGTTAGCACAACAGGGTGACATCGCAATCAGTGATGGGGCGCCATGGCAAGTGGATATCTCTGCAGAACCTTACTGGCTTGAAAGGATTGTCCGTCCTTCTGCATGCAGGAGTTTCAGACGGATGTCATTGTAGCCACAACCATGAACCTGTGCGCACAAGTCCTTGCCTCAAAGTTGGACAAGAGCTTCATAAACTACTTCCCTGCTGGGCCAATTGACCCCTTCTTTACATCCATCTACCCAGACAGCAATCGCAGGGCATTCATGCCAAACCCACTGTCATACAACCCCCAGGGTGGGAGTGTGGGAGTTACTCAACACATGGTAAGCTGCTGCTCATTGCACATGTGTTGTAGCTCAGAGACGTTGAAACAGTATCCTTTCAACTGTGGTCAGCACTTCTGCTGATCTATCTTTCGTGCTGCTTCTTCACCATATACCCACCTTGTTTTGGTTGTTAGTTTGGTTTGAGACACATGCAGTGCAGGTGCATCATGAATGAGCTGTGCTTCTCGTGCAGACATTCCTCCAGCGACTCTGGAATGTTGGGACTTTCTTGCAATTTGTCATTGCTGACTACATCTACCTGCGGCCCCTTTCTGCCAGCGTATAGTGAGCATTGCTAGCCCTCTGTTGCAAGCATCATATGCATCGGCTTTCATCATGGTTGTCCAATGTCAATTCATTTATGGCCAGGCCACCCTGTACATCACATTGGCACTCTCCACATCCAACCCCGCACGCACTGAGCTGATTGACGGGCACTCCTTGCCTTGCAGCAACAAGCATGGCGTAAATCTCGCCGCGCCACAGGAGATGAGGCGACTCATCATGCATATCTTAAGCGCAGACTTTGCTATGGAGTGGTTGCGGCCCATGCCCCCCAACGTGAAGCTTGTGGGCCCTCTGCTGCCTGAGCCACCAAAGGCTCTGCCTGCTGACATTGAAGTGAGCCAAACCAAGAGCCTGGGAAACACCAGCATCCACTCAACATGTGATGATAGAACTCTGGTGCCATAATGTGACTTGGGGCCAAGATATCGTGGTAGCTATGGCGGCAGAGTGCTCGCGAAGCACCAAGTTGGTACCACGCTGGCTGCATGATTGAGTAAAATGCAAGCATGCATGAGCAACTGAGCTTGATTCTGCCATGGCAACAGGCATTCATGGATAGCGCCGGGGAAGGCGGAGTGCTGTATGTGGCTATGGGAACGTTGTCCACCCTAGGTGAGGCTTATGCAGCTTGATTGGAGCATGGAATGTGCAAGTTGAGCATCCTGAGACATACGGCACCATCTGCTTCGTGCCATGGCGATGAGGTCTGCAGACACACAAAGGCTCTTCTCATGCGTTATTGTCCACAGAAGCCGTGAATATGTCATGCTATACATTTCGTGTCCCTCCTTTTCAGATCATCCCTGTGTATGTGCCTGCTGTTCTGGAAAGCTGGCCAATAATATGACTGTATGCAGGCGTAAGGGAGCGCAAGGCCATGGCAGCTTCTTTCGCAACGCTGCCGGCAAAGGTGCTGTGGCGACTAGCATTGTCAGAGGTGCCCGATGAGGCAGCGATCGCTGAGCTTGGCATAGGCAAAAACACCAAGGTAGCTGTGCACTCTGCATGTGTACAGAATAAATAGCAAGATGTGCAGACTTGCTCTTTGCACATGAGCCAACTCTGCGCATGTTCGGTAAGCAGCGACTGCCCACATGGGCATCATATGTGTCTGATTGCGCAGGTGCTGACGTGGGCACCCCAAAATGATGTGCTAGGCCATTCCCGAGTGAGAGCGTTTCTCTCGCATTGCGGGGCAAACAGCATGTATGAGGTGTGGCATTCACCATGCCCGCACATGTCATGCGCCTCGTGTGTGTTGCTCAGTATCGACTAAGTGCTTGCCTGGCGCTGAAATCTTGGCAACCAGGTGCATCTAAAATGGCTTGGTTCGGGTGGTTGTTGTCAAAGAGGCACATGAAAGGAGTTGCTTCTGCAGGCGGCATACCATGGGGTGCCAATTGTGGGCCTGCCCTTCTTTGCGGATCAACCGGCCAACGCTGGCAAGGTTGTGGCCAAGGTGAGCAATGCACGACGCGTTGCTTGCTCACATAGTGCTGCTGTGTACCACAATGTACAATGAAACACATGCATGGGCACATGGCAAAGCTGTTAAGGACACGCCAACACATCTTTGTCTACGCTAGCCTAAGCAGTGTCAGCTAAAAGTGTTAGCATAGCAGCAATGACCCGACCAGCTGTATTGTTGCGCCGCAGGGTATGGGTGTGAGTATATCGCACAAGGACATATTGACTCCCGCATTTGGAGAAGCACTCACAAAGGTGCTGCAGGACGCAAGCTACAAGGCGGCAGCCAATCTGATATCCCGTAAGCTCTGTGCACGGAAGCGCACACCAGTTCAAGAGGCTGTGGGTATGTCATCTCTTTGGCACCTGTAGCGTGTGCGTTTTATCTCTTAGCCCATCTCTTAGCCCATATGGGTATAGTGAAGCGCGCACATTGAGAATCTCCATGCCTAAACTTTGTGACCTTCCTAAGTGCACTTCAGAGGTCATATTGCATGTGAGATATCCTAAGCATAGAAGCCTGATCTCATCCACATGCTCATCAATTTCAAGCGTTGGCTTGCGTGTATGTGACTGTTTTCATTTGTTGTTTGCTAGATTGGGTGGAGCATGTGCTAGAGACGGATGCGGAGCCCTACCTACGAACGCCTGAGGAGGAGATGTCTTTCATTGCACGCCACAACATTGACGTCAATGCATGCATAGCTGGCGCATCATTGGGATTGCTCTTTGTTTTATGGCGGATTGGACGGCTTGCAGTCACCCGCTTGCTCAGAAGCAGCTTGAAGGTCAAGCATACATAAGGTAGTGTCCGCTTTTTACAAATGGCTCTCCAGCTGGCCCAAATGCGGATGCAACGTTGCTTTGGGGTTTTAGGTCTCGATTTAACGTAATATTTGTATTACGTAATAACATGTTGACATGGCACGCCATCACTTAGGGTGAAGACCCTATTGGGCTTTGGAGATAGGGTTTAGAGGGTTTAGGGTTTAGGGTTCAGGTTTTAGGGTTAGTTTTTAGGGTTTCAGGTTTTAGGGTTCAGGGTTCAGGGTTCAGGGTTCAGGGTTTAGGGTTTAGGTTTTAGGGTTTAGGTTAGGGTTAGGGTTTAGGGTTTAGGGTTTAGGGTTTAGGGTTTAGGGTTTAGGGTTTAGGGTTTAGGGTTTAGGGTTTA